>OZ014479.1:41343636-41830860 GCA_963965965.1 Trididemnum nubilum
CGACTGTACAATTTGAGGTTTTATGAAATCTTTCACCGCTTTGATTTGAAAATGTTTAATTGGAAGCACTTATTTTAATAATAAGGTTGGGTGTTTACCTTGTTGATAGTAGAATCTAAAGTCAAAAACACGCTGATTATTGGATAACAGCAAAAAAAAAACTTTGAGACATTTTTGTTGAGTCATGATCAAATACACCCGGGGCAAGATCGGAAGTCGTTTATAAAATTAATTCAATAATTTTGTTTTAAATAAATTAATAATTTTAACAATTTT
Organism: Trididemnum nubilum; assembly: GCA_963965965.1. Classification (NCBI taxonomy): domain Eukaryota; kingdom Metazoa; phylum Chordata; class Ascidiacea; order Aplousobranchia; family Didemnidae; genus Trididemnum; species Trididemnum nubilum. Next base: position 41,343,913 of record OZ014479.1, read on the forward strand.
TAATTCAAAAAATTTAATTCAATTTATTAATTTTAACAATTTTCAATTTAAAAAATTTAATTTCAATAATTTTGTTTTAAATAAATTAATAATTTTAACAATTTTTAATTCAAAAAATTTAATTCAATTTATTAATTTTAACAATTTTCAATTTAAAAATTTAATTTCAATAGTTTTATTTTAAATAAATTATTAATTTTAACAATTTTTAATTCAACAATTTTAATTTTTTAATTTTATAAACGACTTCCGATCTTGCCCCGGGTGTATTTGATCATGACTCAACAAAAATGTCTCAAAGTTTTTTTTTGCTGTTATCCAATAATCAGCGTGTTTTTGACTTTAGATTCTACTATCAACAAGGTAAACACCCAACCTTATTATTAAAATAAGTGCTTCCAATTAAGCATTTTCAAATCAAAGCGGTGAAAGATTTCATAAAACCTCAAATTGTACAGTCGCGTAGCTTCGACTTACGAAAAAATTACGCCACTATATGATTGCGACACAGAAACTCAAACGTCTAACAACAGTCTCGTTTAAATACTACTCAAATACAAAGAAATGCGAGAATGGGTTCTTCTTGCAAATTTTACGATACGAAATTTCAAGTAACAAGCGTCTATAGCTTGGAAAATACGGACATATTAGAGCAAATCATGTGTTTTGACCGCAAGGATGTGTCGCTCCAATTTGATTTTTTACTTGATAACGTGTTAAACAAAGCCGCAGTTCAAAGATATTAAAAAGCAACATGTCGATCCTTCTGTAAGTTTCAAAGTATCGGTATTTTAGACGTTAGACACACAAACATGCAAAATCTGAAGAGTTAATTATTGTTGTAATTGTTTCAGTTCAAGTTTCTATGACTTGATTAATTGTTTTAACGTAAAAAGCAGCTATTTTTTCTACTTTAAACAAAAACATTCTAATAAATCGTAACCTTTGATTAACTTTCTTGCATTTGTGAAGAATAATTTTGTCAAAGCTATCTTAAAATTGTATGATTCCTTTGTCTTAAATGAAGTTTTTACCATAAATAGCATAAAATCTGTTTAACATAGTAACTTTTTACTGATTTCCACGTTTTAAAGTAAGTCTTTTTGTGAAAAAAATAACTTAAATTCTTTCGGTTTTATTTGTTTTGAATTGCATGTTTTCCTTAAAAAACGGTAATTTTTAACAATTTTTACCCAAGCAATTTTCTCAGATCTTAAATTTGATGGAAAATGTTCCAAAATATTAAAATGTCTAGTAATCGCTTAGTTAAAAAAGATAATGTTTATCATTTTTAATCAAAAAGTCTGAACTTCTTTGTTTTCGTAGCCATAGTTTTGCAAAAAACACTCAAAATCTTGCATTTCTTCATTTTAAATTGAAATTTTAATTGAAAATAATATTTTTTTCTACCTTGAAACAAAAAACGTTTACCTAACATCTTAAATTTTTTAACAGTTTTTTAGTTTTACACTGATTTTTTTACTAAAATGCTATAAAATTAAACAAAATAGATAATGTTTATTAATTTTAGTCAATTTGTTTGTTGTCGTAGCGATAATTTTGTAAAAAAAGTTACGTTTTGTCATTTTAAATTGAAAATTTCAGTAAAAATAATGTTTTTTGAACTACAAAACTAAAACGTTTACCTAACATCTTAAAATTTTTTTAGTTTTACACTGATCTTTTTACTAAAAAGCAATAAAATTTAACCAAAATAGATAATATTTATTAATTTTAGTCAATAAATCTCGACTTTTTTGTGGTCGTAGCGATAATTTTGTAAAAAATCTTACATTTCATCATTTTAAATTGAAAGTTTCAGTAAAAATGAACTTTTTTGTACTATGAAACTAAAACGCTTACCTAACATTTTACATTTTTAAACAATTTTTTAGTTTTACACTGATTTTTTTTACTAAAATACCATAAAATTTGACCGAAATAGATAATGTTTATTAATTTTAGGCAATAAATTTCAACTTTTTTGTTGTGGTAGCGATAATTTTGTAAAAACAGTTACGTTTTGTCATTTTAAATCGAAAGTTTCAGTAAAAATAATCTTTTTTGTACTTTGAAACTAAAACGTTTACCTAACATTTAAAATTTTTTTTTTAGTATTACACTGATCTTTTTACTAAAAAGCAATAAAATTTAACCAAAATAGATAATGTTTATTAATTTTAGGCAATAAACCACAACTTTTTGTTGTTGTTGTAGCAATAGTTTTGTAAAAAATCTTACATTTCATCATTTTAAATTGAAAGTTTCAGTAAAAATAATCTTTTTTGTACTTTGAAACTAAAACGTTTACCTAACATCTTAAATTTTTTAACAATTTTTTAGTTTTACACTGATCTTTTTAGTAAAATACCGTAAAATTTTATACAACTACACTCTATCTTGAGTTAAAACAAGATCTTTTGCTATTTTTTTTTGGTGTTATTCGCTATCGAACCTTGTCTTGTAGTCTCAAATTCACGTCAGTTTTTGCAATTTTCTTGTTTGCGTCAAAATGTTTTTTGCGGAAATATCTCAAAATCTTACAATTTTTTTATTCAAGCGACAGTTCAATCTTAAAACGAATACTGTTTGACGAATTTTTAATCTAAACGTCTACACAAAGTTGAGTTTTTTTATTACTTAATCTTGTTTTACAGGAATAAATTCATTAAAATATTTTAAAACTTAACGCTTTATTTGTCCTAAGTTTAAATTTTAACAGACATAATTGAAAAGTTTGCCTAAAACCTAAACTTTTCATTAATTTTTTACATTGTGTGCCGATAATTTGATCGAAATCTTGGGTTTCTTCATGATGGTTATTACTTTTTACCTAATATAGTAAAACTTTTAACTGTTTTCATGTTTTTATGAGAAATGTTTGATCAAAGACATTCAAATACTTGCATTTTGTTGATTTGAATAAGAGTTTAAGTTAAAAAACCCAAAAATTTACCTAAAATTAAGACATCTTGATGATCACGATTACGGGTGGAACAGACTGTAGGGTCTTAAATCTTTAGTTTTTGACAAGTACTATGTTATGACATTCACTCTGAGCTACGCTGTCAAAGACTTTTTTTTGGAATCGGTTGAATTCAAACTCCACTCATCGTATATTTTATTGGAATGTTTAACATGGTGATAATTTTGTAAAACATTTCAAAAATTAACCTTGAAGTCTTATTCGAAACCGATATTTTTTATAGTTATTCCGGAGAATCGTTCAAAATTAAACCTTTTTTCATCATCTCGGTTATAAATTTACCTGAAACATGTACTTTGAATCAAATATTTTCTAAATTTTTAAATATTGTAACGATTTTCTTGGTTGTGGTAATTTGTTTAAAAGATATTTCAACGTTATACAATTTGTTTTCAACAACATTTTGCAAGTTTTTTGAGTAATCGTGTTTACATAGAGGTAAATTTGTGAAAAAGTAATTGTATACTAAAAAATGAATATGATTCAATTAATTAATAATTCTCTAAAATTTTGTTTTTTATCAATTAATATTGTTTTTTTAAGGGAACAAATTCAATAAATTCTCTTCAGTCCTTGTAATTTCTCTGTCGTGAGCAAAAACTGTAACGTAACAATGAAAAGTGTTGGTCTAAAAGCTTAAATTTTTTTAAGGTTCTTGTTTACATAAGAATAGTTTGATCAAAAAAGACATTCAAAGTTCAATTTCTTTGACTTGAATAAAAATTTTATCTAAAAAAACCGAAAACTCACTTAAAATCTCACAAGTTTGAAATATTCTTACAGTTTTGTGTAAATAATTGAAGTATTACAGTTTTTTAACGATGATTTTTGCTGTATTATTTTGCGGTAAGGCAACGGCAATAGCTCAGTGGTAGAGCGTCGGGCTAGTGATCGAAAGGTCGCTGACCCCTGGCTTGAACTGATAATGCGTTGTTGTGTCCTTGGGAAAGACACTTTACGCTAATTTCTCATTGTGACTAGGTAGTCTACCCGTTTCGGTGGCCCAGCCTGATCTTGCAATAAGAACTCAAGAAGCAGTGCTCTACGTTGGTTTGGTTAGCCAGATGCAGTACCTGGTTCATACAAACAAATCAAAAATTTGATAGCTTTTAACTAAAAATTCTTATTTTTTTATAATGTACAACAAAAACTAATCCAAAAAACTCGTTTGATACTTTAACTTTTTATAAACTTTGTCTTGATGTCAGAGTGATTTGATCAAAATATTGAAAATCGTCTCTTTTATTCTGAATACCGCTTTTATCATTGGTTAAACTTGGTTGAATTTAGACTGCGTCGTTTTCACGGTGACTAAAATTGCATGATCTTTGTTGAACTCCCACTTTTTGCGTTTTAAGTGGACACAAATTGGACACAAAGATGAACCTTACTGGCGTCAAAGATATGACGTCATATCCTCAACAAGGTCAGAAATCAAAAGCTTGTGACCAAACCGTTTCTCAATACTTTATTAGTATTCAAATTGTCTTGATTTGTTGAAGCTAAAACAAACAAGGTTTAGAAGTTTACCTCTCATCACTAGATAGTGCTCTTGATTGATTTTTTTTTCTATATTTTGACTTGGAATGTTACTTCAGACAAAAGCGTGAGGTAAAATGTATTTATTACGTAGTGCTTTGGACTCGTCTGCTTCCTTTCTGGTCTGTAGTGTGTTTTGGATTTTGAGTTTATCTTTCTATTTTAAGTTCATTGTTTATTACTCGAATTATGCAAAAACAGGCAAGGTCAAGATTTTACCTCTCACTTTTAGGTAGTGCTCTTGATTCATTTTCTATTTATGTTGTGATCTCATCGTTTCAAACGTTAGTTCAAACTTAATAGTTGAGTATTTTTATCAATTAAGTAATGCTTTTAATTCGTCCTCTCTTTAGTCTATATCGTGGTTTTACATTTTATGTGTACGACATATTGTTTCAAAACCATGCGTATAACATATTGTTTCAAAGTCGTGCATAATATTGATAACTCCGACCATATTACCTTGACTTGATGCGTGTTATAACGTTATTCGTTTTGCTGCTTCTATTTGAGTAAAAATATTGTTTGTTTTTTATTGAATTGGTTACAATTGTACTGTTCTGATTGAATTATTGCTCATTTTATTAAAATTGTATTTTGGTGCAAATAAAATGAAACGAATAAAAATAAAATTAATAACCAATCCGAATTTAAATTAAGTACCACAAATTAAAAAAATTAGTTAACTTGACCATAAACTTTTTATTTCTTACATCAATGTCTGAGTTTTCCAACATAAATGTTCTTTGAAGAACAAAAATTCTTTAAAATCGAAATATTACAAGTCTCTCATCAAAATAACTAGAATATGATTCGAATGGTTGAGGTTGAACGAAGCACGTACTGTCAAACTTGCACCAGATTGTAGTGCTCGCAATTCGATTTCAATTTTTTGCTGTGATACGACGTGTCAGTTTAAACTTAAATTTCAGGTGTTTTTATGAAATTGAACATGACGCTGGTGGTAACAGCGACGGGTGCGTTATATCGGTAAGGGGCTCTTTTAAATTTTCTGTTACGCTTTTCGCACTCTAATTTCAAAACCGTTCATATACTTCTCTTTTGTGATATAGTATAGCACCATTTCGAGTAAAGGTTTTCCGACAATAGGTACATACGTTCACTTTGATAGAATCACTATAGCGTTAAAGCTCTCGAGTATGTATCGCAGCGAACAAACTAGCTTGTGACACCAAGGCGATCGGAAATTAAACAAATTGGATTATGTTACGTCATGCAGGCAAACACACAAAAGCCAAACATAATACCACTTTTCCATATTGACTCACATAATATTCTAGCAGTCGTTGTTGCAATATTTTAATGCAAAAGTCAAAGGATACTATTGACCAACTTGTATTCAAGTTCGCCATTTTCTTGTTGAAACATAATACCGTAGTTATTCAAACTCCAGAATTAATATACAACCATATTTCAGACATATTTCTAGGTTATCGACTACATGTCTTAAAATTTAGTTTTGTTTTCATAATTTTTAATTTTTTTAGATTAAAACTATCGAATTGTTGGAACCTTGCAAACTTCAAAGCGATTTTGCGACAGCTAACCACCCGTCCAAAGAACGGTCCACGACCTTTAAACTATAATCCAAATGTTAAACTTTAGACTTTAACTAACCACCTTCGGTATTTCGATTCCCAGGGAAGCCTTACAAATTTTAGGCTTTAACTAACCGCCTGCGGTAGTTTAAACTTTAGACTCACCGCCTGCGGTGGTTCGGTTTCCAGAAAGTCTTGCCAATTTTACACTTTAGACTCACCACCTTCGATGGTTTGGTTCCCAGATTTGTGCTTTAAGCTTAAGACTCACCACCTTCGGTGGTTTGGTTCCCAGCGATTCGCAGGCAAGTGTTTTAAAATTTAAGGTTTTTGCCGCATTCCTCCACTAGAGATTCAGTCCATAACCTGAGGTTGACAGATCTATTCTAGAGCACTCGTTGAAAGCTTTTGAAAAAATTCGCTTTTAAATTAACAGGAATTTCCACAAAGAGGGGATTCCCCGAAAACTCGCGTACGATCAGACACAGTTAGCGATTCCAATTGAAGTCTTAATTCTAATGTCATTAGTGTAAGCGGATGAAAAGAGTTTTTAAAGGTGAATTCACAACAGACCAGATGGCTCATACCTTCACACTTTAACCTCAAATTTAAAGCTTTTAAGACTCACCACCTTCGGTGGTTTGGTTCTTAGGTAAGTCTTACTAAGTTTAGACTCACCACCTTCGGTGGTTCGGTTCTCAGGCAAGTAGTTTTTAAACTTGGTTTGGTAAACTTTAGACTCACTACCTTCAGTGGTTCGGTACTTGGGTAAGCCTTACTAATTTTAGACTCACCACCTTCGGTGCTTTGGTTCTCAGGCTAGTATTTTAAACTTTGGACTCACCACCTGCGGTGGTTCGGTTTCCGGGCAAATTTTAGACTCACCACCTTTGGTGGTTCGGTTCTTAGATAAGTATTTTTTAAGCTTAAGACTCACCACCTTCGGTGGTTCGGTTCTCAGGCAAACCTAGTCAAATTTTTAAGCTTTAGACTCACCACCTTCGGTGGTTCGATTCCCAGGTAAATCTTACAAATTTTAGACTTACCACCTTCGGTGGTTCGGTACTTAACTAAACCTTGCAAATTTTAGACTCACTAAACTTGAATGGCTTTAACCACATTAGTTCGATTCGAAAACAAACCAAATCTCTAAACGCTAGTAAAGTTGAAAGGGTTCAAGCGCATTAGTTTGACTCCAAGACAACATATGCCAAAGGGTTAAACTTATTGGGATTAAACAAGTTGTATTGCGCCATGCTCGCTCCATATTCGAAGAGTTAAAAAAATTAACAAAAGGTAGTGATTCACAGCTAAACCTTAGATAGGGTAACAGCTGTCACGATTTCGACACGGCAGCGGAAATTCAGCGCGACAGGAAACGTTTCAAGTTACACAAAGCTTATTCCCAAACGTACAAAATAGACTTCATAGTATTAACTAAATAATCTTTTTAGATCCAGAAACTACCAGGTTCTCAGGTTATTCACTTTTAACCTGTCACTACTTTGAACTTGAAGCCAGGCACCTGCGGTGATTTGACAAACCACCTGCGGTGGTTCGGTACTCAGGCACTCTTCAGGTCAACACTAAGTTTCCATTCTTATAACTACACTAAACTTAGAGTTAAGAATATAGTTAGATCTTGGGTTATTCACTTTTAACCGGCTACTACTTTGAACTTGAAGCCAAGCAAACCACCTGCGGTGGTTCGGTACTCGAGCAAGACACTCTTTGAGCTTTAGACTTGACGTCAGGCACCTGCGGTGGTTCGGTACTCAGGCAGGACCGAGTTTCAAACAATTAGCTAGGGTTAGAGTACCACAATCCCGCATTGAAACAATGCAGGATTTAATCCCGCATCCTGCAAACCCCCCATCCCGCGATCCCGCAACCCCGCAAACCCTCCCCATCCCGCAAATGGCGTGAAAAGGAGCAGCATATATTACTGGCGTATTTAGGGGGGCATGGTGCCATGGCCTTCCTCCCTTCCCCTTGGCTTGCCAGTAATGCATAAATACCTAAGAATGGTGCGCAAAATTGAGTCATGGCCCTCCCCCTTTGGAATTTGGGCAGAAAATCAAGGCAGAAAAACGGGCTGAATCATGATGAAGACCTTTGTTTCTTTTTTTTTTGGTCTTAACGTAAATCTGGGCAGAAAAGCGGGTTAAATCTGAGTGAAGACCTTTTTTTGGGGGGTCTTCATTATTCTCAAATTTCCTACCCCCCTCTTTCGAAAATCCTGCGTACGCCACTGATTTCAATATAATCCTGATTAAATGGTTATTACATGAAATTTTAACGCTTGAACTTCTGGTCGAACTTTGGACGAGAGCAGTCTTTTAAAAGCTTTCAAATTGCATACAATATAATTACAGTGCAGACACTAGCGTACTTAGGAGGAAGGCCACTGGGCCATGGCCTTTCCGCAGACCTTAAAAACGAAACAAAACAAAGCAAAACCAAACAGTTCTAAGAGGATGTACATTATCACTGCGTAAATGCAAAAATAAATTGATTTTTATTTTGGTTTGGTTTCTTCCTTCGCAAATGACCTAGCTTTTTAATTCCGTAATGTTTTTGAAGCATTTTCATTTTACGATTTCATTCTTCTAGTAAGTCTCGTAAAAGCATTATACTAAAACTTGCTTCCAGAATGCACGAAAACGCGTATTTTTAGTGTAATTTTGCAAATTTTTTCGGGAGCATGCCCCGAACCACCCAATAATGGTCTTGTCTTCAGCACTCTCCACAATATTAATTTGTGGCGTCACAGTGCAACGAAACTTTAGGCCCCCTCCATGAAAACTTTTTGCGTACGCCACTGGGTGCAAATATTAATTTTGCTTGAAAACTCGCTCTCATTTAAAATTTTACGTTTCTCTTCAGCGCTGAGCAGTCAGCACTTAGCACCTAAGGTAATTGCAAAAATAGAAAATTTGGTTTTTAAGTCTTGGTTATCGGTTTGAAACGTAGGTTTAGTTAATAATGACCTCTATTAAATTAGGAATTTGTTTCGACAGTGGCCAGATTGTCGGAGGTGCCAAAAACCTACAAGATCAATGTGCCTTAGTAATTTACGCGCCAAAAAGTTTGTCAATATGATTAACTTAGCTCGTGAATTTTGGAAAATTTTGGAGTAACGCCGCCAACTGCTCAGAAAAAATTTATGCCATTTCCTATAAAAAATAGGCTAAGCATTTTGACGCATCATTTGCGCAATACACAAACTTGGAAAATCAAAAAGGCAAAGTGTTGTATTGTGTATACATCATCAAATATCACAAAATAGTTCATGATACAGCAATTTTTTTCCAGAATTCTCAAGTGGGCAGTAATATTAACTTCGAAAAGTCTTTGGAAATTTCTTGAGGGGCAACCATATAGTCTAAAGCATGCCTTCCAAAAAGACGATCAACGAAACAAAAAACAAAAAGACTAAAAAGATAAAACTAAAATTGAAAATGTTGGTAGGCCTGCTGCCCATTTATTTACAAAACGTGCTGGGCATGACATCAAAGTCGTCTTGTGCAACCCTTTGCTACTTCAAAAAGTCAAAATTTTCCTTCACAAAAACAAGCCGTTGGAAGTTTCTTGACCTCAAGCCAACTTATTTTGCTGTAAGAATAGCAGCACCTTTGGGAAATAATCGTTCTACAACAGAGAAACTTGCTGAGAGGGTGTTGTGCTTTAGAAATACATCCACCCAAATCGTCGATACATCGAGTCGTCAAAACGTATTGTTTTGGAAATTGCAGAAACGATGTCAGTGATGTTGTTGATTTGCGGATTTGCGGTAGATTTCAATTTTTTTACCGCAAATGCTTGCGGAAAGAAATCGGTTCTCAAATCCGCAACCAAAACTTTGAGTCCGCAATTTGCGGACTTGCGCACCGGTTTGCCGAAGTGCCCAGCACTGCTTTTCAGCATGGGAAAAGACATTATGAAACCCAAACGTTCTTGTCTCAACGATGAATATTTTGAGAATCTTGCTTTCTTAAAAGGCAATTAAATAAAGTGCATCAATGTGTTACGTTGTGCATTTTTGTTATTACAAAGCAACAGTAGCCCTAAGCGGCTTGTGCAGAGGCACGACATGAAAATTAGAAAGTGAATAGAGAAAGAAATTAGTTAATATCGGTGCCAAAGTACAAAATAACATTTTTGATGCTTAATTCATACCGGTAATTAGGTTTATTAAAAGTAACTGTAACTCTAGCAAGTTACTTTTTCAAAATGGTCACTGTAACTTTTACTTAGTTACTTTTATAAAGTAACTTGCCCACCACTTGGATTATCTAAGTCGCTTTGTAAACGAATCGACGCGCAAAAGTTGCCCTTTTAATTTTTTTGTTGTTAGGTGACATGTGCGGTCGTCTTGTTTCAGTTCGCTAAGACGCAAAATAATAAATTAAAAAAAAGTTACACTGACAATTTTTCGGCACTTTATCGATGGTGTAAAGACTATTATTATACCTTGTGAAAAGTACTGCAATGATTTCAAAAATCTCAATAGCATATTATTGCTTAATATCAAAAGCATTGGAATTATGAAAACATAATATTTGAATTTAAGACCTGTAATTTCTGGAAAGGTGGAAAAATAACTAGCGTTAAAAACAAATTTTGCAGATTCAAAAAGTAGACTTTAATGACGTACACCGAGTCTCTTTAAACAAAGTTTAAAATTGTTTAAACGAATTCAATTTTTATAAAAACAGAACTTTAAGTTTTCTCTTAGCGTGCAAAATCTGTGCATGCCAGTAACTAGATCACCTACACAAAAACGAAAAAGTTTTAATTATTTTGCGATGCAAGAGCTTTTCGTAATTACTACACCAGAAATATTTAATCCTATTTTACAGGAATACTTTTGGTTTAGATGTGCTGAAGGCAACCAGCTTAAAACAGCGTTGTCAAGCTTTGTGTGCTATATACGATACTTTAATTTTTATGCTAATTTGAAGGCTAAAAATTTGTATTATATTTTAGGTTTAGAACTTGTCACCATTTACAGCAACCCCAGTAATGTATATTATCAAAAATTTCGACCAGAAAATATAATATTTACTGATACCCAGAATATATCTTCTTGGCAATCTCCTCCTGTTGGAAACCTGTCAAGTTTTATGCTGTATAGAAGGTAAAAATTTGATTTTGTAAATAGTTTTGGGGTTGCCACAAGTATAAAATAATCGATTTTACAGGAATTTAAATATAGCACTAACCGAAAACTAATCAAATTTAACTAAAGCAAAAAAATATGATGATTGCAAAAAAACAAAGAATTAAAAATACAAAGAGCTTTGCTTAAAAAGATTCTGTAATTTGTACTATAGACGTAACTGGAGGAGGGCAGAGGTCAAAATTAACGTCAATTTCAAAATTAGCGTAATAGTAATAGTATTTCATTAGCGTTTGCACCATTTTTCTTCAACAAAATAATGCATAGATGTTTGCTTTAAACGGAACGTCTTATATGTTTTTTTGCAACGTAAAAATTGCTGATTATTGTTTCATCAGTTCTAATTAAAGTGTAACAGAAATTAGCAATTTTTAACGTTGTATAAAGAACAAGAAAATAAACGCCAATCTAGTCTAATAATTCTGCAGTTATTACAGAAACGGCATTAATTTTGCTGCAGCTGTTCTTTAAAAAATCTTGGTAATTTGCCTTGAAATAGCCAGTTATGTCATTATAAGCTAGCATTACTGACTCAGTGAAGTTATGGTTATACCAATGACATAAAAGTAGTAGTAATAGGTGGTAATTTAGCAGGTGACATAAGTTCTTAAGCAAATTACGCAAAGCTACTACTTTTAGAGACATCGATTTTTATTATTATTGCTACCTGCTGGTTGTTAAGCAAGGCTAAGGCTGTGCAGTACAGTCACTGTCAGCAGATTAGCGCGGGCAAAGACAGGGCAAAAATCCGCATAATAAAGAAACAAAGAGGAGAAAGAGTGGGAAAAAGAGTTACGTATCATCTAGTTTTATGTCATTGGTTATACTGTAACATTGTCGAAAAAGTTTTAAAACTATTGTCGATTGGTTGGCATTACTCTTTTGCTTATTTACTTCTTTGACCCAATCAGTATTATGCAGATTGACTGGCACTTTTATTTTGGTAAAATATTGTTGGAGGCTTGAATACTTTGGCGGTCTAACAGAGAATTTGCTCATCAACAAAACAAAACGAGGATAAACTAAATTAAATCTTTGATTTTTCATTTGCTATAGAAATGCAAATCGAAATAATGTGTTGTGCTGGTCGTTATTGCACTAACAAGAAACGTGTACGTAATACACTAACAGTAGTTGTTTTATGTGTTTGTTTTTTTTTGCGTGCTGCTACAGTCACTTACCTAAAGTCATTCAAACTTTAAATTATTTATGATTTTAATGTTACAGTGAGTTTGGATTGTTCAAAGAATCTTTATATTTCCGTTACGTCCAAGGAAGAGATTTAATTAACACTGAATTAAACGATAGCGGTGGTTGGAATTATAACTATAATCTTATGGGCTCAACACGTTCATCAACCAACTCAATCAAGTTAAACAGTTACAATAGTCTAGATGGTGGAAATTGGAAAAGCTACGTGTTTTTGGCTGAAAAACCAGATCCGTTGACGTTTACACCTAACCAAAATCTCAACAAAATCAACTTTTTTATTCCAGGTTTGCAAAAAGTGTAGTGGTAGCTTCTTACTGTGGGCCAATATCCAGTATTACTGCAGAATATGTAAATTTGTAAGTACATGTAGGTTTTTATTATTCAAAAATTGGCACCGGTCAGTTGGTGTAATAGTAACACGTTCGCCTTTCCAGTGAGTGGTCAGAGATTTAAATCTTAAGCCAGTTAAGTAGAACACAGTGCTACCAACGGCTGGCCAATGCTGCGACATGTCTTCGAACAAAGCTGTGTTGCTCAAAAGCAATGGATGACTCGGTGATTGGTAACGAAAACTCGTTACTCGCTCCGACTTAGTACAGCAAGTAAAGTATAATAAAAGATTTGATTCATAAGTTTATCTGATCTCAAAGTCTATCTACAACCGCCCAAACCAAACTGTGCGATTCCACAAGTGAACCACAATGTGAAGTTACAGTTTAGTGATTTCGTTGCAGATGTAGAATTGCAAGATAAATTAGTTGTTGCACAGAATAAAAATAACAACATCAAAACGTAAAGAAGTGCCTTAGTTAAAAGTGTCATTAATGAGGAACAGAGCAAATTAAAGAGAGGTTCGAAATACTTTTTAATATTGCTGTAAACAGCTAGAATACTGATAGCAAAAGTATAGGCTACCAGAGCACTGCTTGGCAACTTTTCGATATGGCTCTTGCGCTGTGAAGCCGATAACTGCCACCACAACAAAAGATAGTTGTGATTAAAGACTGTTTGACTTTGTAATCTTCTCCTGCTAATTTACCTTTGCAAAGGTCAATCAAATAAAGTTACTAACCCTTCATTAAACGGCTGTTTGCTTGACTGGTTGCACTCAGAATCGAACTGTAACAATTCAGTTACGATGCTTGCTTTGCGCGGTAAATGATAACCAATATTAAGCTTGTGGACTTACGTGCAAGTAATTTTACATTGTGGTTGATATTAGAATTTCAAAAAATAGTTGAGGAAAAAAAATTAATTCAATTGTCACAGCAGATCACCACATTATTAAAAAACTAAAGAACTTTTAAAACTTAAAACTTTGTTTTACCTGTCAATGGGATCATTGAGGGTAAATTTTATTCTAATAAAATCTTATTCAAATACTTTATTTTAATAGTATTTAAATATTTGAATAGAATTTACCCCAAGCGATATCATTTTTGGGTAAAACAGGCAGTTGAGTTTTATAGGTTTTTACATTTTAATGCTTTAAATGATTTATTGTTGTATTAATCTGCTGTGTTAGCAATTTTATGTTATTATTTTTGTAGTGATGCTAGCGCAATGCGGTTGAGCTAAGTGAATTACCAGTGTGATACTGGTCGAGAATCCTCTTTCTGGTGACCTTGTTGTCATACTTTGATCAGAGTAATCTGAGAAGAGGGTACGATGGCAAGTGCAGAAACTGCCCTCGTGTATGGTTTGAAGGTTCGGGTGGGCTGTCAGGCTAGACTATGTGTGAATTTAGACGCTGATGAAACACTAGCCTAATGGGATAGCAGATATGTGAGGGAAGTGCTACCTCACAGTAGTAAAAAAATAATTTTTTTATTAGCAGGGGTCGAGATTAACTTTTTCAACAACTTGCCCGTCGAGCAAGTTATAACAAATGTTTACTTGCTTGAGGAAACTTCAGCTTGCCCGAAACAAACAGGCACAGTGCATTTTGATGTTGTTTAATTTTAAAAAAGTGCGTGATTACTATCGATTTTGCATAACATCGTGTTTCGAGAAAATCTAGTTCTAGTAACGGATTTTTAAATCAGAATAACGTAATAGATTTCCTCTTTTCTGGGATGGAAATTGCATTGAACACTTTTTTTCCAAAAATATCACATTGAAATATGAACAAGAATCAACATCCATTATCGCATCGGAAAATTCAACAAAAAAATCTTCAATTTTTGTGAGCGATTATTTCAATTTTTGTCATTATTTCTGTTGTTTTTTTCTGTTTTAGCTTTGGTCACGTTACAATCAAAATACGTATTACAAAAGTCTTGCGCTGACTTAGCCTTAGTTTACGCTATTTTAGATAACAAACTTGAGTTTTCAAAATTAATCAAAAAAATCTACCTTCGAGGAAACTAGTGGCGAGTTTACTGCATCGAAAAAATTTTAAATTATAGCACAAAAAAATCACATTTACAATTCTACTCTATGCATCGCAGCTCAGTTTTCTTGCTCAACAAATATCACAAAAGGCATCGATGCGATTGCCATTCATCCTTTTTTCAATAATTATATTTGCAAAAATTGATGTTTGGATTGCAATCATTTTAATTGTTGCGTTAACAAGAATTCACTTTGCCTTTGGCTACAAACGCATGTTGTTTTTCAATCGCGAATATCTAGCAAGCTGCACCAGCTAAAAAAGCTGAACTTTTTTGTGTGAAAGGTAGAGGAACAAATAAAGATCTCAAAAAAAAACAAACTAAAATTTGCCCAATTTTCGACCTCGATTTCTAACAGCACAAGGTGGTACTTGAGATAGCCGAAAGAGCGATTATCGCGGCAAGCGTGGGGAAATTTTTGCTATAAAAGAACGAAACATTTTGAGGCAAAAAATTTGCAAAGCGCATCTGAGTATATCAAACAAATCTGCGTTGCATTAAGAAGTGTTAATCAAACAAATCTGCGTGCGATTGAGAAGTGTTAATTACGATCAATGATGTTTATACAATTAAACTAAGCGTTAAATCGATGATTAGGGTTGGATTGAATTTGAATTTAGACTTTGAATCCGCTCACGAGTTATTGATGAATTTGAATTCGATTTTTGCAAAGTCAATGAATTTGAAATTGAATGGCTAAATTAAACATTTGTTAAATTTGATTTTCTCAAATCAAATCTTACACTGTGAAAGTCGCGATTTATAAACTGGTCAAAAAGACTCAAAATCATATCCAAACACGACTAATTGTCGCTGCAGATTCAAGCAACTTGAGTTGTTAGGTTGTTGCGCAGTGCTCAATAAACTAGGGTTGGGTTGAATTTAAATTTTGAACTTGAATTCGCTTACGAGTTATTGATGAATTTCAATTTGACTTTGACGATTGCAAAGTCAATGAATTTCAATTTCGATTTAATTTTTTCAAAGTCAATGAACTTGAATTTGAATTTGTTTTTTTTTAGATCAGTGAATTTGAATTTCAAAATTAAAATCAAAACTAGATGGGAGTTTACCAGCAAACCCAGTGAACGACCGACGCATAGCTAATGCTGTGACGCTCAAAAGTACTTTTTGTCTACAGTAAAATCAGCAATTATTCAAAAATATCTGATTATGGAACCTCCACAAAAGTAGAGTCAAAATATTTGTCAGTTAAATATCTCCTGATATCATAAAACACTGGCACTCTAAGTTAAGCCGTTCAAAAATTGATTTTTGGGGGTCCATTTGGGGGGTCTTTGGGGGGTGGCACCCCCAAACTATGTCAAAATATTTGTTTGTTAAATATCTGCTGATATCAAAACAGACTGGCACCCAAGTTGAGCTATTCAAAACATTGATTTTGGGGGTTCCATTTGGGTGTCCCCGCGGGGGTGGCACCCCCAAACTATGTCAAAATATTTGTCTGTTAAATATCTGCTGATATCATAAAACACTGGCACTCTCTAAGTTAAGCCGTTCAAAAAATTGATTTTTGGGGGGTCCATTTGGGGGTGTCCCCAGGGGGGTAGCACCCCCAAACTATGTCAAAATGTGTGTCAGTTAAATATCTACTGATATAAAAAAAAAAGTAGAACTCTAGCTTAAGCCGTTCAAAAAATTGATTTTTGGGGGATCCATTTGATGTGTCCTCGGGGGGGGGCACCCCCAAACTATGTCAAAATATTTGTCTGTTAAATATCTACTGATATCAAAAAAAAGTAGAACTCTACCTTGAGCCGTTCAAAAAATTAATTTTTGGGGGGTCCATTTGGGGGGTCCCCGGGGGGGTGGCACCCCCAAACTATGTCAAAATATTTGTTTGTTAAATATCTGCCAATATATTAAAACACTGGCACTCTAAGTTAAGCCGTTCAAAAACTTGATTTTTGGGGGGTCCATTTGGGGGGTCCCTGGGGGGGGTTGCACCCCCAAACTATGTCAAAATATTTGTCTGTTGAATATCTACTGATAGCAAAAAGAACTAGCTTTCTAGCTTGAGCCTTTCAAAAAATTGATTTTTGGGGGCCCCATTTTGGAGGGTTCCCGGTGGAGTTGCCCCAAAAAATTTCGGGAGAAAAAATTGCATTTACAGCTCAACAACTTTACACAAAAATTAGATTTCGATGTGTTGTGGTTTAGGAGAAGAAGAGCGTACAAAAATTAGGAAGAAAAAAAAGGAAAAAAAAGGAAAAAAAAGGAAAAAAAGGAAAAAAAAGAAATAAACCAAATCGCGGCCAAAAGTGGGTTGGTTAGGATTAAAGGGTATCTTGAGACATACAACCATATGAAATATTTTTTGCCGTACTTAAGCCGCTTTTGACTGAGACCGCTTTTTATGCCAAACTTGCGGGGCGGTTTTCGGGTTCTAAAACCAAAGTCACGTGACCGATTGCCTGGAAAATTTGGTACAAACATACAACTCATTAATCTCAAACTGCTGTTCAAATTTCATGTTGCTAGATCCAACCGTTCTCGAGTTATAAGCAAAAGTCTGAAATTTCGCACTCGTTAGTTGGAAAATGGCCGAGTAAAAACAGCGGAACACGCGACGCGAGCGTCGGTCGTTCCAATGATTGAATCCAACTCTGTCTGTGATTACGCTAAAATAAAGCAAGCAAAAGCTTACTTCACTCGCGTTTATTTTATTGCACTGTAGCAAAAGCGGTAGCTTGTGGTTTTGAATAATCTTGCTCGAAGTTGCTCACTTTGTATGCTGAATGTTATAACTTTCCCGTCGGGCAAGTGAAGCTAGAAAATAACTTGCTCGAGGCGATTGCACCTTGCCTCAGGCAAGCGGGCAAGCATTAATTTCAAACCCTGATTAGAATAATGATGGCTTAATTAAGTTCAAAAGAAAAAATCAAATCCTTTCACTATCTTTTGCTATTTCATAGCAGTTAATGATCAAGTACAGTAGCTAACAATAAGTAATGCAAAAATTCATTAACAATAAAGCCTTTTTCAGTAAATGAAGAAATGTGTTTTTTCTACATATTAAAGCAGGTTTTTCGAGCTTGATCTTTTCTTCTTCTTTATTTGTGCTTTGGCATTTCAGTGTTTTACTATGAAAAATTAAAACTAGTCATCAGATTATTTTTTTTTTGTTAAGAAACGTTTTTCCCAACGAAACTTGGAAATAAACTGAAAAAGGTTAAGCACCGTTTGACATGCCAAACTTTTTCAAATAAAGAAAGTGTTACCGTTATTTCTATAAAATCGTATTATTGTGTTAAAGATATGAGTGTTTTCATTGGAGCCAAATCAAATGTCGGTCAAACAAAATGGTTTTGGCAAAATGGGACAATGGTGAATGATTCAAGATATCCATCATCTAGCGAATCTGCCTGCCAGCAAATGTCTCTGCCTTTAACTTACGACGATGGAATCAATTTACTGCCAAAAGGTTGCAACCAAGAAGAAGCTTACTTTGTTTGTGACAGTCCAAGTATGCTCTACTTTGAATAGAAGAATATTTAGACTGTGGTTGATATAAGAGTTTTAATAAGTTCTCTCTAACGAAGGATCAGTTAAGAGTAACCAATACAGAAGATTACCACAATATTAAAACATGCTGCTCCAATACTGTGGTACTCTGCTAAAAAAATATTTACAGTACTTTATTTTTACACAGTGATTCGTATTTATATGTTTCATTAGAGTTTTAATATTACTCTTCAGAAAATACATAAAGTAGCAACTTAAATTCAATTGTAGGGGTTAAGGGCAAGAGCTCCTGGAACATTGTTTCACAAAAAGAATAATTATTTAATGATAATAGGAAAATAAAGGAAATTGAATCGTCGTGACGCGTTTTCTCCTGGCTTAAACGACATATCAGGCGACAAAGACCAATTTTGTTTCATTAGCAAAAGAAAAAAAAATCTCGAAAATTCCTCCCCCTCTCTTTTTTTTGCCGTACGCAATTGACTTCCAGTGCAGTATTGCTGATTCAAAACTTATTACAGCTACCGAACACCGCTACCCACTGTCTACTCAAAACCTTTAAAATTTACCACTGCTATTAGCTACTGCTGATACCAACCAACGAAACCTACAGGCGAGGCCTACCGGTACTTTGCTTACGTTGAAAATGGTCTGCTCAAAGTTAAATTTCGAATCAGTTATAAGTATAAAAATTAATTCCGAATACGCAATGGAAAATTTTAATAAAAGATTCCAACGTTATCCACAAAGCACTGTATCAAAAAGTGCTCAAGCTAAACTAAGTGTGCGAATTTCGAGAAATTTTACAACAAGATCATAGTCAAGAAATTCTTAAACCGAGAGTGCTCAAACCACTAAGTAGGTGAGCGTAAATTAAATTTAGTTAAGGGGGTTTAGTACAAGAGCACTTAGGACATTGTTTCACAAAATATGTAATAATTTAATGACAATTGGAAAAATGTCCCAAATGCTCCTGTCCTAAACACCCTTGTTTAAATGAATTTGATTTACGCTCACCAAATGATTTGAGCTCTCTCGGTTTGGGAATCTTTTGACTTATACCCTTATCTTAGCCTCTCTCAAAACTTAAAGCAACAACTTACATATGCAGTATTTAAAATTACAAGATAAATACCATAAAGTGCACCACACGCAGAAACAGCAATCACACGGAGCGAAATGATTAACGCTCTTGCTTTAAGGAATATTAAAACCTATACCAATGTTTAAAATTGCAAATGAGACATTTATCTGTATCGCGATTTAAAATTTAACTGAAATTTTTGTATAAATCTTCTAATCGTAATTTACCGCCGACGAAATGCGTTCAATCGGATTTTTTTTGTTATCGCTTGGAGCAGCCCATATTCGGACAAAAATGCTAGTGAAGAGCAAAAAGATTACACCTTGTGGCTGGGAGCCACTTTTACTGCTTGTGCAAAGTACTTATTTTGGCTCCCCTATATCAAGCCCGCCCGCGTCTTTACGAGCCGCCACTAAACCGGCATCACTACCAAAAATCTCCTAAAACTCCGATTGTTTAATCCGCCAATGATAAGTTTAAATAACCGTGTGTTGTGTTGGCACTTTCAGCTTTCCGAAAATATGTAGTCGTCAACACCTCAATTATTGCGTTATCTAATCACAAAAAAACGGCTAAAGAAGCTGAAAGCACTTGCTCTGCATATGGAGGAAGTCTAGCTCAAATCAACAATGCGGATTTCACTCGGAACATGTTAATAGAAGAATACGTTGATGGTGAGGCCTGATTCGATCTGCATGCAATACTGTACACTAGCGGTTGTGTGTAAAATAATTTGCAATCAAAATCTGTGTAGTTTGTTTAAGGAATGAAAACTGCTGATTACACTGCATCCTTTTGAATGCGGACAAAAAAGGAACAGCAAATCACATTATGCTATATCCTGCACAAAATAAAAGCTTATAAGTGGAAGGAGGGGCTTCAAAGCTCGAATGACTATACCGTTTATGGGATCATATAACTGACTTCTATCTACAATAGTTACATGATGACAGAACTGACAACTACTCAAACGACACACAAAGGTTGCCAACGCTTAACTGAGCTCAAATCCAATCGTTATAACATTAATTCTAACAGTGCTTTCATAAAAACGTTGCAGCTGAAATTTTAAACCTTCATCACTGCACTGTTTTATTATAATGCATTGTAGATTCCCTCAAACTTGTCTCCATTTATATCAATCCCGATAATGAATTTTATCAAAAATTTCAACCAGAAGATGTAGATTTTAATGACCCCCAAAATATTTCTTCTTGGAACAAACCACCAGTTGGAAATCTGTCAAGTTTTCGGTTGTACAAAAGGCAAGTTGTACTGCTGAACTTAAAAATAGATTAGTAGATTAGCATATTTTTAGAGTGCTGCAGTTATAAAGTTTAGCCGCAATCTTAAAACAGTATAGCTCTTTATAATGTTAACAATTATTATTCTTTATTTTTTAAATGACGTCATAAGCGATTAGAATTTTGGAATAAATTTTCTCAAATTGCCATGCGTTCTTGATAAATGAGTGGCTTTGAAAAAACATATAACCAATAATAAAACAATATAACACAGATTTTGCTGCGCTGGCATTAACCAGTGAAGACGTTACAACACCATTGTTTTGGTAGCTTCTGCAAGATTAAATTTTCTGTGTTGTTAGTTCCAATGTCAAATTTTTGGCTCTTATGCCTTTTATTTTAACCCACCAAATTATTCAAAGTAAGGATGGCAGAACGGTACGATGCTCCCCAATTTTTGGTAAGAAATTCGGTACCCTTGTACGGTACGCGTTTTTTGTAATGGTATGGGTACGGTACGTTAGTAAACTGTTTGAGTTTGCGTAGTAAACGTACCAAACGTTCCATCAGAGTTGGAAAAATTACTTGTTTTTGCTTTAATTACAATTACAAATACAATTACAACCCAAATTTTTCAATTGCAATTATTCAAGTTCAAATAATTGTAATTTAATTCCAATTCCAATTATAATGAAAAGATTTGTAGGGTTTGGAGGTGCTAATCCAGAGGTTCTGATTGCACTCAATAGTTCTTATCAATCTGGTATATTACTGTATTATATTGTTAATAATGATGCGAGCTCGCAACAATTACAAATTATTATTATTACCGCGAATAATAATGCGACCAGTATATATACGACCTCGGTGGATTATATTTCCGCCGGACTTGATGATATGCAGCTATCGCGCACAGAAGTATGAACTTTAGTCAATTTATGAGGCCGATAGCTGAAATAACATTATATCATCTTTATTTTAGTTTTAAACTGAATTATCCTATTACAGGACCCCGCCTGCTACAATACTTATGCCCTAGTGGCTACAGATTCTCAAAACATTGCAACCAATTTACTTCATTCGAGGCCTTGAGTTTTGCTTACGTCAACACCAGTGCCCTCGCGTGAGCAAACGACGTGAGGGGGCACTAAGCTGAAAGTGGGGGGGGGGGCACTAAAATAGACTAAACTTGTTCACATAAGAACTGATATATTTACAGCTCCAAAATATGCGCTATTTTAAAAATTTTGCATTCATGTCTGAAAAAACATACACATAAGGCCAGCAGCGTTTTTTAGCTTGTTTTGTATGCAGCCCAAAAAATCGCTTGAAAAATCTGTCAGCAGCAGTGAATGCGACCAGAAGCGCTACCAGGATTTTACTTAAAGAGCAGGAGCTTGAACCAAAACTAAAATTTTTTTGCACAAAGATTGTCTTATTTGGTGAACAAACCAATGAAACTCAAGCATATCCCTGAGAGGGCCTGGGGGAAAGCCTCCAGCCGCTGTGTGATTTTTGTAATTATGCGGCAAAAAATAGCAATTTTAATGCCATATCAATCACTTTTCGCACTTTTTTGAAGCCGTATGAATAACTACAGTAAATTGTTAAAATTCAGAAGTCATTGAACCAATTAAATTGCCTAGACTCTTCAGCCCCCCCCCCTTATACTTAAGGTCAAGTCCAAAACACGTTTAAAAGCTTGTATTTTGGGGTTAAATTTTCTAAATGATTTGGCAAAAGGGGACTGATGTACCCTTAGCCTTTTCCGCCTAGTTGGGCAACTGACTGCCTCCTAAAAAAATTTTGAATGTTCTTTAAAAAACAAAACCAGCTGGTCTTTTGAAAAAATGTTTTCACGTATTGTTTTAGGTCATAATCACTAACGAAGTATCGGTATCGATTCTAAAGGCTTATATCCCTATTACGTTTTTATAAGACGGCGTGTTTATGAGACGGGTCATCAGTTGGTGGCCAGCGATTTCGGAAAGAGTGGAGAAAGCTTCAAACAAGAATTATGTTTGGACTTTATTATTCTTTTTTACATTATTGTTTGTTGTATAGTCGTAACGTGATGTTCCAAAAACGTTTTCTGAGTAAACCGAAATGGGGAGACGGGGCACAAGCAATCGTTAGGGGGAAGGGGCACGGCCTTCCTTAGCACCCGTAGCGACGGCACTGGTAAAAACTGTGGATTTCTTTTGTATTTCTATACTAGAACTATCAAAGCCCCATTTCTCTCTATCCTTGCTCTTCCATCAATTTTTGTTTGTTTAATTTTTGCAATACTTAAATTCGTTAAGAAGCAATTGTGAAGTATGTTGTTGAATTCATATCGCATCCAGCAACATTATGGTTTTAGCTAAACCATGGTATCATGCCGCAATTATTTTTGCTAAAGAAATTAAGTTTTAACACTATTAAAAATTGTAAAAAAGTTGAAATTGTGTAAGTTACAACTACTAGTTAATACTATTTTAACTTTTACCTAATATCACATATTTAGCTTGGTCATACAAAATAGAACGATTAGTGTCGCTTTAACATGCACACAAAGGCAAACAAGTGAAAAAGCACACAAAATCTTAATATCACAAATAGCATTGAAGTTACAATAGTTACTTACCACCGGTTAAAGTCACATTACACGTCATGAGCCAATTCTGTGTTAGGCTATTTTTTTGCTTAGAGTTAGTGCTAGTTATGATTAGAATAGGCACTAAGTTATTAACATGATTAACCTTATCTCTAAAACTAACTCTAACTATCCCTAGCCTACTTTGATGTTCGATTTGTGACGTTAGATGTGATTGCAACTGTTAAAAAATATCTATATTGATTTGCAACCGGAGGAAAATTGATATTGTTCAAACACATTTTGTTATCACCTGTCTTAGTGAATAATAGAGTAATTGTAATTGAAAATAAGCAGAAAATTTTTCAATTACAATTACAATTAAAACTACAGGAAAATTGTGTAATTAATTACAATTTTGTCAATAGCAATTATAATTTTTCCAAGCCTGCGTACCATATCTATTGGTACGGTACATTTTATGTGCAACTTGCTGCCGTCAATGAAGATTCGTGCGATCGTGTACATAAAAAATTAAAAATGCACGATATAGCACAAATTGCTAGACCCGTATTTTGCCCAGACTCTATTTATTTGGTTTACGTTGACTGCGTTGTAGCCTCTTAATTTGTCGTTACAATTGTATTATGATGTCACAACCCACAATTATGGCTGATTGTGATGTCATAACTATTTCCTATGGATGCTAGGGTTATTGTGGCATGTCATATGTTGAAAAATTTAAACGGAAACAACTACTACACTTTAGCTGAATAGGCAATGGTTTATAAATCCCAGAATTTTTGCACATTGCAGTGTTTTTGTATGCAAAAGCAAAAGACAGCTGAAGCCGACGCTAGTTGTGTAAGTTAGTAGTCGAGTGATCAGTGGTCGAGTGGATAAACCGATCAGTGGTCGAGTGGATAGAGCGTCTGCTACTGAAATGGTAGACTTGGGTTCGATTCCCGGTCGGGTCATACCAAAAACTATAAAAATTGGTATTCACAGCTTCCCTGCTTGACGTTCAGCAATTAAAGGGACAGTATGAAGCCTCCGCCGTGTGTGGTAGACAGGTGGGCAGGTGGCAGCTTGACTCGAAGACCGAAAGGTCCTTTCGCTGTCTCCTGGCCAAGGCAACTTGGTGAATAAAATGTAATTACAATTACAATTACAAAAAAGTTAAAATCGCTGATCTATAGGCTTGTGATTTCAGATATTCGATTCTAATGATGTTGAAGCAGTTTTGGGTGAATTGAAAGCTGAAATAGGTACATATTTACAATTGCATACTTATTCATAATTTTTCCGAGATCTTGAAAAAATTATTTGGAATTTGTAAATAAAATAAACTATAATTTTTTCTGATTATTTTGTAGTTTAGCGGCATTGTTAGTTGTGTAGTAAACCTTTGCTGAAAACTGTCAACTTGACAGTGTCAAGTCGCAGCACTGTGTTATTCATTCCTTTCCACCACCTATCGAACAATTTTGAGGAGAAAGCACTTATAATTGCATTGCAACGCTTCGTGAGTGGCCATACGTAACCAAGTTTCCGATGCATTAAAATTAATTTGACCTACTAAACAAATGCGGATATCTTCGCTGTACAAAAATACAAGAAAATACAAATATCGTTGCGGTAGAAGCTTATTCGATGTCTTTGTTTTTAACAAAACGTAATTATCGCACACAAACTGCCATTTTTTTCACAAACTATTCCTGAAGCATAAAGAATCACCTTTAGAAGTAGCATTATTTTTTATTCTATAAGATTTTGACTGCCTTGAATGAATTATCGGCATATAAAGCTCAGCAGTTTTTAAGAAAAGCTACCTTATGCTTATGCTTTGGTACAGTACGATTCAGATATAACCAAAAAACACGTCAATATAAGTCGCATATGTCATTAATGCTTAGGTGGGCACAAGTCCGTTAATCCGTTAATAACGAAGCTAACTTTTTCATCAACTCGTTAATCCGTTAAAAAGTTTTTTCATGTTAACGGACTAAATTAACTTCCGTTAAAATGCCTGTTAACTTAACGACAATGGTTCATTAGCTTACGTTAAGTTGCGTTAACATAACGTTTTCATGGTTAATTTCTTGTACCACCCATTCATCGTACCGGTACAAATCAATTTGCGCTGTTAACACTTGTTGCGTAATTAGCGGGAGTTTTATAGAGGAAAAAGCGAAGGAGCTGCGAGATAAACAAGCGAGCGCGGGATCAAATGAGCAGGCGCAATAAGAAATGTTGCAAGTACCAAGTAGGTTAGATCTTAGATGAGTTGAACTGCGATACTGCAATAGACCCATGATGCACCCATGAATAATCTGTCATTGGTGGTAAGATGAAAGTGACTATAGGATGGCAGCGTTGGCAAGGAAAGTGGACATGGATAGTTAGTTAGCCTAACCTATAGCAGAAATGATCTCGATTATTATCGCAGTATACAATTACTAATTTGTAATCGATTACGCAATTTTCAAATTATCGTATGTACTCAGAAATCAATTACAAAGGATCGTAATCTACGAATTGCAAATAATCGAGCCATGGCTGGCTACTTCTATAGGCTAGGCTTCCAGTACCAAGCAAAAGCGTGAATGATGATATAAGTGTATAAACTCTATCATGGGAGGGGTACCGTTGACCAACTACAGAACAGAATGCAAGAGCAAGACATGCATGATTGCAATTTTAATAACAGCTTAATAATAGTGATTATGCAAAACAGAATTGCAGGGTAGATTGCAGCAAAAATGCAGGATAGATTCCGACTTTGTAAGTGCTGTTACAAAAATTATTTTTAAATTTTGGCGAAACGATGTAATCGTAATAGCGATGATTAAAGGTGAAATAATCGCAATGGAAAATCGATTGCATGGGTGCGTACTTGTAATCGTAATCGGCGGAATCGATATAATCAAACCAAAGACCATTGAAAGAACAGAATGTAGGTACCGGTACTAAAACATAGCTATAAAAACAGTGTTTATTTTGAGCTAAGTGTTAATGTCATCCAAAAACTTGGAATTTTTTTGCATCTACGGATCGCGGATGGTTTCAAAACGTCAAATCTACGTAGGCCTACTTAGTACAGTGGTTGGCGATAGGACTAAAACGAGAATGAATGACGAATATTCAATCGCAATGTTTTTAGTTACTTTTTTAAAAGTCAAGATTAAGCTTTGGGTTAGGTTGGATCTCGACACTGTCTAGAAATTGTTTTGCAAGCCATAGCTTAAATAGTTAATTTTAGATGCTGTTGTAGCGTGAAAGCACAGAGACTTAGAGTAATAGTGTCGTGGAACTGAGTAAGCAACCGTCTCTATCTAACAGTTTCCATAATGTTTAATCGTTTACGTACCATCTGGCCTAAAGGCTACCAGCGCGGAAGCCCATGGAAGAGCCACCAGAAGGGCGACTACTTAAAGACAAGCAATGCGAAAAAAATGGATCTTCCTGGGCTTCTGCGCTGGTAGCTTTTAGGCAGGGCCACCGAGAAGGGGAAGCGAGGTGAGACAATGACCCCGGTGCCCATGGAGTTTAGGAGGCCCATGGGCTTTAAGGGGCCCTTGGACTTCAGGGGGCGTATGGAAATGACACTGACAAATCAGTTTGTGGAATATCAAGGACCTTTTTTTTTTGGAGATCACATCAAAATCCGAAGAAAATTGTGGCATTTTCCTCTTCTTTTTTGAAGTTCACAAAGCTGAAGATGCCCAATATTTGAGCTGACCCCGGGCCTACGTTTGGCTCTCGGCGTCCCTGCAAACAATTAACGATATATCTATTGCTTTTTGTGGCAAATAATAAGCTGCAGCCTCATAAGTCTATTAATTATCGTTGTTCGCAACCTCAAAAGATTTTGCGATCGCTGGTTTGTTACTGCATATGAGCTTATTATTATCTTGAAATTAGATTAGACTGTAAAATGTAACATCCAAAACACAAAAGACCACCATAACAATAAATTTTTCTTTGCAATCAGCTCAACAGTTGATTACGCGTGTTCTAAAAGTCAATGAATAAAAAGAAATGTAAATTGTCAGAGGTGGAGTCCTCGAGGACGTCCTTGGCCTCGAGGACGTCCTCGAGGACACATTTTGAAGTCCTTGGCCTTGGCCTCAAAGGTCAAGTCCTTGGCCTTGGCCTCGAGGCCTCAAGTCCTCGAAAATTGGCCTGTCCTCGGCTCGAGAACAGCAGTATTTTTTGGAATGTTAAAATTTTGTGGAGCGGTTGAAAAATTTTTTGGAAAACGTTTTTTAGTGGAGATCGCTTGAAAAATTTTTGTGAAGACCTTTTTTTTTTTTTTGGAGAGCACTTGTGCTTGTGTCCTTGGTCCTTGGCTTTGGCCTCGAGCTTTCCTGTCCTTGGCCTCGAGGGTGTCTGTCCTCGGAAAGGCTGTCCTTGGTCTCGGATTTTTTTTTGTGTCCTTGGCCTTGGCCTCGAGCCTTGTGTCCTCGACTCCACCTCTGTAAATTATTCTCAAAATGTTAACGGGTTAACGGACTTCATTAACTTCCGTTAATTTCAGCTGAAAATAACGAATTAACTTTAACGGAGGTATGAAGTTTGCTAACGGACTAGTGGTTAACGAAGCTAACGTTTTGCATTAACTTGCACACCTTTGCATTAATGGATCGTTTTTTAACCAGATTGATTGAAGGTAGGGTAAGTAAAATAAACGTACCATACTAAGGCACAGTACGCTTCAAAAATTGAACTGAAGTACGGTACGCTGAAACTGCACGGTTAAAGGTGCAAGGTACGTTGTATGCAAATTCTGGACGTACCATACCGTACTGCCATCCTTGATCAAAGTTTACTTTTTGCACAATATTTTTTCTTATTTGGTTAATTTTGAACTTTCAGCGATAATTTTTGAATACGTTTATATACCTGAAATATTTGTATTTGAGGAAAAATATTTTGATACTTTATACTGTAATTTTTTGCAATTGTGAGGTAGCACTTCACTCACTAGTCTGCTTTCCTATTCCATTGGGCTGGTATTTCATCAGCATCTATATTCACACATAGCCTATCCTGGCAGTCCACTCGAACCTTCAAACCACATACAAGGGCAATTTCTGCACTTGCCATCTGAGAAAAGAGTACAATGCCAAGTGCAGAAATTGCCTTTGTCTGTGGTTTGAAGGTTCGGGTGGACTGCCAGGATAAACTATATGTGAACATAGATGCTGATTAAATACTAATCCAAACACAGTGAGTAAAGCGCTACCTCGCAGTTGTTGAAAATTTATGTCAAAAGCCTGCTATGTAACTTCTAAATTCTATATTGTAATTATTTAGGTAATCAGTAAAATTAAAATAGAGGAAGTTTCCACTTCGGTTGGTATTCGAAGACTGGGGTTATGGTTTTCTTAAGCGGGTTTTTCAAGAATTTTTGAAAAACCAAGGTCCTTGTGGAATGTCACCAGATTACATTTTACGGTGAATTAGCTAAATTTCAAGTGTTCAGCTCAATTTATACATTGAATCATTTTAACGCTTATATGTTACAGTATGTGTTTTTAGTGCATTTGGGGAATTTTCAGAAAGCGTACATTTTTATTATGTAAGAGATAGAGCTTTGGTTGCTCCCAGTAGCGATTCCGCTAATCATTGGAATGAAAATTTTATTCTGTTTGGTCGATTCGACTCCCTGCTAAATGCAATCAAGTTGAACAATTATGGCGGTACCAGTGGAGGTTTTTGGAGTAGCTACGTGTTTTTATCTGGAAAACCGGATCCGTTGGCATTTACTCAAACAGCTGAGCTTAATCAATACAGCTTTTACATTCCAGGTTTGTGATTGTTTATGCTTTCTGTGAATGTAGCAGTTTTTTAGGTTTACACCCCGATTGAAGCTATACAATGAAAAGTTTGCTTGACTTATTTTAAAGAATTTTCAAAACGCCAAATTTTACATGACGTGATATAGTTAATGGGATGCTATACAACCTTTAATTTTTCACAAGAAAAATTAAACTTAACTTACTTATATGACGTTATTCATCACAGCGACGGGGTTACAACCTATAATACACACTGCAGAGCACCGAAAGTGATTCTTAAAAGATTTTAATTGATGAAAAAGTTGATTTTATTTTGTGTAAGTTAAATCATTTGTACATAACATAGTTGAATTTTACCTGTTTTGTATTAGTGGCTTTAGCAAACCTCACAATGTAAGCAGTAGGCTAGTTTTCGAAACGTCAAGCTTTGTTTCTAGTTGTTTTGACTTTGTGCTTTATATAGAAACATCTAATTTATTCAATTAACGTGAAACCTTTGAATTTTATTTTATAAATAATTTCAAATCAAATTCGCACTCTACAAATAAGAAAAAGATTACACCCGTTATTACCAATCCGCAGCAAAACCGATTACAATACTTTTTACGTTTGCAATGTTGCTAAATTCGGAATTAGTGAATGCTTATAAAAAATTGATAAAGATATTAAACATATTGCTCGATTGATTTTTAATAACGGTGTCTTTAGCAATCAATTTTAGGAAAAGTATCGTAATAACGACAATTTTGTACTTTCGTTTTTTATACCTTGAAAATTCTTTGTGAACTAGTTACTACAAAACTATCCGAGATTTGAATTGAAATAACTAAACAATTTGTCTGTTAAAATTTTGTTTAATAGCATTGATCTTGTTCTAAGGCAATTTTCAGTCAATAAAAACCATGCATTATTAAAATCTGAACTACTCACAGCATTGCAAGCTTACATAACGTTTACATATAGCGTAGACTGATAATTACTAAACTGCACTTACGTAGATTGTTATGTACAGAGTACAAACTATGTTACGATTAAATTAGAAACTGCTAGAAACGCATAAAAGGTTTTAAAGATAAAAGTGTACAGTAACCACTGAAAAAACATGCCATTAAAATTTATTGCAAAAAAATAAAGTTGAAAGTGGGAAAGCTCTTAACACAATCAAATGCAGCTGAAGTCGATGTAAAGATACAGAGGTAGGCAAAGCGCAATTAAAAGCGCAAAGCGCAACTTCCACAACCTCTGCAATTGTGGAAGTTGCGTTGCACTTTAATTTTTTGTTTTGAAGCATTGTAGAAGCTGCGTTGCGGACCAAAGTCTTTAAAATTTGTTGGGCTTTAATTGCACTGCCTTTTAAAATGCTTTTAGGTAAATAGCACAATTCTATACATTGGACTTAATTTTGCTCTATTTCGATCGTAATATTGTTAAATGTCGGGCTTGTTTAGCAAATTATTTACTCTTTTTCTGTGTAAAATTGCAAAAACTGTGGTATTGGCGTTGTGTTGTGAAATTTCAATTGCGGAAGTTAGGTTGCGCTTTAGCTTGGTACGAAAATGCTGTTCCTCAGTTGTGCAATTGTGTTGCGCTTCAACTGAATCAAAAAGTTCATTGCGGAAGTTGCGCTGCACTTCAGAATTAAAAAAAATTAAATTACGCATTTTTTGCAGCACTTTTACCTACTGAAAAAAAATTGCGCTTTGTTGCGCTGGACTTTTGGTATAATGTTATTTATGCCCACCTCTGAAAAGATATAATTCTTGACCAACACATTTGATTTCAAATAATAATTTTCTTGGCAAGCTATTTGAAGAAGAGTAGTGTGAAAATAATTTTAGTGTGAAAATCAATAAAAACAAAAAAAACAATACACAGTTAAAAAAACGCGTAATTTTTACGATAAAAGTTCCGTAAAGTTGTTACTGCATTTTAGCTTAAAATTATTCAACTAATTTTTGTTTGTAAAAAATATAAAAAATACGTAATACCTGATGATTTTTTACAAATCTTGCATTGTTATAAAATTTTTTACGTAAAATTTTTTTTTCTTAAAAACAATAAACATCTGTTTCACCGAGTTTTACGTAAAAATGTGCGTTATTTTTAGAGCAAAGAAATTCGTACAATTGATACTGAATTTCAACGCAAGACTACTTAAATAATTTTCTTTAGTAAACATTACGAAAAAATATGTTTTAATTTTACGAATTTTTAAAAACATGTATTTTCTCAGAATTTCT
Source organism: Trididemnum nubilum (assembly GCA_963965965.1). Classification (NCBI taxonomy): domain Eukaryota; kingdom Metazoa; phylum Chordata; class Ascidiacea; order Aplousobranchia; family Didemnidae; genus Trididemnum; species Trididemnum nubilum. The sequence goes on from OZ014479.1 coordinate 41,375,217, forward strand.
TCCCCCTCCCAAAAAAGAAACAATACCGGTACTTTATTTTACTCAATAAAAAACACATAATTTTGGCAATAAAAACTTCAAGGCTAATTTGGTATAGGGGCAGTTGATCAAACATCTATGTCGCCTCTAAGCCTATGGGGGAAGAGGCTCGGACAAAAAGTTACACAACTCGTGTTAAAGGATGTCTATAATTTCAAAATACTGCCATAAGAAGACGGGTTAAGAATTTTCCATGAAAGACGTAATGCGACATTGAAACAGTGCAGTCCTATTTTACAAAAAAAGCGGTACGTTCATTCTTTGTTATTTAAAAAAAAAACATTATTTTTACATCTTAAATAAAAACATTTTTTTTTATAATTTACTTACTTTGTCATAAATGTCATAAAACTTTTTTTTAATTGAAAAAAATTTTTTTCAGCCAGCGGGGCTTTGATCCCACTTCATTTAATAGCAGTTTTAATTTTTTTTTTTAATCGTTTTGCGTGCTTCTGGCCTAAAGGCTACCAGCTCGGAAGCCTAGGGAAGAGCCACCAGAACGGCGACTACTTAAAACAAGCAATGCGAAAAATTGTCTTCCCACAGGAATCGAACCTGCAGCCTTTGGATTACCGGTCCACTGCTCTACCACTTGAGCTAGAGAAGACGCCTCCTCGCATGCTTGATTTTGGCTATTTAAACCCAGCAACTTGCTTGTTGTATGATTGTAATAATAAGTCAATTAAGATGTTTTTTGACGTTTGCAGGCCAGAGTTTTAATGTTTTAATCGTTTTGCGTGCTTCTGGCCTAAAGGCTACCAGCTCGGAAGCCTAGGGAAGAGCCACCAGAACGGCAGTTTCTTTGCCTTTAGGCCAGAAGCACGCAAAACGATTAAAATATTAAAACTCTGGCCTGCAAACGTCAAAAAACATCTCAATTGACTTATTATTACAGTTTTAATTTTATTGAAAAGGATACCACCACATCTTCGTCAAAATAGAGTGGTTTTATTTTAAGAAAAAATAATTGATATTTTTTGGCAGTTGTAATGAAACAGTTAGCAATTATATGCAAAAACTCTCTGATGTTGCTTAAAAAGAATAAGGTATTTTTAACTTATAATTGCCAAAATTTTTCAGCAGCCCCGCACCCTCCATTATATAAATTTCTCAATCAGCTTTGGTTCTAGCTAGGCCCCTACGTTAAACATTGTTGGTTAAATGGTTTCACAATCCCTAAACAATTACGTTGTATCGACAATGCAAAGCATATAAACTATAAAATTTTAGAAAATCTTCGACTTCCAAGAGTTGCTCTTGCCCTCCCCCCCAAAAAAAAACAAAAAAAAAAACGCTGGCTACGTGCATGCTAAGGTTAAACCCCTGGTTAAACAACGGTTCATTACCTTAAAATTATAAAATAAAAAAATCTGAAAACTACGGTTTATTTGTAAATCCAGCATGCTGATGCAGTGCAAAATATTTGCCACCAAGAAAAGCAGTACGGTACGTAGATACGGTACGGTACGGTACGCCTCAATTTTTGCGAAGAACTGCGTTACGCTAGTACGGTACGTCTTTTTTGCAATGGTACGAGCAGAGGTGGGCACTGTACTTTCTAAAAGTACCGAGGTAACGGTATTTTCTTGAAAGAAAAGTACCGTTGGTACCGGTACTATTTTTAAAAAGTACCGCGGTACCGGTACCAGTACTCGGTACCAGTACTTTTTGATGATTAAACTTAATTTTCTTAGATTCTTTAAAGAACGTTTGTTTCAAAATCTTTGTAATTTTTAGCGAAAAAAGCACAAGATTACGAGCAAACATTTACTTTGAGAAAAATCAGATCATCCATTTGTAACTTAATCCAACTCTTATGAGTTTTAATCCAATTTTACAGCCCAGTGCCGTTGCTACGGGGGGCCGTGTCCCCCTAACGACTGCTTGTGCTCCCCATTTCGGTTTATTGAGAATACGTTTTTAGAACATTACGTAACGACCAGACAACAAACATTAATGGAAATTATGGGGCGCCGTTTGAAAAATTATTATTTATTTTGTAACTGCGCTTTTTTTAGCTTATTTACAATGAACTTTGGCCGATATATAAAAGTATATACGACAAAATGCATTCCAAGTTGGAACAAGAAAAGCCTGCAAAATATATTGTAAATTTCCGATATAGATATACGACAAAATACACTCTAAGTTGAACAAAAAACGCCTACAAAATATGTCGGAAATTTTCAATATGGTTCATATAAGCCAAGTCGGAAATCTAGCAGAGGTATCACGTGACTTTCGCGACGTAATCTCGTGAGCAAAACAAATGGCGGGAAATCTGAAGTTTTGAACACAAAGGTAACCACAAGCATGTCAACAATGCCAAGTCTGCCAGAGCTTCCACAACACAAGAAGATCATTGACGTGCTTGCGGTTACCTTTGTGTTTGCTCACGAGATTATGTCACGAAAGTCACGTGATACCTCAGCTAGAATTCCGACTTGGCTCTTATGAACCATATCGAAAATTTCCGACTTATTTTGTAGGCGTTTTTTGTTCAACTTAGAGTGTATTTTGTCGTAAATAGAGATTATATTGGAAACTTGCGATATTGGAAACTACTGATATATATCCGAAATTTTTGATATATTTTGCTGGCTTTTTAGTTCCAACTTAGAGTATATTTTGTTGTATGTATATATATTGGCCAAATTTCATTGTAAATAAGCTCAAAAAAGCGCTGTTATAAAACAAATAATATTTTTCCAAACGGCGCCCTATAGGAAATTGGAATAATAACGTCCAAACATAATTCTCGTTTGCAGTTTTCTCAATTTTTTGCGAAATTGCTGACAACAACTACTGTGTGTAAATGTGTCGCTATAATCCGTCTTATTTACACGCCTTTACGGATGTGTCGCGGAAGAGAGATGTAAGCCTACAGAATAGTTACTAGTACCGATACTTCGTTAGTGATTATAACCAGAAACAATATGTGAAAACAATTTTTAAACGACCAGCTGTTTTTGTTTTTTTAGAGCACACTCACAATTTTTTTAGATCGCAGTCAGTGGCGTAGCTAGGGAAGGTGCTAAGGGGGCTTTAGCCCCCTTTAGCCAAGTAATTTAGGAGATTTTTAAACATGAATTCGACTTGACCTAAATTATAAGGGTGGCAGAAGGAGTTAAACAATTTAATTTTTTCTTGGAATTCTGAAGTTTAGCTTAGTAAGTTATTCATATGGCTTCAAAAATGTACGAAATGTGATTGAAATGGCAGTAAAATTGCTTTTTTTGCCGCTAGGTCACAAAAATTGCCCAGCGGCAGGAGGCTCTGCCCCCAGGCCCCTTTGTGATGCGCTTAAGTTGCATCAGTTTGTTCAACACAACGCCTAAATTAGACAATTGGTTCAAGCCCTCTCCATCTAATCAAAATCCTGATTGCGCGTTTGATTGCATTTACTGCTGCAGACAGATTTTTCAAGCGATTATATGGGTTGAATATAAAACGAGCTAAGCAACCCTGCCGGCCTTATACGTCTTTGTTTTTAGACATGAATGCAAAATTGTTAAAATAGCGCATAATTTGTCGTCATAAAATATCTGTATTTATGTGCAAAAATTCAGTTTATTTTAGTTCCCCCCCCCACTTTCGGCTAATGCCCCCTCACTTCGGTTGCTCTGGCGACGGCACTGTTTTACACGCATGGGCGTCGGCAATGGGGGGCAGGGGGGTCCATGGCCCCTGGGTTTTCACACACTCTTTCTAAAATTTTCCAAATTTCAAAAATTCTTCTATTTTTGTAGTTAATACTGGCTCTATTCCAATTGCCCCTCCCCCTAAAACTTTTTCTGTTCACGCTCTTGTTTACACAGCGAGCATTTTTTCCCCACTCCCGATTTTTTTGTGATAAATACCTTGAAAAAAAAATTTTTTTAAAGTGACTTAAACTTCATCACATATAATCCCTAAAAATTTCAAATGTTAAGGTATAGGGAAGTATTCCGTTTTTGATGTTTCCAAAGATTATTTTCCGAAATCTGAGCACTTTTTGGCAAATTTATAATTTAAACTAAGTTACGTCATAAGACGTTTTGCTGACGTAACCAACTTGACTTAGGCATTTTATGATTCAGGTTCCAAAAACGAAGTTACGTATAAAATTTTAACCGCGTGTGACTTCATCGCAAAAATGACGTCATTTAAAAAAAATGTGGCCGTGCGTTCAGGCACGTAGCCAGAACGAATTGTTTGGGGGCAAGCAAAATTTTGGAGGGGCAATGGCTTCACGCTGGGGGCAATCTCAAAAAAAAAAAAGAACAAAAGGTCTTCTGTACGGAAAACCACCATTTTCTGCAAGCTTTAGGGTGATCTCCAAAAAAAAAAAAGATCTTCAATTCGGAAAGCCACCACTTTCTGCGACTTTTATATATTAAATCAAAAATAATACAACACTTTTTCTTTACATCCTAAAACTCAAGGATTTAAGTAAAACTTCTTTGGAGGGCAAACTAAAATTTGGGCGGGGGGCAATTACCCCTCATGCTCTCCCTGGCTACGTGAGTGCTGGTGACGCTACTATGATGACATCACAAACTCAGACCCAGTTTTCCTAAAAAAATTTAGAGAACACCAACCCGCATACCAAATTCGGTGTTTCCTTGAGTTTTGGTTTAGGAGTTAGAGATGGGGAGCATTTTTGCTCCCCATGTAAACTGCCGTTGGTCATATAGTCTATTCCGTGTAAAAGAGGGTTGTGTCTTTCCCTGCAAAGAACACTCGTTTGACCTCTGCACTTGAAGGCAGTACAGTAGGCTATTATATTTATATCAAATAAAGAGATTTCCCAGCGCATCATTCTGAAAGTTTGACAACAGATAAATTAATATGTATTTGAGGCTTTTGATCAACAGAACTTTTAAAAATCTTTGTAGCATTGTCTCGGCAAGTGTTATTGCTTGTTTTGTGTAAAAAATTAAAATGTTTGTCCGAATGTTCACTTTCGCTCATATCGCTGCTCTCATCAGAAGCATCTTGCGCTTCCAATTTCTGTTGTAACAAATTAGTTACTTTGGCTTTTAAAGTTTGCTGCATTTCTTGATACGCAAAAGTGCTTTATTATTTTCGACTTCGATCGTTATCGTAGATGATACGTAACTGCGGATGCAGAGATGTTGCAATTACATATTAATTGTTGGCAGCACCCTGAATCTTTTTTGGAGCGAACCGTAACGCTATATTTCTGAGTTAAAAATTTATTTGCTCTAATCCAAAGATCATCATCATCATATTTATTTATTTACCAAGTGACGTCATATCACAAGAAAAAACTGCAACTTCCTCTAGGTCTATCACCAAAGCATCGAAATATGCAATTCCTTTAAAACCAACACACAAACTTGCAGAATCAAAGCGATATTTAGTCACTTGGTGAGGAGACAGCGAAGGACCGAAAGGTCATCTAAGTCTACTGCCACCTCACCAAGTTAAGGTTAAAAAAGCAGCTTCTAGATTTTCTCAATCTGCTACTTTCTATGATAAAAAATTTTATGCAAAATTAAAACAAAGTGTTGCAAAGATATGTACACTTTGTACAGTGTATACACAAAAGTCACAGTTAACATGTAAAGAAAATGCAAGGCAACATTAGAATTGTTCTAACTCTAAGCATACTAAAAAAAAAAAATACAGTAACCACAGATTGGATAGAAAATAAAATCAATAAAGTTCATAATGCTTGTTTATGTTTTACTGAATTTAAAGTGGGCAATTGGAGTGAAAAAAAACCTCCTTGCTTTGTTTTGTATTGTTTGTCAATATGCATAGGTGGGCAAGTTAATGCAAAACGTTAGCTTCGTTAACCACTAGTCCGTTAACAAACTTCATACCTCTGTTAACGTTAATCCGTTATTTTCAGCTTTAATTAACGGAAGTTAACGAAGTCCGTTAATCCGTTAACATTTTGCGTGTAATTTACATTTCGTTTTATTCACTCGCTTCTAGAACACGTATTTACGCTGTTGAGCTGATTGTAAGGAAATATTTATTGCTATGGTGGTCTTTTTGTGTTTTGAAAGATACATTTTACAGTCTAATCTAATTTCACGATAAAAACAAGTTCAAATGCACAACGAAGCTGCAAGATATTAACAAAAAAAACCTTAACGGAAGTTAACAGAACTTAACGGAAATTACTTTAGTCCGTTAACAGCACTTAACGGAAGTTAATTTAGTCCGTTAACATGAAAAAACTTTTTAACGGATTAACGAGTTGATGAAAAAGTTAGCTTCGTTATTAACGGATTAACGATTAACGGACTTGTGCCCTCCTATGTCAATATGTCATTAGTAGGTACTGGTACAATTTCCAATACCAGTATATATCAACCTTAGTCAGTTTCTGCAAAATTACTTATAATTCAAGGGCACATCAAAATGAGAGATGACGTATTGTAGAAATGTGTGATAGATGAATGCACCATCTTACGCCATTCAAGCAGTAGAATAGGTTATTGTTGAACTCAAGCATAAATATGCAACTATGTTTCCTGTAATTACTACTGCATTGCTGATAGAAAGCTGTTATTCTAGCTTTTATCGGTTTCATAGTTTGATAAAAAATGAGCTTTAACAGCTTTTTTAAATCTGTAGAATGAAACTTCTTTTATACTGCTTGGAATTTCATTCCAAACTTTAATTCCTGCGAATGATAGAGACTTTTGCCCTAATCTTGTTCTAGTTCTTGGAAGAAAGAAGTTGTTTTTGTGGCTCAATCTTGTCTTATGTGTATAGCAGTTTTTTATTAGGTTAAACTTATCTGAATTTGCAAAAGATAATACATTATTGTGAATTTTGTACATCAGCTTTGCAGTTTCCAGAGAGTAAATATCCTTAAGTTTTAAGCATTTAGCTCGATAGAACAAAGGATTAGTATGCTCACGATATTCACTTCCAGTTAACAATCTGATGCTTCTTTTTTGCAGAATAAAGAGAGGTGCTAATGTTGATTTTGAAGCAGTCCCCCAACTACTTATGCAGTATTGTAGATGAGAGTATATGAGGCAGTGGTAAACAGATCTTAAGGTTTGCTCATCTACAAAGCGTTTTAATTGATTAAGGGCCCAAGATCCCCTTGCTACCTTTGAGCATTGTTCCTTGATTTGTTGTTTACAGTTTAGATTGTCGTCTATGAGAACACCTAGATACTTTATGTGATGTGATTGCTTGATTGGATTATTATCTATTGATACTTTGAGTTCAGGTTTATTTTGTTTTGTTGTCACTACCATAAACTCAGTTTTATTAAAGTTAATTGATAATTTATTCACCTTAAGCCAATTGCTTACATTGACTAATTCATCATTAATATTTTGTTGCAGTGTTGAAACATTAGAATGGGAGAGAGTAAGGTTTGTATCATCTGCAAAAAGATGAATTGTGGAATTTGAGGCAAGTGGTAGATCATTGATATAAATATTAAATAACAACGGACCTAGAGTTGAGCCCTGAGGAATACCGCAAATAACATCTCTTGACTTGGATTTATATTGATTTACAATTGTATACTGTTGACGGTCAGAGAGAGAGAGAGAGTTTGATTTTCAATCGATAAGTTTGATTTTCAATCGATAAGTGATAATAAAACACTGAAAATATCGAATACTTTTTTAAAAAGGTACCTCGAAACGGTACTAAGGTACCATTTTTGAAGAAGTACCGTCGGTACTGGTAACGGTACAAAAAAGGACCGCTGTACAGTACCGCAATACTTTTGTACTCGGTACTGCCCACCTTTGGGTACGGGTACGGTACGTTGGTACTGTACGCCTTTTTTGAAAAGCTACGAGTACGGTACGTTGGTACGCTCTTTGAATTAAAAATTCCAGACTTTTCGCACATTGCACCGGCTTTTTGTATGCAGAGGCAAAAAACACCTGAAACCGACGTTAAATGTGTGAATTGATATCGCTGATTTATAGGCTAGTGATTTCAAAGTCAGTTAAAGTTGCGAGTAGTAAAAAGCAAGAATGGCAGTACGGTGCGCCTCAATTTTTGCTAAAAGTACGGTACGCTGGTACGGTACGCTTTTTTGGAATGGTACGGGTACGGTACGTTGGTACGGTACGCATCAAAAGTTGAACTGAAGTACGGTACGGTTCAAGGTGCGAGGTAACTAGTACGCAAAATCTGAACGTACCGTACCGTACTGCCATCCTTGTTTGCCACCACGTACGAATAAGTTTAGTCACGTCAGAGTTATCTAGTTCACGTGGTGAGGTCTGCTATGTAAACCCGTGCCTGCATGTCGATCACCTAAAAAATAATATTGATAATAATAAAAAAATACAAAAATAGGTGTGCTTACACCACCAGTGTTTAAAAAAGAGAATGTAGAGAAAGCTATGATCAAACCATAGGCCTAACGTTATAGGCCTAGTCTAAGGCGCAAAGTAGTTGTAAAGACAGTGTATGCCAGTTTCAGTATGGGTACAGTACATCTATCTATGTGCAGTAGGCCTACTGAGTAAATGGAAAAAGGTGTATAGTTAGTTGGCCTATCTTATAGATTTTCAGTAATCAACTTGCCTCCCGGTTAGGCTACATATAAGCTAGTCTATTGCAGTAGAAGCAAAACAAGCCAGGGTTAAAAAGTTCGCTAAAGCTATGGACTAACTTTGCACAGTTTACGTGTGGTACTGCAGTAACAGTTAAGACGGTACTTGAGCCAGACATCAGAATACAAAGACTGGTTGGTGAGTAACAGCCAAAAAATTTTCTGAAAATGTACAGTAGCAAGGACTCTTTTTCAGTATAATCGCCCTTTGTGATAAAATGACCTATGGTACTTAAGTTCAGGTATGTTCAAATTTCTAAGTTTATTTGCAGCAAAATATGAGCAAATCCATTAATATCAGATTTTTGTCAGGATGAACTTAGTGATTATGGTAGGCAACTAAGGTAGGGTATAGTATTGTCCTTTAGAGAAATACTCTTCAACCGGTGTGCACGGTGCAACTAGGGTGCACCAAAAAAGTCAGGGTTGCACCACTACGAAAGGGTACACTAGGGTGCATCACAAGCTTACCGACTACGCAGAACCTTTAAAAAAAAATGTAAGCAATAATGAACCATGATTGGACAATCCAACAGTAACCATAAGTTTAAAACTAGAATAAACATATTTTTGCAGCAGTAGGGCAATCCAACCTATCAGACTGGTAAATTACAAGCAATAAAAGTAAAAAGGATGCAATTATCAAGCAGCTATAAAAGTAAGGCAATTATCAAGTATTTGTGATTCAAGTATTATATATATTATGCATTTATATATTATCAAGCATATGAAGTAGGGCAATTATCAAGCATCAGACTCTTTCGTGCTATTTAGTTTTGGATAGTTGTGTATTTGTGATTCATGTCCTACTAAACGAAGATGGCAGCACATGTCACCTAACGGTGAGAAAATTAGAAGGGCAACTTTTGCACGTCGCTTTGTTTATTTAACACGCAAAAGCTGCTCTTCTAATATTTTTAACTGTTAATTGACATGTGCGGCCATCGTCTTTTAGTAGACCATGGTACTTGCGATAAGATACAAATTTAGACCGCAATCGCTAGTCGACAAATTTATAGCATCTGTAGGTTTATGGTTACGGCAGCCTATTAAATTAAACAACAAAGCGGGAGTACAGCAGGCCTGCACAACATTCGGCCCTCGAAGTCTTTTATTGCCTCTCTCGAAATGGCTTGAAGTGATCTCAAGCATAGTCTATTTTTAGCAATCTGTATTTGACATATTGTGACTTGGTTTGTGATGCAATTGTGTGTATGTGTGTAGAACTGGAATTTACGTGTTAGGCACATGCCTTTGTGGTAGAACTTTTCCAAAAAAATACCTCTGTGGCAAAACCCAGTTGCATCAAAAATTTTCCAACTTTCCTTTTTTGCGTGACTTCATGACAGAACATAGAAGCAATTTTCAGATGCAACTGCTTGCATTTATTAAAACACATGTTAAATTGCTGCAAGAAAATTTTGAGAAGTATATCACTGCTGAACAGAATGCCTCATTTAGTGCTAATTCGTGGATATTACACTCTTTCATGATAGTATTACTACTGAAATCGAAGATTTGAATAATTTTCAATTAAATTTCGGCAAAAAGCATTTTTTAAAGAGACAACGTAAACTGAATTTTGACTGCACCTACTAAATGTGCCAGAATGCAGAAGCTTAGCAAAAAGTGGAAATTTCTTCTGTCCTTCAAATGCTTACAACGTATGTATGCGAAATGGTTTTTCGTTTTTGTGTGTGATCAAATCTCAAAATTTAATCGCAAACATCGATCCATTAATGACAGATGAGGGAGCAATTATAAGGATATCATTTCTTGGTTTGGAATGCTGGTTTATATTGTGCAATAGAAAAAAAAGTCATTGAATATGATTTCTTAAATTTGTTGCATGCTGTGTCTTGTGTTACTCTTAGTGCGCACTGTAGCGCAATTGTGTTTTTGCATGTTAATTTTAGTGTGGCTTTTTTGCCTCATTTCAAATTTTAAACTGAGGGTACATCAGCTCGTCACAAGATTTTGTAGGGTGCACCATAACGAAAAAGGTTGAAAAGCACTGCATTAGAGTGTTGCAGGCGCCCCCTAAAAAATTCAACTTGGTCCAATTACACCAACCTTTTTTTCCTGTGGAGATTTTGTATGAAGACACCACGGTTCAAATTTCAGATCATTTGGATCAAATTTACCTCTAGCAGTGCAATATGATCATATTTGACATCCACAGTGTCTAACAGTTTGGAAGAAAATTGAAGTAAACAGTACAATTACATGTGTGTTTGGTTGTAACTTGGTCAAAACCTATCAGACTATAAATTACAAGCAATAAATATAAAAAGGATGCAGTATGAAACCTTAGAAGTTGACTATTCATTTTTCGCCCTAAATTTTATCTTGGAAAATCAGGTTTCAGCCATTTTTGACACCTAAATGGACTTGAGGATGTGATTTGTGATGCATGAACAGTTGAACACATATTCAAGAATTTTTACGATCAAAACAATAGATACAGCTTTTAGTGAATTAAGGAATAGTTATTATTATTTGTTTACTGTTGGGCAAAAGGTAAGCATTTGTTCGAAGGTCACCAATATTCTCATAAAATTATAGTCAAATTTTAATATCTTGTAAGTAACTCATTACACATTTGCAGCATTTGGCATTTGTTATTGCAATTTCTCCAGGATAACTGAGGGCATAACCAAAGCAAGCCATTTCCCTTCGTAGAGTCAGAACTTGATTCATGTGTTGAAAGTTTTGCTTAAAAGCATTTGGCACTTACTACATTGTTTAGGACAATTAGGAAATCAATTGCGAAAATTTTGGGTTACTGCCTGAATGTTTCCTTGTCAAATTAATGTGACATACCGGTAATACTTGTTCTGTGATTTCGTAACTGTCTCCAACTCTGTGGTTCTTAAAGTATGGGTTGTGGAAGGTGGTATTGCTGCAAACTCTTTATTGAGGGATGCTGGATGGGGGGGCAAGAGGAATTCTGCAGACTCCCAACAGTCAGGCCACACCTCACGGTCTGGATCAAAAATTGAAAATTGAAAGTGTAGCCGAGAGCCAAAGATAGATATGCATAAAGGCTCCGAGGCAAGGCAGTGAAGAACGAGATGATGGAAATCCAGTGGATGTTGTCAACAGGCACTGCTGGAAGAGTTCTTATGACTATCCTGGGTAAAGGTGCGTTTAGACTGGACGCGAAGCAACGTGAAGCGAAGGTTGGCGACCTTCGCGAGTGGTCGATTACGTCACTCAACCTTCGGAGTCTTCGCGAGTGGTTGCTAATCTTCGCGACTGGTCGCTTCATAGACTAATTTTAACAACTTACTTTTAAAATGTATTCAATGAGCAGAAAGCTTTGTGTACTTTATTATTGAAGCGCTATTATAATAATCACAGGTTCTGTTTCGTTATAGCGCGTTGGAATTACTGGTAAAACGAAGATTGAGTTTATAATATGTTATCACGCAATAACCGTGAAGAAGAGTCTAGAGTAATAGCTCAGGTAACAAAACAATCTTGAGAAAAAAATTTGTAAAGTTTAAGTGAAAAACGAAGTACAGTAGATCGAATTTGGAAATGAAAAGACAAGTCATTTCTTCAAAAACGTAGTAGTGCTTAGCCTATTTACTAGCTATCAGTGATTTGTTTAGATCCTTCCACTGAAAGCTTGCCCTAATCTGTTTTGACGATGACAGTTCTGGGTTTTAATGCAGAAACGCAAAAAGCTGAAAGCAGATGTCAAAAGTTCTCTTTAGGTGTTTACTCAGTTAACAAATCCTTAAACACTTTCACCATCCATGTCTCATTATGGTAGAGGTAGATCTACCGGTATCTTGTAGAGTGTAAACCAATAGGCTAGTCTACAGGTACATTTAAATCATTAACTATGTAGTTTTTTTGATGTGATTTTTCTTTTTCAGGCAAGCATGTTATGATACCTGTAGCAAGCTTAAACAGTTGTTTGTATGTGTTATTTAGTGCTGTTTATGAAGACTCCCAATGTTAACGCTATGAGTGAAACTGAAAGCTGGATTTGTCATCAGTTATGTAGTGGATTTTTTGCTTATTGTGCAATGGATTGCTGCGTTGATTTGCTGGAGAAAGCAAAAAAACATAGCAGTTTTTGCATGATTTGACACTATCATCGAAGGACAAGAATTTAGCACAGTAATACCAGCAGTTGCTTTGAGGAAAAGTCAACTTCTAAAACAAAGTTTGGTGTTTTACTCGCTAGCGGAGCGCTTATCGATGTTTAGTGCGAAGTTAAATGCTTTTGAGAACATTTTATTAGTTTGCATTTTCTTGCGGTACAAGTAGGCTACGTTGCGACGGTCACGTTTACCTCAAAGGGCTTCGCTCCAAACCACGGTTTGTAAGATACAAACTTATAGCTGCAAGGTCAAGCCCCCTCTTAGCAAGTTTTTGCTCATGCCCCTGATAAAAAAAAACATCTAGATTTTTTTATGTGAAAATTGTTACTCAAGCATCTGAATAAAAGTGTTGTTAGTTCTCACATTTTTATGAAACTGACGCTTCCTTCCCCAGTCCAATTATTTTTATTATAAATGCTGTATCAAGTTTTTTGTTTAGTTTAGAGAATGGGATAGAACAATAGTAATGAACTTGCTTGGCGGGTACTTCTCTACCAATAATGGTCACCTCAGCAAAAAAACAGAACTCACTTTCTACTGGTTAGATATATATTGGCTTTCTAGTTCATCTAAATACACTGACTGCAATTGCAATGATTGAACTTCAGACTTAAAATTGTTTACTTAGTCACTTTATTCACCATGTAAAGCAGTAAAAATTTTAAGAGACAGTAAAAATGTTTTGAAATTCACAAACAACTAAATTCAGATATTACACAAAGACACAGTAAATGAATATTTAACACACTTGACACTTCTATTTTTATCAATTAGGACTGGAGTGAAAAATCACTACCAGACTACAATATTCATGATTATAAAACTTGGGGTAGTCCAAAACCATTGCTTTCAGTTCAACTTGATCACGGTCACAAACCTTTAGAAACAAGAAGACTTTTAAGAGGACATTCAGAAGAAAAAATTCCATGTTTGTAGCTATTCAAAAAAGTGACTACTAATTAGGCCAATCCAAAAGTTTATAGGAATTTTTCGATTTTTTTGTATCTATCTAGCTCTTGTATGTAGCAGTGTAGCTTGAAACCAATTCTAAATACAGTTCTTTTTACCAAGTTGGCTTGGTCAAAAAGGCAGTGAAAAAACTTTTGCGAGTTTTCCAGTATTCAAGGAATTGTTCAATTATTGTGGTTACTTTTAAAACAACAAGCTAACAAACAATGGATAAAAACACTATCAACACACTCAAAACTAGCCTGTTGGTGGGTTATTTTATATTCTGAAAAAAACAAACATCATGTTAGTTTAAGTTTACTTTAAGACAAAAAAGCAAAAGCTGCTCAGCCAAAAGAACTACTGGACTGGTCTTCTGCTATGCTGCACAGAATAAAAAGTTTTGGTTTAAAAGCTAGATGTCGTGGGGCTAGGCCTACTTCTTTGGTGTATTCATTATAATGAAGCTCTGAGATCCAGCATAGCTATGAAAAATCACTCTAGGACTTACAGCCTTAGCTGTCTAGATCCAAATTAACTTGGCTAGCCTAGGGCGATCGCGAATCTAACTTTGCCAGCAACCTAGGCCTACTCTTTGGACTGATAAATAGGCGCTAAACCATACAAATAAACTATTTATATTATTTTCTAGCAAACTGCGATCGTAAAAATCAAATCAGTGAATTAGTTGGTTATCTTACTACAACCTGCAAGCAAGCGATGTTGCGCAACTGCTTGCGAAGGTTGCGAGTGGTTGCAACCTTTCGCGAGCTGTCGATGACGTCAAATTTTGGTTGCTTTGTGTCGCTTCGCGTTGCTTCGCGTCCAGTCTAAATGCACCCTAAGTATGATAATAGTGAGAGGCTGTAACCATGGCAGCAAAAGCAGAAATGCTCACAGCTAAAAGGGCGTGGTAGGACCAATTCCACTCAACACTGGAGAACATCGAGGAATTTCACAATTAACATTGAAGTGAAAAATATGATTTCTCTATTTGTGGCACTTGGTCTAATGGGTTTCGGCAATGATAGGGAAGCGAGAACAAGGAACCATTGCAGTGAGCACTTTGGGCAGGAAGGCTCAAGCTTTAGCAAGGGAATCAGCATGCTCATAATTTCTAGTTTACCAACATGACCAGGGCCCATTGAAATTTTAAAATGGCGCTGTTGATCAGTGAGGGGCATGGTACCAGACATTTTGGATAGAGTTTGGAAAGATATCTGATATAAAGCCTCCAAAAGTTAGGTGGAGGTGATGCATTGCGCTGAAGTGATTCAAATCTGTCAAAGCAAAGTTCTTAGCGTTTTTCAAGTTTTTTCAATTCTATTATAACTGAATTGCATTATTTACATTTCATTTGGCTCAATCTCTAAAACCCTAAATTATTGCATCATAAGTCATTTTTTCGAGAACTTTAATGGCAGTGCAGCTACAGTATTGTCTGTTGCCAACTAGCTGTAAAGCCTAGCTTAAAAGTTGTTGATTACGAAGGTATTTTAGAGCTGAATAGGTCAATAAATAGTAGCAGTAATATAGTATCATATTTAAGCTTTGGGTCTTAAAATGTTGAAGGTTTTTCGGTCTAGTTCTTGGCTTGTTATTCTCTTTCTACGTTTATAATCAATTGAATAATCAATATGTATTCAAAAGAATTTTCTTTTTTTAATGAGTTAAAATTATTTGAAATAGATGAATATGGAATGTAATGAATAACATTATCAATATATACTAAAAATATTGTTTGAAAAGGACAAAATGAGGTGTTAAATAAAGGTAAAGAGAGTATTTTAAAACAAATTTTTGGTTAATTGCATTTCTATTTTACTCATTATTTGTATTTTACAATGGGCATAACCGAAATTTAAGCAATAATTTAAAATGTAATGTTTTTTTTACTTATTCAAAACTTTTAGACGCAAGGGCATTTTTAGAATGAAATATGCCCATGCTGCCCTGCTAGAGGTAAACTTTATCAGATTTGCCTGAAATTTTTTTGAGGAGTTTTTACATAAATATTCAGTATTAGGCACTATTCAGTATTAGCTAATTACCAATCACTTTTCTCAAATATCTTTCCGTTAGCCCCCACCCCAATTATTTTTCTATAAAATATAAACAAAATAGATTACTTCGTCTGAGTTTTATTGAATAATAGGATTTTATGATTTATCAGCATGTAAACAAGAGAACTACAATGTTATCATTAGCCACCTCCTAAATGCAACCACTTGAATCACGTTGCACTGCCAATTTCTATGCCATATTATTTTTTATTGAAGTAGCCCTAAAATTAAGTTATTTTTGCAAAAAAATTCAAAATTTTCGAGCTCTGGGGGTTTTGCCCTCAGACCCCCAAAATAGCCCCACCTCCAATGCGAATTTCCGGCTACGCATCTGGCTGAAAGTGATTCAGGCGTGACAGGTGATGCTAAATTAGATCAACATTATAAGACTTTTGATACTGCTACAGTAAATACCATCAGTTGGAGCAATTCAAATACTGACATGCAAAATGCAAAAACATTTTCCCCGAAGTAGTTACCCCTTAACTTGCAGTGTTTTCTTTTGAACTTCAATTCAAACATTTTATACCAGCAAGTACAGTAAATGATATTTTAGTAAATTTTAAAAACATATTTTCACGTTTTTGCAATGAAACCTTGTTAAATCTTCAAAGTGTATTGGCATTTCACAACTTGCCAGATAGCTGTATATCTTTTGTTCTGCAATGTGTTAAAAAGGATACTCACATACTAGTAAGTAAGGTGTTCACCAATGGTGTGATACGATTTTTATATGCTCAGGAGCAATACTTTAGTAAAAACTTTAATTTTGTTGCTCCCATAACAAGATTTTTGCACCTGACTGAAGATGGCACAGAAGCTCTTACGTACCAGTATGTGCCTATACTTTCTCAGTTAAGTGCATTGTTTGCTGATCAGTCAGTTGGACGACAATTTACTAATCCTTCTATTGGTACTGATGCAGATGGATATGAAGATTTTGCTAATGGATTGGTGTGGAAAAACAATTCATTATTTGGTAGTGGTGAACCTACTCTGTAGCTTCTTGTATTCCAGGATGCATTCGAAATTGTCAACCCATTTGAAGCAGCTAAAAGAAACCATAAATTGTCAGCTGTATATTACACACTGGGTAATTTTTATAATTTTAATCGATCTAAAGTTCACACGTTTCAATTAGCAATATTATGTACTTAACAGCATGTAAAGGAAAAAATTATTAAGGCCATGTTTCAGCCTTTAATTGATGATCTAAAGACTTTAGAAAATGAAGGAATTGACTAGGGATTTTAAAGCAAAATCAAAGGAAGTGTTTTGTGTATAATGGGTGACAATCTTGGAAGTCACTCAGTAAGACGATTCAACACTAATTTCAGTAGTTCATCATTTTTCTGTCGATACTGCAACACAACACAAGCAGAGTTCAATAAAAATTGCCTCTGTGTCTCTCAAATGCGTTCTGTGCAAACATACAATACTTCGTTGCAGCGCAAATTGCAGAATGGCATCATTGATTCTCATGACGGCATAAAAATGAATTCTCCATTTAATGAGTTACAGTTTTACCATGTTTGCTCACCTGGACTGCCACCATGCTCAGCACATGACCTTTTGGAAGGAATAGTGCGATATGATATGATTTTATATGAGATGCACTTACGAGGTAAGTTGAAATGGTTCAGTTTAAAATTTTTGAACCAACTAATCAGTACTTTTAAATTTTGCTCATTTGATGTTAGGTTATACCCACCCACAATCAGTAAAAATTCCAAAAAACTTCCTGGTAATGCCAATGAAAATGGGTGCTTTCTTAGACATTTTCCCTTGCTTGTCTTATCGCATGTAACTGATTCTGAAAACAGTGTGTGGAAGCTCATATTATACTTGAAACAAATAATAGAAATCAGCGTTTATTGAGTCTTAGTAAAATGGCTATTTTGCAATTAAAGTACTTGATTGCTGACTAGATACGGATTTTACTTAGAGAACTTAACAAATACTGATTTTACTTAGTAAAAAAAGCTTAACAAATACGGATTTTACTTAACAAATACTGAATAGCCCTCCCCCCCCCCTATTTCTGCGCTTATATCCATTTTTTTATGAAACTTATGGTAAGCATTTTTCAATAAGCGATCAAATTTGATTACCAATTTTCGACTATTCTTTAAAGGCTTTTTTCTGATTTATAGGTTTTATTTTTGACAAATTATCCCCCTCCCCCCTTCAATAAACGTTTCAAAATATGCTTTAAATAATTTTTTGTAGTCCCCCCGCGCGTCCCCTGGCTTCGCTACTGTATTCACGTCTGATGTGATAAGTATTCATTACGTAAGTCGTCTTTTTCAATTTTTTCTTAGCGGTTCTGCTTTTGTTTTGCTGTTGCATGAATACTGGTATTGCATCATTTTGCCATTGAAAGAAAACGTCAATTTTTCAAATGGGCCAGCAAACTGCTAACGCTAAGTCCCTGCGGTGGTAGTGGCGAGTAAGACCAGCAGTTAAACACTAAATTAAGGAAAAAAGATTCGTTGTTTATTTGGTTTATTCGCAAGCATTTTTAGTTTTTTTACAACGTTTCAAGTTTTTAATTACGTTCGTAAAATCCCTACTAAAAAATAAAACAAAACTAAAGTACCGGTGCCGCCAAAAAATAGCAAAGTACTGCGGTACCGGTACCACAAAAGTACCAACGATACCGGTACCAAGAAAGTACCGCGGTACTGTCCACCTATGCATGAACTGCATTTGAACTGCGTAGTATATTTAGCAGTGATTTGTTCCTTTAGAGTAGTCTTTAATGTTGTAAGGTTTCTTTCTTTTTTTTAAACTTTAGTGCTGCTCTCTTGCATAGATCTGTTAAGCTATCCTTAGCTTAAATAACAAGTTCTAAGAGCATCCAATTTTTTACGAGAGGGTCATTCCATCTCAGATTTGCATGAAATTTGGTTTGCTTGTAGAGTTTATATAACAAAGCCAATGTTTTCAATTTTATTGAAATCGAAGCTGTAGTTTTGGAGAGAAGCCCCTTCAAAAATTGGGTTTTTTTCAAAAAAAGGGGTTACCTGCCATATTTCAAATTGCAATATCTCCGCAACCTCTTGGGGGATTTGAACAAATTTGGTGTCATTTTGAAGGAAATTGCTCAAGAATTTCATTTCTGTTAAAAAATTTCCAAAATATGCATGTTTAAGGGCAATGACCTTTTGATCTTACTTTGACATCGATTTTGACCTTGTGGATCACGTGACCCATTATTTTTTAAGACTGGAAAAAATTCTCTGTCATCCTCCTAACAACATAAAAAAATTTCAGAAAGGTGATATTTGTAGTATAGCCATGGTTTAACCCTTAAAACCCTAAGCCTATCTTACCAACGTAACACACTGAGTGGGGTCCTTCAGAGACCCCAACGTTTTTAATGGTTAAAAGGTTTGCTGATTAGGATAATTCATTTTGAACTGGACCTGTAAACTTTGATGAGCTCTATTACTGTGACTCAATCAACATTGAACATGACCAAAGTACTTGAAAGTCTTCAATTTATTTTATTTTTGAAAAAAGATATCCACTCAAAAGCATGTACCGGTACACCAAAAAAAAGTGAAGGTGGCAACAGTAACCGGTCAACATTTTTTTGTCATTTTACGGAATAAATACAGTCTTAACCTCAATTAGGGAATAATAGACGTTATGTCACAATAACTCAAATTTCCTTGCGGTAATAAAATTTTTTTTTTTTTAGTTTGAAAAGCATAGCAAGTGTAATTTGAATATTCCTAAAAATCACTGTCATTTCAAAAATCAGACGGATATTGTCAAGCAGCTTATTATTCTCTGTCAGCTTCACAGTATCTGGTACATGTCACAGTTGTTTCGGTAACTCTGTGCTGTTCACAAACGAACCTTTTGCATTTGGAACACAGAACGCTGAATTTTCGATCGTTGCTTCGGGGACATTGGAAGCATCTGCCTCTTTAACGTCTCTCTGCAGGCCGTGCCTCCGATGATGTACAAGAATTGGAAATGCGTCCAGTAGAAACTCCCATGCTTTTAATAGCTCGGATGACGTGAATCTGGAAACCAATCGGATTACTTGCTCTGCGCAAGATATTGGGCTTTGTCAGTTTTTTTCCCAATGCCATCAAGAAGTGATACCTTCGATTCGGTTTTCCACTGTTCCAGTCTCGGTTCTTGAACATCCAAATGATATAACAATTTAGTGCTCCAATGTCAAGCATATTCATAAACAGTCTGAAAGGCCATCTTGAGGTTCGTCTGGCGCAAGTATATTCCCTGACCAACTTGTCTGCATTGTCCACTCCTCCTTTGGTTCGGTTATATTCAAGTATCATGTTGGGCTTTTTATGATCTTCATTAGACACCGAGTTGTCAAGATATTGAGAAGACAGAACACGAACTGTCATATTTTTTCGGCACATAACTCACAACTGCTAGTCCATCCGAAAAAATGAATTTTGATGACAAAATATCTCGTCCCTTTGCTATTTCCATAACCGCTGGAATGTCAGGCTTCTTTGCTCTCAATGTTCCAGTCATAGTGATCTTTTTCTTAAGCAACAACTCTGCGGTTGGGACTGACGTAAAAAAATTATCTGTGGTAACACTTCTTCCAGTTCCAAACAATGGTTTCATCATATCGCAAACAACTCGGCGTCCTTGATTTTTCTCTGGTGCATTTCCAGGTAGTCTTCCAGTATAAACTTGCAAATTGTACAAGTACGACGTCTTCACATCAGCAGCAGCCCAAACTTTGATTCCATACTTAGCTGGTTTAGATTTCATGTACTGTCTCATTGGACATTTTCCTCGAAAAGCGACCAGTTGTTCATCTACTGTTACTTCTTCAAATGGCTCAAAGAGCTTCTTGCAATTTTCCACAAATCCATCCCAAATCTCACGAAAAGCAGCAAGTTTATCATTTTTCTTTCTTTGGTCACGTGTTGATTTGTCATCAAATCTGATAAACTGAAGAATGTGAACAAATCGGTCTCGCGGCATTGAAGCAGAAAAAACAGCTCGGGGAACGGATTCATCAGTAGTCCACATTTCAGAAATTGCTTCTTTTCGGCACCGAAGAGCTCCAGCTATCAATAGCACACCAAAAAATGCTCTCATTTCCACAGGATCTACATTTTTCCACGTTCTTATTCGGTTTGAAAGACCTTTAGCATTGACCTCTTGAATAACATTTGTAGCTTCAAGGTTGGTATAGGTACATATGGCCTCTACAGTTTCGTCACCAACAAACAAATTAAAAACATCTTGCATACTTGTAGCATTGTCTGTGATGCGTGTTGGTCCAGGAGATCCAGTGACAATATTGCAACTGTGCCTGCGAGTTACTGGAGGTACAGAAATCTTCCACACTTTTCCTGATTTTGCAATATACTCTTCACACTCACCAGAATCATCATCTGATTCTGTACCGCTGGCAACGTCACTTTCTTCAGAGTTTATTTCAAGATCGTCTTCTGATTCAGATGTATTTCCTTGTGGTATAAATTCGTCATCAGATTCGCTCAATATATCTTCTGGGTCACTTATATCAAGTTCATCCCAAATTTCGGCAATATCTTCTTGCGAATTTATATGGCGAGCCATTTTTCAAAAAACACTTCACTTACGAATATATACGACCTAAAATTTGCTTTTAAAAGTCTGAAAAACAACATTTGAAATTTATAACATAACATACTAAGGGGGGTCCCTAGAAGACCCCACGTAATAAAACCTTGTATTTTATCCATTTAATTTTTTTTTTTTTAATTTTATTGGTTTATATTAAACTTGAGTAAGATTCTGACACATACAAGAAAAAACAAAAAATACGCTACTACAAGTAAAGCGGGACACCAAAAAATTGATCATTGGGGTCCCTGAGGGACCCCCCTTCGTGTTTTAAGGGTTAAGATTCATTTTGGGGTAATTTGCTGAATTTCAGCAAATTGACTACACGTACTGTAGTAAATGTGTTAAAAATTTTCATTGTTCAAGAAATGCAGCATTTATAGCATTAAGAAGATTTGAAATTAACGCTTGCCTGAGGCAAGCTGAAATCGCCTTGGGCAACCTATTTTCTGGCTAATGATATACAGCATATGAAGTAAACATCATTGTACAAGATTATTTAGAAACGCGCATTACCGCTTTTGTGAAAATAAAGTGCGAGTAGAGAAAGTGTTTGCTAGCTTTATTTAAGCACAATCACGGCAATTAACACATAGTATAATCGCTGGCACATCATTAATTAGAATTAACACTTTTTAATTAACAATTGCATGGAGATTCGTTTCATACTCAAGTGCGCTTTGCAGCTTTTTTGGTACAAAATGTTACGTTCTTCCTGCAAAAATTTTTCCTGCACTTGCCGCATTAGCCACTCTTTTAGATATCACAAGTAATAGTAAACTTAACGGCATTTTTTAGAAAGTGAAAAAAGTGAGATTTGTTTAATACTCAGGCACTCAGCAAATTTTTTGGCCCAAAACGTTACATTCTTGCAAAAATTTTTACCGCGCTTGCCGCATTAACTTTTCTTTCGGATGTCACAAGTAATAGCTGGCTCAAGTCAGTTTTTAGAAAAGTGACAAATTTGTTTAATACTCAGGCGCGCTTAGTAACTTTTTTGGCATGAAATGTTACGTTATTTTTCTCCAAGGTTTTTTCCCGCGCTTGCTGCATTAACGGTTCTTTCAGATATCACAAGTACAGTAATAGCAGGCTTACGGCATTTTTAGAAAGTGAAAAATTGAGGTTTAAACAAAAAAGTCAGAAGTTCAGAAAATTAACATGCTGAAGTTTATTCCTGGCGTTGGTAACCCCACCAAGGGTTTTAATTTTTTTTAATGTTTAACTTATTGTGCAAACCCAATGTTTTGCAATTACTTCAGTATTTTTGCACATTTTTTGTTTCAAAAATTTAAACATACTTCAAAATTCACTGTTCTTATTTGTTTTGGGCAAGTTGAGATTTCCTTGAGCAAGTAGCATATGATTTGATTTCACTTGGCAGTTGAGCAACTTTTTCTTTATAGTTTCAAACAGCTTTCCAATTACTAAAAATTTATGTATATGTTGTGCAATGTTTTAATCTGTTTGAAAACATTTTATATTGGAAGTGACAATTTTAAAGAAAATTTCCAATGAAGGAGAATAAATCGAAAATGTGAAATAGTCATCTGTGCATTTTTCGTTTCATTTTTTTAGGGGTTAAAATAGAAACTTGCCCTTAGTCATCATAGCAACACTTATTAGTGAACTGCACAGGTTAATGTAATAGGTCTTAAACTGCAGGTCACAACTTCAGGTGATGTTGAAAAAAGTTATTTGGAGTCGCTTACTTTTCAACAAAAAATTTTATTCATATTTATTGTCACACAGTTTTTGTTGGCTTCATGTAAATGCCAGTACACATTATATATCCTAAACAAATTACTTTCATAAGGAAACATTGAAGAAAGGATTGATAGATGACATAACGTGGTATATACTAGCTTTTGCTTTGAACTTGAAGCACATCTAGTTCATAACAATCAGCATTGTTACATCACTAACGAAGTGAGGTTTCGTATCTCACTGTATAGTGTTATAAGGTTGGGTTTAGCAAGCCAGAAACTTTTTTTTTGAGATCAGTGGTTTCTGACCTATTTTAGACTCCAGCCTAATAGGCCTACTACTAACTGATAATGCAAATTCGATATTTCTGGATATGTGCGTATTGTTGTACAAATTAATTTTTAGTGGTCACAGGTGGGTGAAATGTAGTTTTTATAAACCTGAGGTTACGAAGACAAACTTTGCGAACCACTGGCGTAAGTGCTTTGTTAACTTCAGCTATGAACTAATTACTGATGTTATTTTTGTTTCAATGCTCATTGCACTCGTGATTCCATGTTAATAAAAGTATAACCAATGCAAATTATTGCATGATCCATTTCATTGTGATACAAAAATTAGTTTTTTTTGCAAATTCTGCAAAATGGCCCAAACTTGAATGCAGATTGTTTTAAAACTACAAATATTACCTCTCTAAAGATTTTTTATGTTATTAGGAGGATGACAGAGAATTTTTTCCAGTCTTAAAAAATAATGGGTCACGTGATCCACAAGGTCAAAATCGATGTCAAAGTAAGATCAAAAGGTCATTGCCCTTAAACATGCATATTTTGGAAATTTTTTAACAAATAAAATTCTCGGACAATTTCCTTCAAAATGACACCAGATTTGTTCAAATCCCCCAAGAGGTTGCGGAAATATTGCAAATTCAATACACGTTTGTGGTCAAAAATTGCAAAGTCAAGCTTCAATTTGACTACTTTCAAGCTATCTCTTTCCAGCTGTCTCAGCTGGAAAGAGTTAGCTTGAAAGTAGTCAAATTGAAGCTTGACTTGAGGTATTTCCAAACGTGTATTGATCTTAGTATGCGTCCGAAATTTTTAAAATTCAAACCACCTAGAATTTCAGCTTACGGTTGACCTGCGGATCTTTACCAAATTGGCTTGAAAAGAATATTGCAATTTGAAATATGGCGGGTACTCCCTCTTTTGCAAAAACCCCAATTTTTGAAGGGGCTTTTCTCCAAAACTACTGCTCTGATTTCAATAAAATTGAAAATATTGGCTTTGCTATATAAACTCTACTAGCACAGCAAATTTCATGCAAATCGGAGATTTTAGGTTAAAAAATTGAAAAAATTTTGCGTGATCTGAGGTGGAATGACCCGAGAGCGCTTATATAAGCCAAGACTTTAGCCAATATTGTTATGACTGGTTGGGATTATTTCCTTTGTGAGAAAAAGAATATTTACTGGTACTGTGATTACTACTAACAGAATGTATCGCTTTGGACTTTTTTCTCTAACCAAGCGTCTTGTAAAGGGTATGTTCAATAACTAAGCAAACTTAGGAACCGGCAAATAAACAGTTGCTGTAAATTTATATTTAATCTGATTAAAGTCATTTGGAATGCAACGTTTAGTTGTTGAAGAGTTGATGCTTCATTTTGCAGAGAAGAAACATTCGTTATCGGCAAATAATTCTCCACCTTCCAGTAATTCTAATGAAAGCTGCAGCTCAGAGTCAGTTCTCTCCAGCGACTGCAAAAGTTCTGATCCAAATTGACTTCAACACTTTGAGATACTGTGGTCAAAAATGCCACCACCGTTGATGGACTTACTTGATGCTAAAAAGGTTCCAACTGCGTATTTCAGAAAACAGCTTGTTCATATTGTCATTGAGGATGTAATAAAAGGATGTTATTATTGTTGTCGCCAGTTATCGGTGACATAGAAGACATAGAAAAAGCTGAAAAAGCAAATCAAATTCTTCAAGGTGGAGTACCAACGATCTGAAAAGAACTTCACTAAAATCGAAAATTTATCCTCTGCCACGATTGCTGCTCAAAGACAGCAAATAAATGAAAATCAGATAAATGGAAAGGTGCTGGAAGATTGACCATTTTTGGCCCGGCCAAAATATTTGTTTTTACACTATAACGGTTTGATGAACACTGGACTCATCTAATTTACCACAAGAAATGGCCAATCGTTCCTGTCGAGTGTATAAGTAGGTAAAATAATACGCTGCATGGTCTATAAAGTAAACCGTTAAATGTGTGATTATCTAGAATTGGTAATAAGTAGGGCAAGTTTTTGCAACTTTTTTTTACAACTTCCAACAGCTTTCGAAATACTAAGACTTTATGTAGAACAATGTTCTAAGCTGTTGTTTGTAGGAATTTTATTTTGCAACTTTTTTCTTTTTTACATGCAACTTTTTGCTACAATTTTCATTAAAAATTGTGCAAAATGTTAGTGTGATGTACAAAATATGCTACAAAACTATTTCAGTACAGTTCTATTGTCTTTGATTTGCATAACAAAGAGCTACGTAACGGATTACCTGCATCTCAATATTATTTATGATGCAACAGTTGACATACAACTTCGTGCATTGTGGAGCGGAGTTTTAGCATGCTTTGCAAACTGTAGGCAAAAAATCGCCTGCTCTCCCCTAGTAATGTTTACAAAGATTTGACATTATATGTAAATAAATCGCTTGAGTAAATCACTGTCGTTTTTAATGTTTGTGAATAAATGCAACTTTTTTCAACTTTCTTTAAAAATAAATGCAACTTTTTCAGTTTTTTGGTGCAACCAAAACTTGCCGTAGTAATAAGTATAGCAACTTGTCAAAGCAAACTATTGCTTCCAATGTTGGATTTAACATTACTACGTGTAATTGTTTAGGTGCAATTTCGCAACGGTTTTTAGGGGACTAAAAGTGTAACATGCATTGAGAAATTATTATCAATTAATGTTAAAAATAACTTGGTTAAGTTCCATGACAAGCTGTAAGTTGGTTTCAGTTAGTTATTATCTCTAAAAGTTGCATTTCTTTCGCCATTAATTTATTCAAGGTTCAATGTGTAAACGCTGTCATTGTCTTTGTATATTCATTTATGTATGCATTTTTTTTTCAGGCAATGAAGAGTGTCGCAAAACAGAATGCTGTTGATTTAGTGAAGCAAATTAGGGTAGACTGCTGTAATCAAAAAAATGACATTCCAAAGTCGAGAGGTTTCTCTTCTGTGTGAATTCTTTGATGAAGACGCCGGCTCTATGATCAAATGCATTGTAAATAACGAATTCAAAGTGACAAGTTGTAGGCACTCCGTTTGTACAACACAGTAATTGTACATTAAATTCAGGGTTTGCGCTTGACTTGATTATTTGGCTAGCGTTTTTGCTTGTTGCCTTATTGAAGTATTTGCTGCATATCCTGGCATGTTTTAAACATTTAGCAATAGTCACCAGCTTGCAGGTGCTGACTATTCTATTCTATCCTAGTCTCATTTTGAATTTTCTCTTTTATGGCTATTCTCCCAATTGAATCTATCCTAGTCATTAGTTGAGGGTAGGCCGAGCCTGATCTTTTTCTATAAGTTGATCTAGCCCAACCATGGTTTGCAATTTCACGTAAGGCACATCAAAATGTCATGAAGTGCTTTAAGAGTTATTCGTAAACTTCACTTTTTGCAATGCTGGTACCGTTCTCTTGTATTTAAGTAAGTTTGCAACTTCAAAGCTTACTGCAGCTCACAATATAATTTCCGATTATCACTGTATTATCATGTCCGTGGAAAAGACAGTAAACGCTAGTTTCCGATTCGAGTCGAACGGTCTGCGTGTTCGTGGCAACCCTTGCTTAAGACTGAAGACTTGCAAATCAGAATAACAAAGCAAAAGTCTATTCCGCATTGGAGTGGTAGACGTTTTTCAAAGTCCATGCATTAAACAAACTTGAATGAGCAACATTATTGCGGAACTCTTTTATGAATTTTTTGGGTAACATGAAATCGTAGTTTTGCTATAATTCATCAATAGAAAATCGGATTTATTTTACAGGACTCTGGAGATTTGATTAAGCAATTAACTGCTAAAGCTTTTCTTTCTACTCTAATCATTGCCGAAATGGATAAGTGAAGTTTTAAGTCGTCTATACTGAGTTGTTGCACTTTTAACTGCTGGTTAGGGTTCGACGGTGCTCAGCCCCAGCCGGAATGCGAATTTACATTCTAAACAGGATAGCGTCTTTTTTCACTAGGCACTATAGCTAACTACAGGCAATTTAGTAGATTTTTTAACTAAACCTGAAAAAGCAAGTAAAATACTTTGTTAACTGTGCTTTTTGTAGGAAACTCCATTGCAGCATGTACAAATTTTAAAATGATTGTGGAGAAAGAGGTCTTTCTTTCCAGTAAAAATTCTTTGCCGTATTTTTTGTGCTCTTTTTTGGTTTGAACATTGAATATCCTAAAAAGGCCGCTGCAACAATGGAATTTATTTAAAGGCGAGTAATGTTTTTTTTTATGTGGTAATTATCTGAGCTACCTGTAAGGCCATTCACCAGTACTTGCAATGAAAGGTTGAAAGTCTAGCAGGACTTTGATTCGTTTTATGTTGTACGTACAAAAATTGCCTAGTTGTCTCGCACAGAAGGCAGTGCAGTGACCTTACACTATTTTGCGCTCAAAATTGCGAATTGCGCTATTCTAGTGTTTTGTCTTTACTAAAAGAAGCAATATTATCATATGGGAGTCAAATGTGCTTGTATTTTTAAACTCATCCTTTCAATGATGATTAAATTTGCTGATAAAAATCTTTTTCAAAGGTTACACCCGGCAGCTTCATGCGGAACATCAGAGAGAGTAACTGTGAATGCCATGTTTGTGAAGTTGGATTGGTCTGAATCGAATTGGGACTCTAAAGGTCGACCAAAGTTAATAAGTTAGATGAAATTCCCTTATAATTCATTAATTGCTCTACAATGTGGCAATATAGACTATAGTTTATTTAATGGCTATGATCTATACGACAGACGATAGGCTCCTGTGCTTCACCGGGACAGAGTAGCGAAGCCACCCACCCAGCGGACCATAAGAGGCGGTTATTGGGTACCCAGTATAGCCAAATCTTGGTGCTTGGTTGCTCGACTTTTGGGCCTGGCTTGGTCGGCCTCTCGTGTGACTTATCGGGAAATTTGCATCTGGCTGCACTTTCTGAAGTCCCATCAATGTGGATTTTCTCATGTTCCATGTGGAAATGGGAGGCTGCCATTGCATTGAAAGCAGCCCTGTAGTAACAACAACAAAAACAACAAAAGATACGCAAGCATCTGCAATGCTTGAAGCCAATCAAAATGTTATGGCTGATACAAAACAACAGATGCAAATCAGTCAACGTTTACTGTATGTTACAAAAATTAAACTTTTTATTAAATCAAATTTTCATTATACACGCGTACCGGTAATACTCTTTCAGTTGCCTCGGTAAGCAGGTCCTTCTCCTCATCTTGCGCCGTAGCACACTGTGCAATGTCGCAGTGGTGGCTAACCGCTGGTAACTTTTGCTAGATTTGACCAACCTGGGAATCGATTCAGGTCTCCCACATCAGACATCCCGCTTTAAAGCCAGGCATTCTACCACTCGGTAATCTAAGCGGTCATTTTGCTGTTATTTTTTGAACTTGACAGTTGCAATTTCTAGCAATAGAAACACTGTACATTCTTCTTTGAGTGGAGCAAATATTAATCGTTCGTTTTTTTAACAGAAACTTTGCGAAAATAAACTCCCCATGTACGAAAATCAAAGTTGGGAAAAGAGAAAAGAAAGAAGCCAATCTCAAAGTCATAAAATTGGTGGGCATAGTCATGACCACAGTGTAAAGATCACGTCTAATTACCAATGATAGAGACGATTCTTAATGATAACGACGATTAAAGACAATCAGTTGCTCAAAGCAATCATTTTCTTGCTTGATCTTAATTGTTTTTCATTATTTGTTTTTGTGAATAGAAGGTTTTTACAAAAATGCTTTAAACAGTGTCAGCTGCAAAATTTACGCTTAACATTCCTCCCTTGATTGTCTTTTCTGTTTTTCGATGTTCATGTTGCTCTTGTAAGGAGGCGTAACCCTTCCTCCTTCGGTTTCTGTGTTCGTGGTTTGAGATTTTTTTGGAAGGGAGATGTAATGTTACCTCCTTGTAGTAATCCCTGGTGTGACGTCACGTGTACTATGCTGCAGTCGCGATGAGCATCCATGTTATAGTTACTTACTCAATAGACTGTATGTAGTTAAAGTGTGTGTGCAACGTTACGGGTGTACTGCAAGACGCGAGAGACGGACGACTACAGCAGTTTGTATTGCTCTGCTGCATTAAAATTTACGTTTCCAGAAAATAAACAAGAATGCCCCGAAACCAATTTTTTATCTGGTTGATATGAAATTTATTTTATTTTATGCTTTGTATATACGTTATACAGTAAAAGAATTAACCGCAAATTTACTACAACCACAGACCAAAACTGCTACCAAGAAGCATAAAAAATCCTATAATTGCTGTAGAATGCTATGATGCTGTAGAATAAAAAATGCTTTAGAATGCTATGGTAGCAGTTTTTATTTGTGGTTGTAGCAAATTTGCGGTTAATTGTTTTACTGTATATCGCAAATACAGCATAAAACAAAGTAAATTTCATGTCAACCAGATTAAAATTGGTTACAGGATATTTTTGTTTATTTCAGGAAAGGTAACAAAGAAAATTCCGTAAAAAATATTTACGTTAGCGTTGCAAAAACTGCTGCCACAGCATCTCCGTAAAATTCACGCGAAAGAACGCAAAAAAATTGTTGCCAAGTTTGTCCGTAAAATAATTTAACGAAAGCAATTCCATAAAAATAGATTACGATGTATCCGTTCATTTTACGGTGTTGTTGTAAAAACTGCTGCCTGCAGATTTTCCGTAAATAATACGAAAAAAATTTTAACAGCGTACCCTGTTAAAATCTAATCTACACTCAGAGTGCCAGTTAATATAATGTTTACATAATTTTAGTATTAACTGATTGGGACTCTGCACGTTGCAGAACCTATGTCACGATAAAACCAGTAAGTGCGACAAACGTTTACAAAGTTATCGAAATGAAAATGCGCAATAACCACTAAAATAAGTAAGTAGTACATCCTATTTAAAACATTAATACTGTGGAACTTTCGGACTCAGCTACGTCTACCACCAGTAAAATAAATGTATCAGTAAAACCATCATCTGTAAAAATGAATAAAACTGCCGTGTAATTACCGTCCCGAAGTCAGTAAGACAACCAAAACAAAAAAAAAGCAGGAGAGCGTTGCTGGGATTATGTAGCTAAAGTAAATATGACAATTCATTTATGTGCACCTATTAATCGTCTGATGTAATTTTGTTAACAATGATTTTGGCCTAAAGAATTTGTTTATGCAATCACTTTAGCCATTGCAGATGTTAATATTTTCAATATTACACGGTTTATACGCAAAGGTTATAGTATGATAGCAGTCTATAATTTGTCTAAACTTTTAAATTTCTGTTTAACAGACATTAGCATATTTCTGGGAGCTCGATCAAACGTCAGTCAAACAAACTGGCTTTGGGAAAATGGAACAATTGTGAATGATTCAAGATATCCACCATCTAACCAATCTGTTTGCCAGCAAATGTCTATGCCTTTAACTTATGACGATGGAGTCAATTTGCTGCCAAAACGTTGCAACGAAGATGAAGCATTTTACGCCTGCAGTATTACATGTAAAGTTTGTTTCATGATTTTCAATAACAGTATGTTTATTAACGTTTATCTTAGATTAGCTGATAAATCATGATTTTGTACAACTGTGAGGTAGCACTTCACTCACTTGTCTGCTTTCCCATTATTCTAGTGTTGCGTTACCATCTGAAGTGCTATCTCATCTGAAGTTTCATCTGAGGTTTCATCAGCATCTGAAGAGCAAAATTGGCAAGGCAGACAAGTTAGTGAAATGCTACCTCACAGTTGTACAAAATTTATGTTGAAAGTATGCTATGTAACTTCTGAACATCATGATTTATCGATGTAGAAAACCAAGTGCGAGATTGCATTAAAAGTCAAGAAAAGGACATTATTTACAGTAGTAGTGTGTTTTCTTCAAATTGTCAGATCATAAAACAAAAAACTAAATCGTGCTTATTAGGTTCTCTAAGTTGAGGTATACATTAATCTATTGCGCGATGTAATTTTTTGGTAGGCCTATATTTCGAAACGAACTACGCAGTTCCTTTAGCATCTGCAATATTATACCTAACAATAGTACGAAGATACTTTCAACAAAAGTACAAACGAAATGATTAAGTTTTATTCATTATGATTCTCACTGAATTATGCCAAAACATGTGACTCTGTGCCGATTTGGCCGGCTCATCTTCCAGTCATCGTGCCTGGGCAAAGCAAAATCTTGAAGTTATGCCGCAGAGGTGCAGATGCTGTAGAGCTGGTAGAAACACTTTCAATTGGACCGAACCTGAAATTAACACTCAGAAATTTTTTTTTTCTTTTTTTTGGTTCAACGGGCGAACATTTTGTCTGTCTTATAGAATCTATAGATTAATTCCTATAGAACTCTTTTTTATAATGCACGCTTAATATGCAATGTTATGATCCAATTCTAATGCGCTGTCATACTGTATAATGATTTGAAAAAAAAAATATTATAATATACGAAACTACTATGTGTTCGAGTTTGCAAAGTGCTGTAAATAAAGGTAATTAAATAAAAGAGTGTGAAAAAGTAACAAAACTAACTGGATGTTTAATTGTGTCCCAAGTAATGATTACTTTGGCTTATTAGTCCCTTAATATTTACTTAATATTACTATTGGGTATTTTGATGTCGTAAAGCTACTAGCTAAATACAATTATCAAAAAGTTCATGAAAAATTTTAGGTTGCAGTATTATCAAT
The DNA here is from genome assembly GCA_963965965.1 of Trididemnum nubilum. Classification (NCBI taxonomy): domain Eukaryota; kingdom Metazoa; phylum Chordata; class Ascidiacea; order Aplousobranchia; family Didemnidae; genus Trididemnum; species Trididemnum nubilum. Next base: position 41,407,242 of record OZ014479.1, read on the forward strand.
GTCAAAACAAATTAGCACAAACAGCAAATTAACACCCTACGCTTTTACAAATAACTGCTGGTTGATCAATCGGTAACGTGTTCGTCATGGAACGAGAGATCATAAGTTCAAATTCTGGGTTGATCAAATTGGACATAGTGTTGTTGGTATTTTGCTATTGCTACAATTTTGAAAAGGAGATATCTTTCCCAGGCGCAACGACGCGGAGATGGTTGTTTGACGGTTTGGCGCACTACCGTAGAGCGCAAATCAACGAAGGTTTGATTTTTGATCTGACAATTGTTACAAATTTTGACACAGTCAACTTTATTGGAATTGGCAATTGAATTACCCACTAACTTGTACTTAGTTTGTTAAATTTTTAATCTAACCTTTATGAATTATTTTTTCGCGTAGAAATTTTGCAATGTAGCAATCATAACATTTTGTTTTGTAGTTACCGTTTCACTTTTACCAATTCTTTGCAAAAACCAACTGAATGTAACTTGGAGCCTTGGATCCAACATGTTGCTGGGATTGTATAGCTCATCTGCTCGAGTAATGGTACTGACAAAATCTGTCTAAATTATTCGTTACTAGAACAGATTTGGTCTCAATGAAACCTAACAGAGTGCTTAGTAGCAACAACAGTCCGAGCAAAATACACAGTAAAATCACTAAAAATTAAAAACCACAAATTTAAATAAGGACCTCTCCATCTAAGCAGTCATTTTTCGGCGAAACAAGCTCTGTTGTGGTTTTTCATTTTTAGTGACTTTACTGTGATTTGCTATTATTTAGTGGGAGAAACGATCAGCGGTTCAGTACAACATTTTTTTACACAGTAAAATCTTCAGCATTTTTTTATGTATGTGCACTTTACTATGTGCGTTGTTCAACCCACATAAACGCAAAGACCAAACCTTTTTTGGATTCTATTTTTTATTATTTTGTTAGTCTAAGCCACCTTGAAAGATAGACTGCTTCTGCTTGGTATGTTGACATTATGAAATAGGGGATACCTGGTACGTGTGTTTCCTAAAGACAGATCAACACATTACCAGTTTAGGAGTTGAACTGGAAGCCAACAATTTTTGATCATTAATCTGAAGTTCGATTGATCTCTGAGCTGCAACCCCGCCATTTTATACACAAGCATGATGATGTTAACTTACTCGACTATTTTACCTAGTTTTTGGTTGATAATAATTATGGCTTTAATTAACGATTATGTAGTTTCCTATAATTTTGTTTAGCCGAGTAAGATGTACATTTCAGAAAGGCTGGAAAATTTTTTAATAGAATTTGTTGTTATGAGCGTTCCAGAAAAGTAAAGGCCAGCACCTATCATAGGCCTTCGATGCTTGATTTTTGTAACATTTCTTGGGTTGCTATCGTCATCTTTTGCTGGCATATTAAGTTGTTTTTGCTTAAAGGCATATTTACTGTAAACTTAGAACTACGTCAGAGTCGTTCGTATAAATATAAATTTTATATTTTTTTGAGTTGGTGATTTTAATTAATTATTATAATATATCGAAAAATTAAAGCTTATAGCTAGTTTTTGCATTTATTCCAAAGATTTTTCCATTTCAATATCTGCCACTATTGTTCAATGTTAGGGTTCAGCGAAATTACCAAAAGTGAAATAGAGGATGAATTATGTTATATAGTCAATGAAAATAAGGGGTCCCCCAAAATAAATTAATCAATGTCCACAGTCATGTTATCAGCGGTTTCAAGAAGATAACAAATGTTGAACGTCAGTTTCAGAAAGTCCGTAAAAAAAAATCAAAAACAACAACAGAAAAAAATTTTTTTTCTTCAACCCAATGACAATCTCTGAAATTAAACGAAATATTTAAGTTTAAAACTTAAAAACTCTTCCGGGCTAGACGGTTTCCCAGCAAAACTACTAAAGTTATTACCTGAACCAGTCTTAAAAACTTTTGCTCATATCTTTAACCACTCTTTTGTGACTGGTAAATTTATGAAAGCTTTCAAGAAAAACAAAGTGATACTAATTTATAAAAAAGGAAATCCTTACTTTTACAAAAGTACAGGCCGATCAGTCTTCTTAGTGCTTTTTCCAAAACCCTGGATGCGCGTAAGCTCTCCTATCTTAATCGCTGCAAAATATTATCAAAATTCCAGTTCGGTTTCCGTCCCAATCATTCTGCGTCTGCTGCTTGTAATTGCCTTGTTAATAAAATCACTAAGCATTTTGGAAATAGTAAAATTGCATCAACCGTTTTTTTTAAGCAAAGCATTTGACGTATTAGATCATAAAATTCTCCTTAAGAAATTTATCATATTTTGCCGTTTATCGCACGCTTGTCTTACAAGTTATTGGCAAATAGATCCAACAAGCCTATATCCTCGGTAAACTTTCACCCGTAAAATTAATTGATACTGGTGTTCCTCAAGGATCAAACCTAGCACCACTTCTTTTCCTTGTTTACGCCAATAATTTGTTTCTTAACAAACCAGCGAAATTAGCAATTTCTGAAGTGGATAACTTTAAATTTCTTGGCGTTATTGTTTCAAAGAATCTTTTCTGGAAAGCTCACTCGCTATGTGCTTGAAGCAAACTCTGTGCATGCCTGGTACTAATTTATAAATATCGTTACAACTTAATACTCTCATGTATGCTAACTATATTTTTCTCTTTTGCCTACGGCCACTTAAATTACTTTATTTCCGCATGGTGCAGAACAAATTTTTGGTTATTAGATTCTTTACAACGATGCTGTAACAAAATTTTGCGAATCATATTTTTTCGTGACTCTCGTTCAAATTGTGATCACATACCGGGTGTCCATAAAGTCCGTGTGCACTTTAAAAAAATTATAACTTTAATTGTATTTGCTATAGAAATAATTTGTAAAAAGGATTTGAAAGAAGAAAATCGATATTTTTTAAGGTTTTATTGAAATTTTATTTAAGTTTCCACATGTCCTCCATCATTTGCAATACAAAGAGTAACACGATTTTGCAGTTCACGAAAAACATTTCCCAACTGATTTATAGTAATGCCTGAAATCACATTAGTTATTTTAGCTGTCAAATAACTAGGTTTAATTGCATACACAATTGTTTTCACATGTCCCCATAAAAAAAACCTTATGGAGTCAAATCTGGCGAACGTGGAGGCTAACAAAATGGTCCTCTCCTTCCAGTCCATCTGTTAGGAAATTCCTGATTTAGAAACTGTCTAACACGCAGAATTTGCTTATCTAAGAATTGTTACAAATTTTGTAGTGAAGAATTATTCAATAGCTGTACTTAAAACTAGATACATAAAACTTTCTAAACATTTTTACAGATTATTTCTATCACGAATAAGAATAAAGTTATAAATTTTTTAAAGTGCACACGGACTTTATGGACACCCTGTATAAAAAGTTTAGAAATTTAAAAATATTGGATATTCATAAATTAGAAGTTGGCTTTTTCGTTTTCGAATTTTTCCATAATATGTTTCCGCAATGTTATACTGAATCATTTAAGCTTTATTCTGCAGTACACCAGCATCAAAGTAGAAAGTGGAACAATATCCACGTCCCCTTCATGAAAAAAGTAATCTGTCGCCAATTAATTCTTTATAACGGTACTAAAGTCTGGGATGATACCCCGCTGAAATTCGTCACTCTCACTATCTAACAAGCTTTCGAAGTAGATTAAAGAAGTATTTTATTAGCAAATAATAACCCCCTTCCACCAAGGCCCTGAACGTCGCCCAGTTTAAGATCACGATAAATTTGCTATTTCCTTGTGTTTTTTTGTTTTTTTTTCGTCGATTTGCCTTAGTTTCTATTTCGCTTTGCTCTTGTTTATGCTGATACATTTTTTCGATTATTATTTACTAGTCACAGTTTCAATGCTTTACGTTTAATTTTAGAAGTGTTTTTAAGTCACCTGCTTGGACTTTTCGTTAGAACTGTAGCGAAGTGCATCAAGGTTGAAATCCATCATTTATCTTTGTGTTATTTATTATATTAATGTGTTGCATTTCTCGAAAAATAAATTAAACTAAACTAAAATGTACGAGTAAATAAAAATGATCGTTTTTTTTTTATTTTTTTATTTACCATTACAATATTAGTTCGAAAATTTTAAGTAATTATATTAAGGCCTTATGTTATTGAGAAACAAACTGATAGGTTTTAGCGCTATACAAAGCAACAAATAGGGCTAAAAACCCTTATAAACTGTGCATTTTGCTAATAAAACTACGCATTTATTTTCTAAAATTTTGTTTATTTAATAATAATAAATACATCCAAACATTTGAGATTACCTGCGAAATGTTTCCCTCTAGCACACTAAATAATCATTGTTTTCAGATCACTGTTGGTGGAAATAGTTCTTCAGCTTTAGTTCCTTACAATAATTTGTCGTATTTGCTAAGAGACTTGACTCCCTTCACCAACTACACAATACAAGTAGGCCTTTTAGAATTAGTAATAATTAAATAAATTAAATAATCTCTAACGTGGAGATATTATAAGTTTTCAGGGGCTTTTAAATGTGTTGCTGCATTTTGATTTAATTGTTAATAAATCCTGACAATTTTGAATTAATATTTTTTTACGTTACATTTACAGTAAATTGATAACCTTCATGCGATTTCATATCAAAGACAAGTCTGTATGTTTAACTAATGTGATGAGTGGTGTTTGAATTTAAACAATTAAAAAAATAGCGCGACAGCGTAGGTTGAAGGAAATATCATAACATAACGCAGTACCTGTCAGCAATTAAAAATATAAAGCCCTATACAGACTGTTTCACGGGTAATCGGGATCATCAGGTGTGTCTGCCAAAAGTAACAAAAGTTAAAAATCAAAAATTAAAAAAATTGTTCCCCCTACCAGGGCCATATCGCTTCTGGGCGGCCTAAAGTACACCCAACTAACAGAGAAAAATTGAAACTGGCCCTATTTAACTCAAACAGTCTAAACCACTAAGGAGCCGAACGCAAGACTCGGCAACGGAACTGAGATAAGAAAATTTTGTTTAACCTCGGAGTAGTAACTGCATAATGCACATACGGGTATAACCATTTACTGTCATTCAAATAACGACATAAAGCACGTGCCACCAAATTATCAAAATATATTGTTGGAGATGTAAAGACGCCGGATTGACCCCCACAGTCAGCTTGGAAATTGTTCGCCACGCCCCAGCCTACAATAGCGGAAACCACGTATGCCGACTCTGCCTGGAAAAATAATACCAAATTTTATTTTCGAACTGTGCTATCTTCCTCAACAAACGTTGCAAATCTTCAACAAATGCCGACACAGGTCTAAACTCAAAGTGAAAACTATCACACGCAACGCCACTTAAACGTTACATCGCATTTTCTCTGTTTTTTTAATCAGTTTGTTCTCTCCGCCTTTTAACTTTTTGCGGCTTTTAAACGTGTTTGTTTACCATTTGCTTGCGGAGTAGCCTAGTATTAGGATGCCAACTCTGAGTGTATGTTTGTATTTGCAGCAATGGTTTTGAATCAACAGTGTTAGCTGTTTATGCAGTTACTGCTCCAGGTTAAACCTGTCTTTGTTATCGCGGTTCCATAGCCTAGTCTTGAGTTCGGCTCCCTATTGGTTTAGACTGTTCGAGTTAAAGAGGGCAAATTTTAGTTTTTCTCTGCTGGTTGGGTGTACTTCAGGCCGTCCAAGAGCCGGCTATGGCCCCGGTGCCGGAAGAGAAACGAATTTTTTAATTTTAGATTTTAAACTTTGTGTTACTTTTAACAGATTTCCTAATGATCCCGATTACGGGTGAAACAGACCGTAGGGTTTTAATTTTTTTAATTTTTAATTGCTGCCGTGTACTGTGTTATGTTTTGTATCCAGTGTAATTTCTGCTTTATTTGCTTATCGTCTAGATTTTGGCCTGCTCACAATAGTTTGAAACAATGTCTTGGCTGTAGTATGCATTGCTGTCAAGTTATCTTCTGTATAGTGTCGCAGCAAGCATAGTAAAAATCTTGTGTCTGCCTCAACTATATTCTGCGTACTAGCATTGGATGACTTCACCCTTCTTGTGTTAGCTGAAGTAGCCAGACTTTTTCATAGGAATGGGATGTCCCATGAGAAATGTCCCTTGGAATGAAATTAGATAAGACAGCTCGCATTGGATTTTTTATGAATGGTAATAAATGCCACAATGATAATGAATTGCAAACTCTTCTGAACTTCAAAGTTAACAAAGTCAATAAATTTTGTCGTATCGTGTTTCTCTTTGTCTGTGTAGTCCTATCTAGTACACATTATACTTAAATTTTCATAAATTTATTAACTTTTGTTGAATTGTATTTTGATGGTAATCCCATGGGATGGGATGGGACAGGCATAAACTGCAATGGAATGGGAGGGGATGGTACAGAAAAATATGTCCCATGAACAAGCCTGGAAGTAGCCCTGGTCCACGTTCGCAGAGAATTTCACACTTATTACTGGGTTTAAAAGCTTCGCTCCAATACGGCATTTCTTCTATACAACCACACATCAGCCTGAGTCACCGCCCTATAGACACTTGTTTATCGTTGTTTTGTTTCATCAGCAAGTTTATTTCATCAGCATCACCTTCTGCGAAACACCTCCTGCGTCTTCAGCAACATTTGAAAAAATGTGTGGAGCAAAATTGGTTTCATTACCTCTATGTTTAAGTAAAACTTTTCACCTCTCCGTGATTGATCAGATTTGTACAGAATTGGTCGATAATAAGGCAACATTAAGCCGATAACGTAGCAGCTAGAGTAATTTCAAAGCGCCCAATGCCTCTCTATAGAGGTCTTGCAATTTGCAGTATGCTAATGAGAAGAAGGAAAACTAACAATAGACCATATCTTTAAACACTGCACCCAACAAAAATAGCCAGTTGGACAACATTGAAGCTGATCGTGGAAAGCATGCCAATATTCTAGTTGTGGCACGTGATAAAATAAGGTACATGCTCTTCTACACGCGCGATCTGCTGTTGATGCTATGTTTTAACGTTGAGAAATTTCTAGCTCTTGCCTCTTATCACACGGCTGCAATAAAAATATTTCTGAATTACTTTGCTCAACAGATAAAGGCCACAATCAGCAAACCTTTCGAAGCCGAAATAATGTCAAATGCAAGTGCAATGACAGTTAGAGCTTCCCCTTCACAACCAGATCTATACGTCACTTCTTCTCTTAATGCATGCACATTGGAATGGATTCATAAATGGTCAAAAAATTATCAAACTGAAAAGCCAGTTCAGTATCAGGTAAAGATAACCGTAATTATTTTATGTCAAATTTGTTAGTTATTGTTAATATCAAGTCGGTGCCCACTTAAGCAAGTAGTTGTAATTACATTTTATTCGTCAAGTTGCATTGGCAGGAGACAGCGTAGCGACCATACGGTTTTTCAGTCAAGCTACCTACAGCCCATCTGTCTACCACTAGCGTAGATCTGTCTACAAGTGAAATGATATTTTTTGTTTAATTGTTTGCGCGTTTTTTAATACACAATAAACCTTTAAAACTCGGCCTGTAAACGTCAAAAATATTATGCAATAACTAAATTATAACATTATTTTCTTTGCAATAAATAGTTGGGAATTTTTTCTCCGAATCAAACGTGTATTCAAATTCGTGTGCTCTGCATTAATTATATGTTTAAATCAAATAAAATATCATTATACTCATACTGCAGTAATGTAAACGAAATTGATCTGCTTGGCTGACAATCGAGAGTGACCGGCGCATCTTTAGTTTACATTTAAGCGGAAAATCAGCGCGCTCGGCATAACGGGTTTTTAGCTTAAAAAGATTGTTCATCAAACAAATGATGTGCTTGTACTGTATGCTTCCACATATACGCCTAGTAAAACATAGGAAGTAGCTAGTGTTACGTTACGTAACATTCATAAAGAGAATATAAGAGCAAAGATTGAGCGCTCATTTGCTCATCTAGTCTTTTTTGTTTTTTAAATTAATGTTAGGGTTTGGGTTAAATTTTGAGTTTGGGTTAGGATGAACAATAAGGTTAGAGCTAGGGTTAGGGCTAGGATAGCTATCTTCTTATTCTTACGTAACAGCAGCCTCTGCCAAAAACATAGACCTCGGTAAATGTTCGCGGACTTTACGTCATTACGCTTGGGCTTACTCAACTCTAAAACAAGTTTGCAACAATTGTGAACAGTCAGTAAAACTGTCTAAAAGATCACCGCAGAAATCGGACCCAGATTGCCAAATGTTATAGTGCTAAAACGCTCAACTTATAGTTTCCTTTACAGATACAAATTTTGTATGACGAAACAAGTCATACCGTCACAGTTGATCGACCTGACAGCGAGAAAGAACTTGATGAGTTTAATGTGATGCTTCAATATGAAGTTGATTTGTCGTTGTATCCGCCGAAAAAGTCATTGACCTTTACAGTAAGAAAAAATAAAAGTAGTCATAAGTTAGCTTTTTCCCAAACCTTTAGTACATTTTGTTTGGTAATGACTATTTCACAAAAAATTGTTAAGTTAAAGAGAATAAAACGAAAATGAAAATTAACCATTCACGCATTTTTCATTTACTTTTTTTAGGGTTAAGATTAGGGTTTACGATTGGATTTAAGCTACGTTTGGGTTAAGTTTAGTGTAAGAATTTACGTTTGGGGTATAAGCTTAAGTCAGAATTAATAAAACAAACTAGATAAAAATTTTCAGTGATATAGTCTTTTCCTTTTGTTAGTCAAACATGCCTTTAAGTAGCAATTGTATTGTTTTCGGCAACAACATAAGAATTTAGTTTCACTGACGTAGACAAATCGTTTCGTAGCATCTTTTTGAATTCTTGAGAATTGCCAAGTTCGGATTTATACCTTTAGCGACATCCATAACTATTTTCCTTTTCGTTTTTCTTCTTGCCTAGGTAAAATTTCATGCTCTTCCAGTCCATATCCATCATCTAACTTGGCCATATATTTGGAGGCGTCCAACTGGTCCTTTTTTCTTGCAAGTGCAGTATAAAGCCTCAAGTGCGGCCTCAACATGCAGTAAAATGAATTTCTTTTGTTGTTGCTGGTATGGGTTTGAATCCCATTTGTAGTTACTTATTTCTTCTGATGCCTTAAAGAACATTTAGCTTACAGTGTGATAATATTTTGATTAAAAACAGTTGAATCTTATTCAAAATAGTAAATTTTCTAATCGTTTCGGACTTAGCTGCGTCTGTCATTAATAAAATCTAAAACAATTAAAAATATAAAAATTATGTCAATAAGTCTCGAATAAAAGTAGCGTCACAATAACGTTGTAAATAATGCAGTAAAATAAAAGTAGTGAGGCCACTTTTATTCAAGAACTCTTAGCACAATTTTTATACTTTTTACTGTTATAGATTTTATTTTTACTGGTGATAAACGTAGCTAAAGTCCAAAATCTTTGAAAAGTTTACTATTTTATACAAAGCGTTGCTGGTTGTAATCAAATCAAATAAAACTGCCATGCGATCAGTAGCCTAACAAAATGTTTTATTACGTGTTTTTTTTTAATCTAGATACAGGCAGAAGGAAACAATTGCATTTCTACTGACCCTGTTCCAGTTAATGGATCTTGCAAAACTCCAGCGCGAATCCAGCCTGGTACGTAGCAAAATACTGTAGCAGTCTGCCAGTTGTTGTTCTCAAAAGATGTCATAATTTAAAAGTTTTTTAAAACCTTGTTAACAAGTAACACTTCGACCTTAGACTTCCATAAATAAAATCTAAGTTGAGCACATTCGAAAGAGAACTTAAAAAAGAGGTGTACTTGTATGTAGAAAAAGAGCAACTTTACTGTAAAAAGTTTCTCTCGTTTTCAGATTAGGTACCTTGTCCGACATTTTTCAGAGGCCCAATAATTTTTCATGATGTAATAATTTACCATTGCTATACCAATTAATTTTTCTAGATGTGTTTAAACAAGTCCTTGCTGTCTCGAACATATCTTCGTTGATTCTGTTGTCAGCATCAAAACAAAACTCAACAACAGCTAGATCAACGTGTTTGAGCTTGAACGGGTCTATTGCCGCATTTACACAAGAAGAAGCAGAGAAGCTTTATCCGTTTTTGAAAGAAGCTTACATAAATAATGGTAATAAAAGTGAGGCTTGATTTCATTAAATGCTCTTCTTGTGGTTTGCCTAGTCAAATCACATGTTGAAGTAGAAATATTGTGTACAGCACTGTACATTTTGTTACATTTGCAAAGCTCAAAAAGTTTGTCTTTTTTTGGCATGTTTGCAATTTTGATTTTGCAAGAAAATTGCTCACTAATACTTTTTTGCAATTACCAACAGTATTGCAGAGAGCTGGGCAGAGCTGTTTCGAGATAGTAACAGCCCTCAACAAATTTCAACCAAGAGTATTCCCCAGCCACCTTTTGCGCTACTCTGGGCGAAGCTTGCACAGCGGCAACAGTTTTAGAGGGAATAATTGTTTTTTCTTTGTAATATTTTACAATAGCAAAAAACCTCTGCCGCTGTCCAAGCCATTTGGGTTTGGCCAATGTTTCTGAGAGTTGGCTGGAGAATATTTTTAGTTTTAGACGTGCTGATGAGGACTGCTAATAAGAGCTAAAATCTCGAAACAGCGTTGTCTAGTTTTGTGCATGATTGACGCAAGCTGCTTGCATCTGCAGGTTTGGAGGTTGAAATTGCCACCTAATTGCCAATAAAAACCGTCTTGAATTCTCAGTAGTCAACCACGACGGCCAAACTTCAAACTTTTAGAGTACCAGTACTGCTACTGTAAATATAGCTCCGCCAAAGACTGTTTGAGAATTGTTCTAAATAAATTTCAATTTATTTTTTTAAACGCTCAAAATTTAATGCAACATCAGCAAAAGCAATGGGTTGATTCTTAATTTTCAAACAAATTTTTAACAAACTTAAGCAAAGTTTATTTAAGAATTTTAAATTTTGTAGATAATTGTTCGAGAATTTTCCTGAAAGATAATTTTATGTTTGAAACCGCCGAAATCATTATGAATCCCATAATTAACAACTTAATACTGACTGACTCTATTTTTAGCTGACTTCATTTTTTTTATTAAATGACTTTATTTTTAGCTGGCTGACTTTTAATACTGAATGACTTTTAATTATTTAGTTATCAATCCCGTACTTTGCAGTATTGGACGAAGTTAATGTCTATCAAAGCGATTCTTTATTGCTCAAATACCGATCAAGTAACTACAGTGATCCTACTAATATATCAGGCTGGATACCTCCATCAGCAAATGGAAGTTTGAAAAGATTTCGTCTTTATATTAGGTAAAAACGCATTAATTTAGATTTGAGTAAACCGTAATATTGTATATCTTAGATTTCAACGTTTGGCTTCATAGGTTAAAAAGTTGGCTACACGTAGAAACTTTTGCACTGTAAATAGTCATAAAAGATAATAAGATTGATTCCGAGTAATTATGAATAAAAATAATAGTAAATGAAAGAAATATTTTAGCTTGCTGAACTACAATTATGACTCTAATTTAACATAATACTTATGCATAACTATTAAAACTTTCAAATGAATTTAATTCCTAATCCTCTATAACAAATAACATATCATGACAATCAATGTTAGTAAGGAAAAATAAACCAAAATTTTTACGTTATTGCAAAAGCGATCTGTAAACAGTGGCGCGAAAAAGCAAGGCTAAGGCTATTAACGCTTCTCCCTCTTCAGCGAAGTCACTTTGTATATTTAACAAAAATATGCAAGCTGTTGAAAGCGTTGTGAACTAATTGACCAGTAAGTACAGGGTTGGCCAAAAAAAATTGCACCCTTGGACAAAGTGTCATAACTTTTTTTTGGAATGAGATAACATTTAAAAATTTTCATCATTTCTTTACGACAATATATTGCGTAGCTGTGTAAAATTTTATTAAAAATTTCCGTAAATAACAAAATTACAGGTGTTTTAATAGTGAGTATCACAAACTGCAATTGCATGAAAATTAACACGGCACAAATAGTAAGCGATTGGTCATTCGTTCAATATTTTTCGATATTTTTTATTGCCTATATTTTTTGATTGTTCATTCGCTCAATATTTTTCAAGAGTGAGAAGCATTGACCCAAGCGGTAATCAATAACGTCATCAATGGGTTTCAATCTCGTGTGCGGTTGGTGATTGCAGAAAACGGACAACACATCGAAAAATATTGAACGAATGAACAATCGCTTACTATTTGTGCCGTGTTAATTTTCATGCGATTGCAGTTTGTGATACTCACTATTAAAACACCTGTAATTTTGTTATTTTACGGAAATTTAAAAAAAAATTTTACACAGCTACGCAATATATTGTCGTAAAGAAATGGTGAAAATTTTTAAATGTTATCTCATTCCAATAAAAAGTTATGACACTTTGTCCAAGGGTGCAATTTTTTTTTTGCCAACCCTGTATAAGAAGGAGCGGAAGTTAAAACTTTTGGGGTTAAGCAAGATATTTTTCAATTTTTTTTTTGTTTATGTTCCCTGCCGGTTAACAACATTCTAATTGCGCACCTGTCTGTAACTAATGTATTAAATTTTTAACTTTCCTTGTTGATCACAAAGACAAAATATAAATTGATGATTTACTGGCTACTTTTGTTAATTGCCTCTAAAGATACCGGATTGCACTTTTAGATTTATTTGACAGGAGTTTTGTAGTGCTCGAACCTTTGGATTTTGAACCACTACAAACTGTGTAATATTATGGCCGTTAAATCAAAGACAAACGTAGCATTTTGATTTAAATTCAATTGGCTTGCTAGTTTGTACGGATCAAAAATGGTCAAATACTTTGCTTTCCCTACATTGTTTTGATGTGGTTTTAGAGAACTGCATTTCTTTGTCCTTTAACTGTATATTACACGGGCTATTTGATCAACGCATTTTGCAAAAGGGAGGGGCTGCAAAAATGCTTCTTTTCTAATTTCTTAACTCAATATCACATGAACACCAAGTTTGGTATGCGGGTTGGTGTTCACCATATTTGCGACTATATTTCTATTTTTTTGAATAATGACCTCATTTTTGCGATTACGTCACAGGCGGTTCAAATTTTGTACAATTAGACTTGGTTTTTGATACTGAAATATAAAATGCTTAAGTCAAGTTTGTTACGCCACGAAAAATCTTATGACATTAATTTAAGTTAAATATTGGCCAAAAAAGCTCTGAAAGTTTGAAAAGTGACTTCGGGAGATCTCAAAATTGAGAAACTTCCGTTACTTTAGCAAGCTGCCATTTTTAGAAGTTATTGTGTGAATGACGCAAAGTCAAATCAATTTGAAATAAAAAGTTGTTTTTTGAAGAGATTTATCACAAATAAATTAAGACAAAGGGGCAAAGATTTTCCTCCCACAGCATAAATTTATGGTTAGAAAGTTTGCCTACAAGGCCTTTCTTATTGTGAAAGAGTTTGCTTATTATAAAGTTATATTTATCTATACTGTCACTGCGTAGAAGGATGCAGTTGCGCGACAAGTGCTGTTTTTGTTACAGTATTGATATTTCTGAAAATATTCATCACTGTTAAAAAAATGCTTTATGACAAAGAGTTAGAGAAAACAATACAATAGGTTTCTAAAGTTCTTAAACAGTAATTTATTTGCCTTGTTTCAGAAGTGGGCACAAATAACATTTCGCTGAACGCTCAGCGCAAGCGACTAAAAACGCAGCCCAGCTTCTGCAATGAGATTTTTTTTTGATGAAGCGGCAATAACTTATCCCTGGATTTTAGTACCAAAGCAAAGCGCAACTTACGGTAACTTCCGCAATACAATTTACTTAAAACGAAGCAAATTCCCCGCTTTGTTGATGTTACACGGAAAAGAAGCAAAAGAATTTGCTGAAAAAGGCCAAATTTGTGCTTGTAAATTGCGTTTTGCTCACCTCTGTTTTGTTCCATATATGTAAAACGATTTACCCCAATTTCGCGTGAAAAAAACAATTGAGGTTTAATTATTTTTTAGATTGTTTTTAGTACTTTGATAATCTGTGGGGTGATATTATAGCTCAGTGGCCACTGAGCATCACATTTCTTATATTTAGACCTTATGGAAAGTTTGTACAACGAGTCAAGTTTTGTTACAAGAGTGAACATGATAAGATACGGGATGAGTGTGTCAACAATTGGGAGTCAAACTTTGATTTATTTGGTGGAACCGATAACAGTTCTAGTGTTGTTGCGTTTTATAATTACTATTGTCGTGGTACAATAAACAAAAGATCAAGCATTCTATTTCTGAATAAACCAAATTTAGATGATGATTCTTGTAAATATGGATCTCCAAAAGTAATCCTCTTACCAGGTAATTTTTGTATTCTAAGTTTATGAAGCGCATATATATGCAAAAGAATTTTCTTATTGCTGTAGTTTGTTTTAACTTTACTCAATGATGTAGCTTGGTAAAAAAAAATAATTAGGAAATGAAAAAAACAAAAATAAAACAATGTTTCGAAAAGCCCAAATGTCTAATGATCTCAACTCTCTAGTCTGCCTAATCCCTCCTACACAAAGCACCAATTTTTGCGTTATACTCTAATTACTCTTTTGTCAGACTGCTTGAAAGCGAGAGGTACTATTGCTCAGCCCCAACAAAAATGTAAATATAAACTGCGAAGAATCTTTCTCAACCTCACAACGTGCATTGCTGTAGTTCGGGAAATTGAATTGGTAATAGTTAACAACTTTCGCAGACACAGAGCACTGGTCATGCTCGGAGTGATTTAAAGAGCTTAGTATTAAAAATGACTGAGTCACGTTTTATCAAATTTGAGATTTCACCCACAATGCACTTTGCTTTGAATTTTTAACAACCCGTGCTAATATATTTTTTGGCAAAGAACTGCTTAAGTCCATTTACCAGAGGTTGCATTTTCTCAGAGAGCAACATTTTGTGTGCTAGAAATACTTAAGTCCACCTCTTATGGAGAAAAAATGACCAAGTCCAAATCAGCCATTCAAAATTTCCCAATCGTGTGACTCAGCAGCAGGTTGCTTAGTCATCAAGAAATCAAACACAAGTTATGGAGATTAGATTGTCGCAAACGTGCATTTCGTAAGTGGGCTTATGGTTTTTAATTATGGGGGAAAGATGTAGTTTAGTAGTTAGATAAATTTTATTACAAACATGAGGATATTAGTCTTTCTAATTAGAGCAAGGAAGTGTAGGTCTCAAGCCTACGGTACGGTTGGTGCCAAACGGTTTACTATTTAGGCCAAACAGTATTCTATATTTGAATGAAGGTTTACCAGATTCTATTTTGAATGAAGATTCTCAATCACAAAAACAGTTGGGACAGTTAAGGTAAAAGTAAATCTGTTTCAGTATCAGCACTAACCCATTTTTTTTAAAAATGAGAATTTGTAGGACAGGGTGGGACAGAAAAACTTCCCATATTAAACTTTTCAGCTTGAACAAACCGCTTTCGAGTTATAAGCAAGCGTCGGAAACTTTGTACTTGTTGGTTTGAAAATCCCCACGTAAAAATAAAAAACAAGCGACGAGAGCGTCAGTCGTTCCAACTACTGATAAGGTTGTTCAACCTTCCTGGCAGAGCCAGATATAAAGGGAACAAGGCGTTCCTACAGGGTCCCATAACTTTGGCGTACCACAAAAAGTAATCTCCAAAATACAAAAAACTCTTTACGTTAGTCCTCGAAGCCTTCAACAAAATCTGGCTCTCGAGGTACTCCACTTTCAAATCCGGCCCTGCACCCCTGCCCTCATTTTTTCCAATGGTAGAAATGATGCTGGCAAACATGTAAATAAAAACAAAATGTTGTTTGAGAAATTTCTGAAAAGTGGGCTATCACTTTGTATTCCAAGTAATTGATTTTTTTGCTAAAAATGACCAAGACCACAATTTCGGATAAAAATGACGAAGTCCAAAAGTTTATTGGTTTATAAAATTTTTTTACAAAAGTTAACCGGATAATTATTGTTGATAATATCTCTTCAGCAACCAATGCCAATACTAAAAACCTGTCAAAATATAATAAGTGTAGTTGCGCAGTATTTAAATCTTTATTTAAAAACTTTAAATGCTTCTAACTCGTAACTGCTATTTTGTGACTTAGTCATTTTTCGTTCTAAACTCTTCAATTAGACTTTGCCTGGTTTGTATGCATTTTTGAATTGCCTATAATTTGGTGCAAACACTTTCTGTATTACTGTAGCTAGCAAGTTTAGATAATTTTCTGATTCTAAATCTCTAATTTAAGCATTACTATAATTTTTTTATAGCAAAATGTAATATTTTCAATAAATTGTCAGATATCAGCTTATTTCTTGGAGCTCATTCTGACAGAAATCAAACAAACTGGTTTTGGGAAAATGGAACAATGGTGAATGATCCAAGATATCCACCATCTGACCAATCTGCATGCCAGCAAATGTCTCTGCCTTTAACTTATGAT
Source organism: Trididemnum nubilum (assembly GCA_963965965.1). Lineage (NCBI taxonomy): Eukaryota > Metazoa > Chordata > Ascidiacea > Aplousobranchia > Didemnidae > Trididemnum > Trididemnum nubilum. The sequence continues at coordinate 41,423,655 of OZ014479.1, forward strand.
GATGGAATCAATTTATTGCCAAAACGCTGTGACCAAGATGAAGCTTATTTTGCTTGTGATGTTGAAGGTAAAGCAATGATCTTATTCATAATGTACCGGTACGTGAATGAAGATTTAATAAACCGTTTATTTTCATTTCATATGTAGCAGTTAATTAATAAAAAACGTTTTGAACGTTAATGCAGTAAAGTAACATGCCAATAAAAAGAGCGCAGTAGATAAAAAAAACTTCACGATTAAATTGGTCCATCCCAGCATGTGCTGCATTTTATTTTTGTTGTTGAATGTACTGATGTCGAAATAGGTAGTGATAACAAACCAATCCATTTAAAGTGAGCTTTTGCAATATTTGTAATAACTAACATGTTACTGTAGGTATAGTAGTTTTCGAATGAACTGTGCAATTATCTCGTCAAGAGTGTGTTAACAATTTGTTAATAATGGAGTAAATCTAACAACGTTTCTATTTTACGGATCCAATGATATTTTTTTAGTAAAGTTCTCATATACCGAATCAAATTGTACAAGGCGATTGTCGTGGAATTTGGCAAATTCACTCAGTGAAAACATTACGGTTCAGGTAATTTACCTAATGCGCAAGTGGCTTGTTGAAGCAGGCTTTAACGATTTGCTGATTTACAGGTTACAATTCAAGAAACAAACCAAACTCATACAGCGCCTTTTAGACAATCGTATATAATTTTAAATGGCCTTGAAAATATTAGCAACTACACGGCAAATGTGAGTATACTGACAATTTATCAGTACGTACTGGTAGTGGTATACTATTATGAATTTTTTCTTCCAAGAAATCGGTAAACCAAATTCATGCTACATTATTTTACGCAAAGTTTTCAAATTGTTGTTATTTATAATTTTTTCTTTCGCATGTTTAGTGGCTCGTGTTTTAAAATTAGTTTTGCGGATAGGGTTGTAATTTTTTGTCTAGCTCTGTTTGTAAGTAGACATGGAGGGCCTAAGCACTGTAGTAATGTGCAGTTGTGATTATGTAACCTGCAGCTTTCGTTATTCCTCATAAGCTAATCAACACAAGGGACTAATCCATTAACCCAGAGTGGCGTTTGTGGTGTTTAAAAATCCTCAGATTCAGAAAAAGCATCAATGAAAAGATCCATAAAAACAAGACCTACCACTACTTTCATCATACTCTTAGTAAACATGTTTTGTGAAACAAAAGTGCATATTTTGCATTCTAAAACAAAGCAAAAACAGCAAAAAAATTAGCGAGTGCAGAAAACATCAAATGCTTAAGATGCCCATAAAGGAACCACTCAACTTCTTTGAGCCAAGTGGCAGCCTATTTTGAAACAGTTCATTCACAGTAAACAAAAAAGGTATTCGTAGAACGCTCATACGATTGTCAAAAACAAAGCAAAGCAAATGTTTTTTTGTTAATTGTATAATGAGCTTATCTGCAGGATTAAACAGTAAGATTTTGGAAAAAACGTGAAATTTATTAGGTGATGATTAAAGCTCAGATAGAGCAGATACTGTAAAAGCTGATAAAGCAAAAAGTTATGATCAAAAAGGCAGATGCATGCTTGCATTACACTGCAGGATATGTTAGCAAGCAAAATAATACAGTGTTTAAATTTTTTAGACTCTTGTTTCTATTTTCAAACCTATTCCAGCCGAACTTTCGTCCAAAGTAATCTTTAGAACAGGCCAGTCGCGTATACCACACCCGTTAAATGTTGCAGTGGCTCAATCACCGTCACCCGATATTTGTATTGTTGAATGGCGTCATAATTGGTCTTCATTAGATTTTAGTGAGAGACCGACATCTTATCAGGTATGAAACTGGGTTTGAATTTAAATTTGATTTCAGTTTTGTCTGTAATGCAGCAGCCCAACAGCATGGTGCCATCAATGTATTCAAGTGAGTAAATAGCGCTCATCGTTATCGAGAACTTTTTCGGAAAGTTGCTGCTTATTTCTCGTTTGAATTTTGAAGACAAATCTGCTTTCGACCCTCACGCTGCAGAACGAGCTTAAAAATTTTCCAGAATCGTATCAGTTAGCAGTTCTGAGAATTTCTGAAGAAAACTAACTGGCCGAAAATGAATAGTTGTCAAGCTCTGTGAGCTTTCAATTAATGCATTGTATTTTTTTGCTTGAACTTAAGCTTAGAATACTTATTAGATGGAACTCGCATGTTTTGTACTTGTAGATCCAAATTCTATTTAATGAAATGATTCATAACGTCACAGTAAATCGTCCTGAAGAAGAGAAAGATGTCAATCAGTTTGACACGATGCTTCAATATGGAGTTGACTTGTCTTTGTATCCACGGGATGTTCAATTAACTTTTATGGTGAGGAGGTGCTTAAGTTTTTATCAAAAAATGTATTAGTTTATTGTGCCATAATAATTTATGGCAGTAACCAAACTATGCTAAAAAGCAGATTAACCATCAAAAGTTATATGGAGAAAAATATGTTTTTTATCCCAAATAAGTTTCCACCGCTAAAATGCCATTAGTGCAAATTAAGAGGCTCTTTACAGTACGTTTAGCCATCGCTAACTTTTGATATAAAGTAAACCTAACATAAAAAAAATCAATATAGATGTATATTGTCAATCGCTGTACGGTCTGCAGTTTCGGGATTTGTCCCTTCATCAGCAGCGAACAGAGAGTATACTGGTTGGCTGAAAGACAAAGTCTAAAAGCCTACACAAAAATTATCACTTGAGGTAACTGTCGTGCCCAGCGAGAGTGCTCAACCTGTCCAAATCGCAGATCTGATCAAAGAGCTATATAATATATATATTTTGATTAATTCAAATTTTTTGTAACTTTGCGACCATTTGCTATTAAAAAAGATACAGCTCTGGATACTTATTTTTCTTTTTATCTTTCCAAAGAATCTAGCTCATTTTTGTATGAAGTAGTATTTCTTTGCTTTGATACAAATGACCTGGTCACACGCGGCTAGTTTGCCAGCTGTTAGAGCTATCGGCTCAAACTAACTGTTTTGGAAGTAACCGGTTAGTGCAAGGCTAAACTGGTCACACAAGCCGAGTGGAATGAACTGCTACTACTACAAAATTTTGTATTATTTTGCTTTTAATATCTTATCTACCGATATAGTTGCAGTGCACATTGGTGTCAAAAACAAACTAATCACGTAGTAAGTCCTTGTGAAATTAAAAAATAAGCACTGCATTACTACAAATCGGAAATAAAGCTTTTTGTACACCATGGCCTTAATAACTACCATCTTGATTGCATAAGTTTCACTAATTTTGTAGCATTCATTAACGAATTATTCAATAAATAATGTTTAATAGACAAAAAAATGCTACCATTTTTTATGAATAAAATAAGTACAAGTAGTGTTTAAAATTAGACAGATTTTGTAGTTACCCGATAAACTTGTGACGTCAAATTTTTTACCTAAAAATGCGAAATTCTCGAATTTTCATCTTTTCTCAATTGTTTGTGATTTTCATTGTAACATAATGATTATATGGCCTCAAATAGTTATTTCAAATTTTATCAAAGCTTACCAACTTTCAAATAATCTTAAAGCAATTTTTGTAGATGGTTTTTGATTATTTTTACTACATTTTGGTAACTGTTTCCTAAAATTTTTAAAATGAACATGTTTCAAAAAAGTTGTTGGTACTTAACTTAAGCATTTTCTTTGTAACATAAGCTCTAGGATGTTTCATAATTTCACCTTTTTTGAAATTAGAAATGCTTGGGGTCTCATCAGATCGGATTTAGGGCACAATGAAGAATTATAAATTTTTTTTTGATTACTCGTTGTTTTGAGGGTGTCCCGCCCCCCCCCAAAGTTTGTAATTTTTGGACACGGAGTAATTTTTTTGACAAGTGCGATATCTCTTTAACAAAACGAAATAGAGAGTAATGTTTGGTATCAAAATTTACAGAATGGTCGACTTCCTATATGTAGTCAATACATTGTTAATCGCTAGCTCCAACAGAAACGAAGTTATTTACGAAAAACTGTTTTAGCACTCAGTAAAGCTGAAGATAAGATAATATCAAGTCAGTACCGACTTTGTATAAAAAGCAAACCAAACTGCAAAACAGTCATATTGAAAAAGAAAAAAATCAAACAGTTTTAGAACGAAAACAACACATGGGACATCTCATTACACGCTGCCCTGCATTTATACTGCTCGAGAGGTCCATTGGGAGATGCTCTTTGGCTCCTAAAGGTACGATACGTCGATACGGAATTTTAAAATGGCTGGAAATTTTGAGCCTGCAACAAAGTTTTTTACCTCCTGTGGACGATGAGAGAAACAAGAACAACAAAACGAGTACAGTAAGAAAAGCAAAAAACACATCAACCGGAGCTACTACATAAAGTATGAACGTGGACGAACATCTGTCTGGTTTCTTCATGAAAAATTATTTCGAATATTTTTGCGATGCAACAAATCTTTCAGCTAGCCTATTTCTCTTTCATTGCAACGATTATAATTTTTTATAGATTTCCAAAATTCGGCTGAGCCAAACGAGATGCAAGGCGCGGTTTTACGGGAAATAATAAAAATTCTCATAAATGAAACTCATCTATCTCACGTTATTGATGAGGTTGAAGGTAAAGGCAAAGGTCCAAATACATTGGTTGAAGGCTCCCTTGTAAACAAAATCAAGTCTATCACCACTGGTTCTCCGGAGATTTGATTGACAGTGAAGCTCCAGATGTGCGCATTACCTCCATTGCTAAGCTACATCTTCAAAACAAACTTTGCTGGATTTCTGAACAAAAAAGTATGAGAAACGGCGCTGATGCAGGCTTTTGAAGCGACCAGATGTGCTTACCGGTTTTGTCTTGTCAGCTTTTTGTGGATATACCAGCCAATCTCAAAAGTTTGCTGTGGTATAAACAAGAAGAGATTAGTCATTCTTGTTGCTTGACCACAGCAAACGGTTATCTGCGAATGCTTTTGTTTCACTCTTCCAACCGTACTACTGTAGAGAAGACAAAACTCTCAAGGCTTGTGTCATATATTGTTTCTGTAATATTTGCCTTCATTTCTGATGACACACCTTAAGCTACATGCATGTGAGGGTCCTTTTGTGACATTGTTTTAAAGGGATCTTTTGTTAGCTTTTGAAGCAGTTGATTCGGACATGTGTAAAGTAGTGAACCGGTACTTTTTGTAGCATGCAAATAGTTGGCTTTCGCCACATAAATTGCTTTAAGTGCCTACTCGGAAAAGCAACCAATGACCAAGGCAGTTTTGACATTTCTTACTTCACTGCTGGAAGAAGTTGCAATTAAAGATTTGCTTTTGACGAGATGAGCCAAACTAAGAGACTTTTTATTATTTCCCGTAAAACCGCGCCATGCATCTCGTTTGGCTCAGCCGAATTTTGGAAATCTATAAAAAATTATAATCGTTGCAATGAAAGAGAAATAGGCTAGCTGAAAGATTTGTTGCATCGCAAAAATATTCGAAATAATTTTTCATGAAGAAACCAGACAGATGTTCGTCCACGTTCATACTTTATGTAGTAGCTCCGGTTGATGTGTTTTTTGCTTTTCTTACTGTACTCGTTTTGTTGTTCTTGTTTCTCTCATCGTCCACAGGAGGTAAAAAACTTTGTTGCAGGCTCAAAATTTCCAGCCATTTTAAAATTCCGTATCGACGTATCGTACCTTTAGGAGCCAAAGAGCATCTCCCAATGGACCTCTCGAGCAGTATAAATGCAGGGCAGCGTGTAATGAGATGTCCCATGTGTTGTTTTCGTTCTAAAACTGTTTGATTTTTTTCTTTTTCAATATGACTGTTTTGCAGTTTGGTTTGCTTTTTATACAAAGTCGGTACTGACTTGATATTATCTTATCTTCAGCTTTACTGAGTGCTAAAACAGTTTTTCGTAAATAACTTCGTTTCTGTTGGAGCTAGCGATTAACAATGTATTGACTACATATAGGAAGTCGACCATTCTGTAAATTTTGATACCAAACATTACTCTCTATTTCGTTTTGTTAAAGAGATATCGCACTTGTCAAAAAAATTACTCCGTGTCCAAAAATATCAAACTTTGGGGGGGGGCGGGACACCCTCAAAACAACAAGTAATCAAAAAAAAATTTATAATTCTTCATTGTGCCCTAAATCCGATCTGATGAGACCCCAAGCATTTCTAATTTCAAAAAAGGTGAAATTATGAAACATCCTAGAGCTTATGTTACGAAGAAATTGCTTTAATTTATTTCAGATTTTTGAAACTCATCCCAAATTTACGACTTATTTTATAGCTAGATGTCCCGATATTTTTTAAGTCTTTGTTATTTTTTGCTATTTTGATATGTGCAGTGCGACTCCATAAAGGTGCTTTTACACTAGACGCAAAGCAACGTGAAGCAACCAAAATTTCACGTCAATGACAACTTGCGAAAGGTTTCTACCGGTTGCAAACTTCGCAAGCGGTTGCTTAACTTCTCTGAGACAAAATTGTTGATAAATGTTTGGTCTATTTCGAGAAAGTGATGTGAGCGACCACTCGCGAAGGTCGCCGACCTTCGCTTCGCGTTGCTTCGCATGTAGTGAAAACGCATCTAAGATACCCGCGTTGATCAAAATTTATTTATAAGACGTAATATTTGTGATGTCACAATTTTTAGATAATCGCGTTTCGCAAACTAGCAATAAGTTAATTGCAAAGTTGGAAATCGTTGCAAAGTTGTTTGGTTTTTTGTTGTTGATTGTTTCAGACTCTTTGCTTTCAATTTTTTTTTATCGATTATTGCCTTTTCTATGCTTTTTGCTTCTATGTTATCGATTGGTAGAATCTTTATACTTTACTTCTGTTCTTGTTGCATCTGCCTAAGCTTACATCGTTTTGCTTCTTTTATGCTAATGCTCTATATAGCTATCTTAAAAGTGTAATTTTTGTCCGCATTAAAGAATCGTAGTATTTTTTGCTCCATTCCATAGCATGTTTGTGCTTTGTCTTTTACACCAGTAGGCTATGCGTGGTGTCTACGTGTGCTGCTTCAGTACATTCGAACAGGTTTTCTGCTCAAACGTTTCATGTAATGACCAATACAGCAAAAATTTTAGTACATCCTAATAAAAAATGAAAACTTTTGTTGGCATTTCGGCATCGATTTCTAAACTTTACTTTTAGCTTTTTGTTTATGATATAACTATTTACACCTTTTTGCTTTTTGCAAGAGTAATTGATATTGACTCGTCTTCGCTTTTAAACAGCTTCGACTTCCAACCCTGGTTAGTAGCTAGTAAAGCTGAATATGTTCAACATTATTAACGTCGGAAAAACTAGCGCGGTGGTCCACTACTGTAGTATGGATGGAGCTAGTTTGTATTTTTACTAGCCACTGGTCTACTAGCAGCTGGAAAACTAGCCTCGTGTTCCATGGTGTCAAACGTGACCTAAGATTTTTTTAGTTTTTTTAGCTTATATTTTATAATTAACGCCAAAAAGATTTCATTTGATTTTTGTTCTGCAGATACGATCTGGCTCCGAATGTGGGTTGAGTGAACTGGTAACAGTAAGAGGATCGTGTATGACTTTAAAGGAATCAGGTGCGTAGCTGTGTAGTTTTAAATTAAGAATGTGTTATACAGTTCCGGTAATTTACAATTAAAAAGTGTGGAACACCATACAAATCGAACTTAAAAATTTGTGAACCTGTGAATCTTAATATTGTGCAATGCGCCCAGCAGTAATTTCAATCGTGTGCATTTTGGAGAGTAGGGAAAATCTTTTTTAGTAACTGTACCGTACTTGTACTATACCCTTTTACCGAAATTTAAGAACAAATGAATATCTGAATATGGCAACATAGCAATGTTGTTTTCTCTTAGAAGGATTAAATTAGTTCAAAGTGCATTGAAATCTCGTTTTTTTTACTTGCAGAAGCTTTCGATCGAATCTTGTCTGTGTCAAATGACTTCCTGACTCTCTTGTCGTCGACTCGAGAAACCATAAATAAAGCCAAACAAAGTTGTTCCAGCATAAATGGAATGCTTTCTTCATTAGAGGATTATAAATTCGATAGCATACAGCCAATTTTGCTGAAAGCTTACGGAAAAAGTAAAATTTTTGTTATGTTTGGGTTTACAAGCGTTATCAGGATTTACACTATGTTCGAAGGTTCTGCTGGTGCGTTTTTTACAGGCGTTATTACCTCCAACGCTTTTTGCTTTTTCTGTTTTTTTTTACGTAATTTCATCTCTCAGCAATGAAGGATGACGCCTTGTTTTGGTCGTTCGAAGTCCATACTTAATAGTGTTTAAAATTTGTTTGTAAGCTTTGATAATACTTGATTGCTTCAACTGAACACAGTCTGCTTAGGACAATTGGATAAAATTTGCAAGCAACTGTGCACCTTCCTTTTGTTGTTTTGCTGTAATTACACATAAAACCGTTTCGATAGTAATGTTGTTGTTTTTTTTGTTTTTTTGAACAAGAAACATTAATTACACGCAATGTTTCAAATGTAGTCAAAGAACTTGCAAAAAAGTGTTTAGAAATGCTAGAGTATTGATGCATTAAATTTGCATCTGCTGCTTTTTGGTAAGTTTGTACTGTAACTCAACTATTTTCCAGATTTGACTTTAGTCAATATTTTCCAAGATGAACAACCCTACTTGTATAAATTTCGATCCAACAATGTTACAGACACTTCAGATATTTCAGATTGGAACATTCCAATGAATGGTTCTCTACAAAGCTTTAGACTTTATGAAAAGTGAGATTATATCACTATACGTTTAACTAACATAAGTATGGTTGAGGGCTCATAAATTTATAGAAAAGCTTTTCAGAAAATCTCACTACTGTATGCTGTTTTTTCTCAATTCTCATTCAATTAAGAAGAAATTTTGTGAATGGATTTAGCAGTTAGCATGAATAGCATTCGAGATTTAATGATAAACCGTCGTAGCTTAACGGTTTTTAATACAGCACTTGGTTTCGCCTGCAAGTTTGGCAATGCACAATTAGCGAGTTTATTTTGATAAGATACTGTAAATGCACAAAAAGAATTTGAAAAGTTTGAATTAACTGTTTTAACTCAAACTTTGATCAACGTAAATTATATGTTTGCTTTACCATTCAATTGCGTTTTTAGAAGCATTGCAGATGCCCTAATCGACTTTGTAAAGAAATTGTCCAAACCCGCCGCACATTTACAAGATGTCGCAGTAGTATCAAAAGAACATTAATTTGAGCTTCAATGCCCTTAACTTCCACAAAAAATGGAAGTAAAATGACCTTTCAGTCTTCAACATCATTGATTATAAAACTGGAGTGTTCAAAAGATGTATTTTAAAGCGCAATTATCATTATCATTGATCTGCAATTAATTTTTTTCTTTAATTATTTTAATATGTTTTAGACCATTCGGTACATTTACAAAACGAGTGAGGTTTTGCTATTTTGGTGATCAAAGAGATATGATCCGTACCAGCTGTAATGGAGGTTGGCAATTCAACTTTGATTTGTTTGGAGGGAATAATGAGACAGAAAATACCATCAAGATATACAATTATTTTTTGAACGCGGCTGATTCACACTCAAGTAACTTATATCTCAACCCCTCAAATGTATCAGATAGGTTTGAATCTTTTAATCCCAATCCTATTTTCATTCCAGGTGAGTAGAAAAGCATTTTTTTTTATAGCTGTACGATAATATGCTGTTGTATTACAATGTTATTGCAATATACCGCAGCAATAATAATAATTTGACAGAAAATTCGAATTATCAGCTCATGGTTGCTAATTGTAACTTACAGTATATTTAGATGATAAATCGCATTAAAAGTTATATGTACAATCCTATGACGATTATTTATTTGTATTCACTACTTGATAATAAAACTAAAAAGTATAAAAAAATTAACTTCTTTAACAATTTGGAATAAATTTTTTTGTATCTTGTAGATATAAGTATATTTGTTGGATCTCAGTCAGAAATAACAACTGAAAGGAATTGCACAACTTCTTATGGACCAGATGGATTCGACGCTTTGGTTGAAAATGCAGGAAATACTGATTGTAACGCCCATGCCGCCACTTCACCTACGTGTATACAAATGTCTATGCCTTTAACTTATGATGATGGAATCAACCAGCCGTCGAAACGTTGTGACCAAGATGAAGCATATTACGCTTGCGACGTACCATGTAAGTAGGCTGGTATTTTGTTAGCAAATTTTTCTGTGCAATGAAAACAAAAAATAATAAATGTCTGTACGCTTTTGCGATCTTTATGTCTAAGTCGTATAAAATTTGATTTGATTTATTGAAACAAAGTTCTAAGTTCTCTTGTCCTGAACCACTTTAATCCTATTTTTACCTGGATGAACAAATTTCCCCCCTCTTAGTTTTTTTTAATATACTGTAGCTCCTAAACTAAAAAAAGTTTTGCTTTGATGCATTTTGACTTTGAATCAAATTTAATAACACACATTTTCAGAAACTTTGGGGTCAGCCGGACAATCGGAAGTGACGTCATTTTTGCCTTTGTCAGAGGCACCTAAGGAGTTTCACTTAGTTTTGAGCACAATGCATGCTTATCAGTGCGTGTATTCTATTTATTGTACTGCGTACGGTATTAATTATCGATGCTATTCTTTAGCTGGAATAAAATATTTTATTTACTGATAAATGCACTGCATCATCATTACGTCATTGATGACTTCATATTTCAAAACTATTGTTTTTTCTGCTGTTTCTCGAAATAAACTGCGTTTGCATAAAAAACATATTCCTTTTCATCAGCTGTTGAATGACATAATGAAAATAATACTGTAGTATTCCAAAAATTTTGTGAATTATACTCTGTCTCAGTTACAAAACATTACGAATAATAATCAGCACAATGTATTAAACATGACATCCCAATGCATGTGACGTCATCATGCTTGTAGCGTCATCATCTGCCGTGACTTTATCAGAGATGTCTTTGAAATAACATAAGTCCAAGATGAAAATAATATTTAGCAACATTTAGACAAACTTGCATGCTGCGATAAGGATTTACTCGTTTTTATGACGTCATCATCGTTTTCGTGACGTCACAACCTCAAAATATTTGTTGAAAAAAATTCAACAAAAAATAGCTTCAACCAGCAAAAAATCTTACTTCTATCACTTACCAAACAGTTTTTGGATTGGGGGCAAACTAGCCCCCCCCCTTCCGGTACAAATAAGGTGTAGAAATAGCCCGGTAGATAATAGGGTTAACTGAATTTGTCTGAGTCGTATAAGAAAAAATATTTTTGCTTATTGTCATGTATGAATATCTTGAGTAATATGTTTTTTCACAACCAAAGTTTGAGTGTACTAAATAATTTAGCTTGCGTTTCTTTATCTTGGTAACGTTGATTCAAGCTCTCCAACTGTAAGATTTGTTCGATTATGACATAAATTGTTCTTTTTTGAAGTACAATTCATACTTAAAAATGAACAATGCAATGGAACAGTGTTAAAGCTATCCTGGAATTTGGGTAGAAACATCGCAGACGACGTGATTGTAAAGGTACTGTAGCATACTAATGTGTGATCAGTGACAAAGCACAGTAATCTAATTGGCACTACAGTAAACTACAGATTATGCATGAGATCTTACTTTTATTTCCAAATAATTAGTTATAAATAAAAGACTTGATGTGTCTGAATTTACATATTTGAATTTCAATTTCGAATGAAATAAGAGATTAAATGTAGGTTTCTGACTACTGCATTCAAAAATGTCAACCATAATCGAGCATTTTCTGTCGCTAAACAGTTTTAATCATACAGTATTTAGTCATATACTGTACGTAAAATAGCAGACGATAGCTAAATCTACTATTGCAAATCCATATTTTCCGTTGTGTTAGACCTTGTTACGCTTGCAGAAAAAAAAGTCTGGAAAAGAGATATCGTGTTGCCCATCAAGGAAACTTCTGCAAAACGTTTTGTAAATAGATTTTTAATGCCTGCATAGAATAATTAAAATGTGTTAGGCTGCAACCAGGTGCAGTTTTTTAGATGTACTGCTTGAAATCAAGCACGGAGGAATATTTTAAATAATACGCTTGAATTTTTTTTATTTTTATTTTAGTGTTGCCGTTAAAGAATACGCAGATCACGACAAGGATATTTTTTATTGAATGTAAAAATTAAACCTAAGATAATTTTAAACTAAAAGATTAATCAACGGTTAGTTTTTTGTTAAAAAGTATGCTTATTTAGTATTTTAGCTTAAATCTTAGTGTCCTGAATTCTAAATAATGGAAACATGATTTGAAGTCACGTAACCGTCATCGCTTGGCAGCTGATTGTAAAAATGCAAAACTTCAAAACAAATTATCACCATAATCTACTGATAGCCCTGCCAATTAAAAAGAAAATTAATTCTTATAGAAAATCGAGAAACAAGCGAACTACCTCATGAATTACACCATATGTCTGTTATGATGATATTCTACCCATAAAAAGCAGCCTTCTACAAAAGCTGCTTTGCGAAATATCGATAGGCTTTCAAACCTTATCAATCAGGTCTAACTAGCCTAGCCTTAGCTAGCTGGTTTATCAAATCTCGAATGTCTGTTGTGCCACACTTATGCACTTGAAACAATCACCGAAGTTAAACCAACTCTAACAACCCAAAATAAGAGATTGCTCTAATGAAACTGCTGAAATGTAGCACACTTTATTCAACCTTATTTTGCAATAGTTGCTAAAGTGTATTGCTTTATGTTAAAACTTTGCGGTAAATTAGTCTTAAAAAATGTAGCTGAATTATTTATTAAAATTGAGGTTGTATTTTGGTTCGATCGAAATAAACTTGGTAGATTAATTACCGACATACCTGTAGCTATCGACTACTGTAAACTATCGATATTTCTTGACGATTATCGGAATTCCTGGAAGCAGCTATTGATCGAGGCTGCTTTTTGCGAGTAAGCTATCATCATAACAGACACGTGGTGTAATTCATGAGGTAGTTCATTTGTTTCCCTATTTTTTCAAAGAAGTAATTCATTTATTTACTAACAGGGTTATCGGAATTCGATCTTGAAAAATTGTGTTAAAGTTTTGTATTCATAACAATCAGCTGCCAAGCAACAATGGTCACGTGACTTCAAATCATGTTTCGGCGTTTTTGAATTTAATGCAATAAAATTTAAGCTAAAACACTAAATAGGCAAAATTTTTAACAAAAAAACTAATTCTTGATTACTTATTCGGTGTACATTTAACTAATTTTTAATTTTTGCATTCAAAGAAAGATAAAAAAATTTTCTTGTCGTAGTCTGCGATTTATTTAACGGCAAGACTAAATGTAAGAAAAAATATGCGTGCGCATAATATTAAAAGTTTCATCCGCGCTTAATTTAAAGCGGGATTCTATATCTAAAAAACTGGTTGCAGTTGCAACGTAAGACATTTCAATCATTAACTAAGCGTTAAAAATCTATTCACACAAATTTTTTCAAGAGGTTCCTCGATGGGAATCACGAAACAGCATAATTTAGGACTGAGAAACAAGGACAATGTGTTCTTTTGGTGATTTAGATGTTAGAAGATGTTAAATTTTATGTTTATTCTATCTTCATTCTAAGGAAAAAATACTACTGTAATTGAATGCCGAAGCTTTGCTTTAACAGTGAATTGATGAATGATATTACGGCTGGTGAAATGCAGTTGCTAGGAATGTTACGGACTACTGAAAGTTATGAGTAATTTACAAGCAGTGAAGACAAGCATCAAAAACGTCACAAAATTCAATTACACCTCCAAGAACAATAATATATCATTTTTTTGAAAATTTCTTGATCAAGAAGAAATAAAAACAAGTAACACAGCGTACTCCACCAATTTGAAAAGAAAAAGTATGCAAAAAAAGCAACAATCTTTGTTGCATTATTGCAATAAAGATTTTGATTAATTTATTTGTTTGTAGCTATAGTGTATTGTCAGTTATCTCAACCAGAGCATTGTGAGTGAAAGTGGCATTTTCTCAAAATATCTGAAAAATAGTGGATGAGGACTAATTCAAAACAGCGCTGCTGAAGTGACTTGTAATAGTTTCTCGTATCTGCATTTTCTGGCAAAACTTTATTGTTTGAACTGCATTGTAAAGCTTTGTTTGATCAACAGGCAATGATTGATGATACTCAGCCGTATGCGATCCCATTTCGTAATTCCAGTTTCATTTTCAACAACCTGCAGTTTCAAACCAACTACACTGTACAAGTAAGCATTTGACGTATGGTCGTTTTCCTTTGACCAACCTATTTAAAGCAATACACAAACAAATTTCACTGAAAATACCTTTCAAAACTTGACAGTAAAACCAATTTTTGCAACAAATTTCTGTTGAAACATTTCTCGCTCATCTAAGTATGCAAAGATTTAATCATTAAAATATACCCAAACCAAATCGAGCATTTTATTACGATAATAGTTCACTGCTGGCATCTTAATGCAATTGCGCTATGCATTTACTTTGTTTTTGAAAGCCCAACCAACAGTGCAATAATCGTTTTTCTAGTTGGATCAGTTTTTTTACATCTAGTACTGTACATAAATTTGCTAATGTTTTGCAGACTTCTTTGGATTGCAATGACTGTTTGAATTCAAACGTGGCTTGGACTTTGATTGAACAAACCGGTTTCAGTTTTCATTCTTCGTTTATAACCAACGCTTTTGTTAATTCCAGTTGCGTTATTCAATGGTCGCAAGAGCCGTTTAGTGATGCTGATGCTTTCAATTACGAGGTACAAAATAAAAATACATTTTAGCCACATTAATAACACCTTTGTATGATGTACTGCGTTAGCTACATTTTATGGTGTATGTTTCACAAATTCATACTTTGTAAATCATAGAAACGTTACTGTAGATAGTATTGTTGTATACTTGAAACCGCGTTGTCAAAACATATATCAAAAGAAAATTATTCATTAAAATGTTGCTATTGTTATGTTTATGAGCAAATTGCATATGTCTGCCTATTTTAATTTTTCTTTTAATGCGATAATAATAACGAAAAAAAAAACTTCTATCAAACACAATCTAAAACTTGATCACAGATCACATGGAATGCTGACAGCACAACATTTGATGCATCTGCTGTACGGACAACTCCTTCGAATTGGTTTCAATATTCATTTGATTCTTCAAATCTGAACGAAGGGGATATCATATCATTTACAGTAAGTTTAATTTTTTTCTATTTAGTGATTTCGCTTTACCTTGACTATATCAACTAAAAAAATTTCAAATTTTCCAAAATCGATTCAGCGCATAAAGTCTCTAGATTTCGTAAATGGAAAAAAGGAATGGCTTTATAAAACAAAAATTGCCATAAAATTGAAATGCTGTAAAACCAGTAAAATCCATTTTCTGGAGATTGAAAAGCCATTGTGAGTCTCCAGCGTTAGGCACTGGATAGGGACAGTATGCAGTCCAACTCAAACTACTGTAATTTTATCCACTGCCTTCTTATTAAAACATGAAAAACGAACAAGGTAATTAATTAATTAATTACTCGGTGCGTCATTCGGGGCTGAAGAAAAGAAGCGTAATGGTGCTCGTCAGACACCTACGCGATCTTTGAGTGTTGCAAAAAAATGAACTTCCGCGTTTTTGAGTACATCGATGGGATTCTATATTGTGACGTTCCATCGCACAATGTTCTCATCAATGTAAATAATTATGGCAATTCTAACCACTCAATATGATGATAACAATTCATTGATAAGATTATCAATTACTACATCTATGACCAAATTTTTACATGGTTATATGTTTTCAATCCCATGCTATCTACAGATGCAAATCAGCTACAACGGTTGTGAGAGTGGATTCGTTCCAGTTATTGGAACTTGCTCGAAGCAAATCCCGACAATAGATGATTCTCAACCGCTCGTCGATATTGGAGGTATTGTAGGAGCGGTGATTGGAATTCTTGTTCTGCTGGTTCTTGTGGCAGCAATATACTTCAAACGGTTAGTATTGGAAATATGAATATTTACTGTCTACTCTAAAAAATTAATCTCAAGATTTTTTCATTTTATTTTCACGATGCACAATAAGCACAAAACATACATACGCTCTCACGAACACACAATAATAAAAAGCCAATGCTCAATGCACTAAAAACGTCTCAAAATACTGTAGTAAATTCTACTCTTTTGCAAAAACTTTTCTAATCTTTTCTTACTCTTCAACTGTCTCACATTTTATTTTCATTATTGTATTAGAGTTTTACAAACCTTCTCTAGCAAATAAATATATAATAAAACTAGAAAAAATTATACGTGTTTGAAATTGAGTGAAAGTGGAAATAAAAACACTTTGTTTGATTTTAGAAGCAGTTTGCTTTCAATACACGGTCAATTTATTTCATCTAATATTCAAATTGTATCTAATCTAATCTTGCATTATACTTGCTGTAATATGCCAAAGAGTATAAAGAGTTGGCGGGGCTCGTTTCCACGTCTTTGCACCCGCGGGCAACACAGCTTCTTTCGAAGAAATATCACAGCAATGGCAAACCTGTGGCAACCCTATGTCTGATTTGAAGATCCGATAATAGAACCTCAGACCTCCCGCACCAGAGACGAATGCGCTACTGCTCAACCAACTTCAACCAACTAGCGGGGGATTTGTATTAAATCTCAAAATATACAGTATCGGTATATAACTTTGCTATTTCAGAGATTCTCTTCGTTCGAAGTTTCGCGACAACAACGATGTCTTTGTCGGAGGTACAAGATACTGTACTATGTCACACTAAAAAACGCACCAAAATACAATTAATACAAATCATTATTTACAAAATTGTTCTAATACGGTTTTGAAATATAAAAAAAATAAGATTCTCTTCAAAATCGGTGCAATTTTGTTTCCAAATTAAGATCAAATTTTCATTCAGTTTGCTGTAACGATATTAGTTTTTAACTTGTTTATGCTAAATTTTTTGTGGAATGTTAACTTTTTTAGTTCGTTAAAACTGCATCTTTTTTCAGTGGTTCCTCTTCAGTCCTCCTCAGCAAACGACCGCGCAGCTGAACGCAACGTAGGTTTTTCCTTTTTTATGTTTTTTATTGCCTTTAAAAATGAATTTTTTTAAACAATGGGTGCAGCTTGTTTAAATGCAATAGCAACAAAAGCGTTTATCACACGGTCATAGTTTACTCGTTTAAGGTAATTAAAAATCAAATCTTTTATTATATTTGCTGTATTACGCCGAAGCGTGCAAAGAGTTTGCAGGGCCCATCTACGCGTCATAGCGCCCGGGCAGCACAGCTCCTTTCAAAGAAATGTCGTAGCGATGGCCAGCTAATTGGAAAACTGTGTTCGATTTGTTCCCAAGATATGAACCTCAGACTTCCCGCTTCAGAAACGAACCCGTTGCCATTCGATCAACTGGCCAAAAGCCAGCCGCCAAAAACCTGCTTTCTCAATATCGTTAGCAAGATGAAGTCTCAACCAATTGTTTTTTCATAGAAAGAGAAATACTCTACTGATTGTATGATTGACTTGGAATTTGATCGATTTCTGCAATGTTCAGTACCCTCTAGTTGACGTGTTTTTGCATAAAATACTGATTTTAAATGCTGTTTTCAAGGGTCTTGAACCACCTTATGCTGCATCTACTCCTGCCTATACGATCGAAAGTACATATAGTAAGTACTAACTTAGCTTCATTTTTTACTGTGATTTTTTAATAACTGTTTGGTTTGTTCACTTAGATATCTCAATCTATATTATTTGATTCTTATTTGATTTTTTTTTAGAAATAAACAAGTAATAAGCACGATAGAAGCTGCGTTTAATGACATAATTAATGACTTTTTTGACGTCATCAATACAATTTGATTAAAAACAGTAAAGCTTTATTTAAAACAGTAAATTTTTTAAACGTTTCGAATATAACTACATCTAACATCAGTAAAAAACAAAATCTTATTCAAATAGAACATACGTTTTAGCATCTATTTAAGTGAAGACTTTCGATATTTAGCTGGTTTTCGTTTTCAGATTCCAAAATATGAAAAAAAAAGAGTTTAGAAGTGCTTTGTTAATGAATTTTTGCCACATTTTATTTTCTGACAGTTTTACAAAATTTTGGTAAAAAGTTATTTTCAATTAGACTCAAAATGGGACGTTTTTTTTAGGCCAAGCTTAAAGATTTTGCCGTTGCTCCCTGGTTAAAAATGCAATGGTCTTGCTGTATCCACCAAGGTGTTTAAACGGACATCAAACGATAATTTAACTCATTTATTGCATGTTCAGCAAAATTTTATACTTTTTTGAAATTTTTGCGACTAATTTCAAAATTCTGCCACTTTCAGATCGAAAGATATTTGTATTTATTTTTCCCACTATCTGTTGCATTCCTTTTATTTTAAAAATAGTTTTTGAATCAGTGATTGGTGACTGCTCTTTTTGCCATGGTTTGGACGCTAGCTTGAACGTTATCTAGTAGTCCTATCACTATTACAGCTCCTACCACCATTAGCAGCCTACCACTACCAGTATATTTTGAACTAGTAGCTTAGCATAACTATTTTTAGACAGGTTTTACTCTTAGAAATGCAACAAACAGCAACTAAACTCGCTTAATTAATCAGTATGCGATGCTAGTCTATAACAGCATTGACCTTTTTTTCGTTTCTTCCCAAGTAGAGCAAATTCAAGATGCATTTGCTAGAAGTAGTAGAATCAAACCAAAGTGCATTTTTACTTTGAAAAGCATTTTATCCCATCAAAGCTGCAGCAAACACTTGGGACCTACTATCTGACAATGCACGTTTGAAATCCCTTATGCAAATTTGATGTTGTCATGTTGCAACAGCCGAATTTTTCCCGTCGAGTTAAAATCTTTCCTGCTAAACCTGTTAACGTCAAACAATGAAAAAACGGGTCAAAAACGTTGCAAATCAATTATTCTTACATATCTAATGTTAAAATTCAAAAATTAGACCTCGATGCCCTTTTAATATTAAACTCAACAATAAAAAATCAAATTAATTTGCAGAGTTATTTTAGGCTAGCTTTGAAAATAAAATAAACCTTTTTATAGCTAACCAATAAAAACTTTACTTTCTCCATTAATCATTTTTTTTGGTTACCTCATTTAGCAATTGAGCTAAGTCATTAAATAGTCTATTTTAAACTTTAAAAAAATTGTCAAACAAAATCAATGTTGGAAGAAAAGTTATTATTTTTTGCCAGAGGTGGGCAAAGCGCAATTTAGAAGCGCAAAGCGTAACTTTCGCAAATTCCGCAATTGCAGAAGTTGCGTTGCGATTTAATTTTTTATTTTGAAACATTGCGGAAGTTGCGTTGCGGACTACAGTCTTTAAAATTTGTTGAGCTTTAATTGCGCTGCGCTTTCAAAATTTTTTTTCGGTTAGTAGCGCAATTCCATACATTGAACATAATTTTGGTCCATTTCGATCTAATATTGATAAATGTCGGCCTTTTTTAGCAAATTATTTATTCTTTTTCTGTGTAACTTGCAAAAAATGCGGTATTTGCATTGTCATGTGAAATTTCAATTGCGGAAGTTAGGTTGCGCTTTAACTTGGTACAAAAATGCCATTCCGCAATTGTGGAATTGCGTTGCGCTTCAACTGAATCAAGAAGTTCATTGCGGAAGTTGCGCTGCGCTTCGGAAATTCAAAAAATTAAATTGCACATTTTGCGTTGCACTTTTACTGGTTGAAAAGATTATTGCGCTTTGTTGCGCTGAACTTTTAGTATAATGTTATTTGTGCCCACCTCTGTTTTTTTGCCAAATTCTGTAGACTATTGATAAAGCTAAATGAGATAGGTTTCTAACCCTTTGGGCATCCTAAATTTAATTGTTTGCTAAAAATTAAAGTACAGACTATAGAATACAGCCATAGATGAGAGGTGGGTAGCGCAAGTCACAATAATACAACTTTTCAAAAATTATGCTGCGCAAGCGTTTCCGCAAACCCAAAAAAATATTTGCGTCGCAAGCGCGATCACAAGCACAAGTGTGACATTTCAAAAGTATAATTCTGATTGATTCACTGCTGAAACTGCAATATAGTTTACGATACAAAACGAAAATTCGAAAAAAATTATGCACAGTTCCAAACACTAAACAAAAAAACTTATTGATTTCTTTTCAAAAATAACTAGCATTTGAAAATTCGCATCGCTTAACTCCGCTCACTTTAGGCTAAAAACAATGAAAAATGACGCTCAACACTTGCGCTTAAAGGAATTGGGAATGTTAATTTCCACCAATAAAGTCTTTATGTGGTGGCAAGCGAACGACTTCGGAGTAACGGTTTTTTCTAATGGCTCGTCAAGGAAACCAATTACTAGCTTTGATGCATTTTTGTGCTCCTGAAGCTATTAGCATCAATTTGCTCTGACGAATGGAGCATGTTGCAACAATCATCATGTATTTGTTGAAAGAAATTGAAACATCTAAATATATTAATTAAGAGCTATACCGATGCTGTCGGTTAGCAATATCTTTAAAGTTTTCCACACTAGCAGCAAAAATTGCAATTGATAGTTTTTGGTGTTTCGTGATTTTGAATTGCGGTAAGACGTAAGACAATTATTTTGCAAGTAACGGATTAAATTCTTTTCCTACGCAATATCTTATGATTTTTTAGGAATGAGTAGCGTATTTTTGAGAAAACAAATATAGAAATAGTTTTTCTCTTTAAAACTTGATTTTGCAACCGTTTATTGAAATACGCAATTGAAGAATTTAAAATTTTGAAAAAGCGGCAAAATATTTTAGAGAAAAAGTCTCAGCGAAAAACTACTGCTGCGAATCCAATAGCGAAGTTTTGCAAGCAGTAGACGAATGTAATTTTCCATGACGAGGCTTTTATAAATCTTTCTTGTCAAAGTTTTATTCTAAACTTTAATCACAGTTGTTGGAAAACAATTATTCTTAATCGTATTTGAATTGCGCTTAGCGCAATGGCGCAAGCTAATATACTTGCAGCGCAAGCATAAGCGCAACAGTTTAAAAATAGTTGGGGCGTAAGCGCTATCGCAAGTGTCCAACTTTCCATAAAATATGATTTAGATATTTTTAACGGTCAAAGTAGTGAAACCAAAAACGAATTAACAGTACCAAGTTGCGGCGGCGATAATTCAGTGGTAGAGCATAGGGTTGGTGATTGAAAGATTGCTGACTTCTTGTTCAATTCTCGAACTGGCAATGCGTCGCTATGTTCTTGGAAAACACACTTCACGCTTATTTCCAACTGAAACCAAGCAGTCTACCAGTTGTGGTGGACCAGTCTGACGAAAAACTTGCAAAGGAACCCATCAAAGTGCTATACGTTGCTGTGGTTAGACAGAGGCAGAGTGTTTGGTTCATATGAACGTACAAGTACCACGTTTAATTGTTTATCATCAAAGTTTGTTACTCTTAGTGAACGTTGAGATTGGAAATTCGGTAATTGAAGCAAGAAAATTGAAAGAATTTTATTCAGCGGAGTGTTTGCATGGCTTTAAAAATTTGGACAACCAGTTTAAAGTAAGTTTTCATTTTTATTTGTGAATGCTTATTGCAGTTTTTGAATGTGTGATTCTAAGCTAGCAATTATTATAATTAGCTTTGCTTAAATCACCAGAGTCAGCGTTTTCTCAGCTATTAAAGCATTGCTTAACATCATAAGAAAAATTGAAACTTGTTTTGGTAATAGCATGATACAAAAATTCCCCAACATTTTCAGAATATCAAAGAAAGAAGTACTGCAATTGAAAGAGATCACAAAATTGCCAGCAATCCAAACAATAAGCAACTAAACAGATTCAAGAACATTTATCCGTGTAAGTTTGCAAAAACTGGAATGTTTACAGTACGCTAAATAAAGCATGAGCTGAAATAACAGACTTTGGTAAGAACTTGCTAATTTTGGCTACGTTTGCACTATATTATATTGCAGCCAAGATGTTACTAATTGAAATATCTGTCTCTAATCGAGTATCACAATGCTGTTGGTACTACTGGTTGTTTAATTGACTTGCCAATATTGCCAGTGCTGTGCAAAATCCAAGCATGGTAGTGCGGTACCGTACACTTCAATTTTTGCTGAAAAATAAGGTACGCTAGTACGGTACGCGCTTTTTCTGAGGATACGGTTACGGTGCATTGGTACTCTGTTTGAAAATGTGTACTGAATGTACACTTACGTACCGTACTATGCAAGTACGTCACGTAACGACAGTTACAACTTGCTAACAACGTTCGTATCGTATAGTACTTGTGTTAGTACGATGCATTGTTGCGCGTCTGTAAATTATTTATGAGGCGTGTTCTGACTTTTGAATTCTCATTGTTTGTTCTCCTACCCTTTCTTCCGCAAGAATTAAGGCCAAAAGGCGTCACATGAGTTAAAAAACTCCAAACTTGGCAAATATTTATAAAAGTTCTATTTTAGGATATACATGCAGTTAAATCTCTTTTTGTTAGGCACGAAAGCCAGAACTTCGGAAAAACCTTAGCATTTTTTTTAACTACGTACCGTACCTCTCAAGCACGGCACGTTTAGAGCTTAGATTGACCTACGTACCTTACCTTTTAAGCACAGTACGTTTAGAGCGAGTCAGTACGTGGGTACGGTACCCATGTAAAATTTTTTGGCAAGTTACGTTAGTACGGTACGGTAAATTTTTGAACTACGTCGTGTTCAACTTTTGAACGTACCGCACTGTACTGCTACTCTTAGCAACATGACTTGATGTTAAATTAGTAGCATTTTTGTTAAAATGAATGCTCATTTTTCTTAAATATAAACACCCAAGAACAGTAACATTCATGCAATCGAAAACTTTAATTTGTAATTTGAAATATATTCCAAATTTTAAAATTGGCTTTAGCTAGAATATGACTTACAGTCAGCCAGCAGTTGAACAGTATTAGCATGTTTCATGCCAACGTTTTAAGCTCGGTTGCGGTGCCCACGTATTGCTGAGTCTTTCCAAAAATGCCAAGTAACAAAACAATCGTGCTAATCAAATTGATTATTCTGTATGGAGCGCCGTTTGTGTACCCAAATTTGTGCTATGTTTTTTTTGCATATTTAATTAAATAGTCATTTTAATTAAATATACAAAAATAAATATACAAAAAAACTAGTGCAAAAATAAATATGCAAAAATTTTTTGTGCGGACTTTTTTTGACTATTTGTTTTTGCAATGAGAAAAAACTGCGCAGAATATACTGTTGCAAAAGTAAATAGTCAAAAAAACTGCGCACAAAATAAAGCGTTGCAAAAATGCGCTGCAGACATTTTTGTATATTTGTTAGTGGAGCGTGGCAAAGCTGCTTTTTGATGCGCTATCGGCTGTTCTTTAATGTGCTCTATGAGCAGCCGAGAGCGCTTTGCCACGCTCCACTAACAAATATACAAAAATGTCTGCATCGCATTTTTGCTACGCTTTATTTTGTGCGCAGTTTTTTTGACGATTTATTATTGCAACAGTTTATTCTGCGGCAGTTTTTTCTTATCGCAAAAATAAATTGTCAAAAAAAGTCCGCACAAAAAATTTTTTCATATTTTTTTTGCACTAGTTTTTTTTTGTACATTTATTTTTGTATATTTAATTAAAATGACTATTTAATTAAATATGCAAAAAAACACTGCACAAACTAAGGTACCCAAACGGCGCCCCATAATTCTGATAGCAAATAATGTTCATTTGGTGACATGTTAATTGTTTGATTGGCTCGTTTGTCTCGTAGTTTGATATTTTTTTTGCATAAATCAGCAATAAGTTGGCAGCAGAATCAAAAACCGGTCTTAAAAATGCATACATTACAACGCTATTTAATCATATCTTATTTGAATTTGACTTTGAATTTAAATTTGACATTTTTATTCTCGATAAACTTTAATTTTAGTTTAATTTTTTAACTCAATGAATTTGAAGTAAAAAAATTAAAGATAAAATTTAAAACTCTGCTTGTTTTGAAGAAGGATCATAGTCAAGAGATTCCGGAACCAAGAATGCTCCAGCCACAACTCTGCCGTAAAGTTTTTAAAAGCATTAACTGCAAAATCACGTTTTCCCAGAAAAACAAGTTTAAAGGTATAAGGCTTTCCCGTTCTTACCAAGCTAGTCGTAGAGGGTTGAAACTTTTTTTGGTAATTGTTAGAGCTACTCTCACAGTGCATGCTTAATTTCAGTTTTTTAAGGTTAAATTAAGTTGGTTAATTTTAAACTTTTTTGGAAGGAGACACACTTTTAGTGTAGTTATTGCTTTTTACTAAATATTTGGCAAGAAAAATTTCAGAAAAAACTTTTTGAAAAGCAGTAACTGCAGTTGACAAATAGAATTATAGTGTAGTTGATGCAACATAAATTTTAGTAAAGCATTAAGTGTATGAAATTAGCCGAATATTTTAATTTTTGATTTAACTTTTTTAATCAAGCAATTTAGTTACATGAATGGCAAAGAAAGTGACAAAATTTAAAATACAGCGATTTAGTTTTTTGCGTACTTGACTCAACTACATTCTGCACTTTGAATAAACACATCAATGATAATACCCGGTTAATTAATATCTGTTAAATTTTTTTAGGCAGCGCCAAAAAAATGTGTAATTTTAACCTTGGCAAGTTTTTCGTGCTCGTTTTTTGGCACTATAATTCGTAATCTGGCCAACTGTAATTTTTAGATAGAACATTATCAATAATTTGCGTAGCTCTGACTAGAATCTTTTTCTGTTTCAGGCCTATTGAAAACTCGAATTAGTATTGGTTGTAGTCAGAGTCATAGGTAGGTGGTGCTGCTTTTGGAGGCAAATATACCGAGTAGCAGTAACCAGTAGCTTAGCCAGGGGCGGAAGAGGGGGCTTTTGCCCCCGCAGTGGAATGTTGTCCAAAATGAAGAATAAGGAAAATGCCAAGTCTTTCGCGTTTTTGAGACAGTGCTTGAACTGGAATGGACCAAGGGAAGATATTAAGGCCTCTTTCGAAATGTTTTAGGGGGCTACTTCGTCAAAAATACAACTCACAAATCTGTAAAAAGTTAAAAAATGGCCAAAAATTTGATCGCTGGTGGAAAAATGCTAAACATAGGTTTCATTAAAAATATAAGCTCTGAAAAAACGTGAGGAGGCTATTTAAATTTAGCTAAATACCCATCACTTCCCTCAAATCTCGTTCCATTAGTCCCCCTCAGTTATCTTCATAAAGTATAAACGAAATAAATAACTCCTTGTGAGTGTTTTTGGACTATGGGATTTTATGATTTACCTGCTTGCAAGTGAAACGACTCAAAATTTACTCTTAGCTATTTCCTACATAGCCCATTTATGCAACAAGTTTAATCATGCTTTTGCACTGCGAATTTCTTTGCCACATTTCAAAAGTATTATTTTTATCATAATAGGCCCTAAATTTATCTAATTGTTACAAAAAAAACTCAAAATTTTTGATTCCTTTTGCCAAAAATTTTTGACTCCTCACCGGTAACGTTGCTACTTTTCAATTGGCTTGAAAAAAATGAAGCAGCCCTCTGCTGCTACTAATTTGAAATGCGGAGTGCTTTTACTAAGATTTTGCTTCTTGACATGTTGAGTCTAGAGTCTAATCAAGTAATTGTATTACTGAAAGCAGAAGCAAAAATATGGCCAATGTTTTGATTGGGAAAAGATATTTTGAAATCTGTCTGCAGACTCACCTTTAAGCCTAATATAAAAAAATTATTAATACTATCCATTTTCGAGAGTAAATATTCAGAAGAATTGTTTTTACATACGATAAGCGAGCAAATAACAATAAACTTGACCATTATATTGTTTTGTCAGCATTTGGTCACAATTTTAGAATATGCAGTTACTGCTTTTCAAATTTTTTTTCTCCGCAAATGAAACATAATTAAATGAAAGTTTTGAAAACCAGTAAGTAGCTTTACAGCGTTTTAAATATTTTTCGCAAAAAAAAGCAACAAATATTAATCAAGAATAGCAGTAACGAAGATTACTGTGTTTCAAACTGAGAGCTTGGGATTAAACGCACTCAAAGCGTATTTTTGAAACACCGTAACGACCATTACTCCAATTTAAATTGAAACAGCGGCTGTTTACGGAGAAATGACGTCATTAATTGTGCACAGAATATCTCCGTAAACAAACGGTTTTGCAACGCTTGGGTGCGATCAACGGATGCAGAAAGTGAAAAAACCATAGGTTATACAAAAAACGAAAATCGAAAATTTGCAGTTACTGCTTTCCAAAAATTTACAGCAGAATTGGTAAGCGTAAATTAAAATAAATTAGGGGTTTCAGAACAGTGCCGTCACTATATGGGGGGACGTGCCCCCCCCCCCTAACTGCTGCTTAGGCCCCCCTCTCCATTTACGTTTACTCAAAATAGTGTTTTTGGAACATCACTAAATGACAAGACAACACACAATGATAGAAAAAGAAATAATTACGTTCAAACATAATTCTTCTTTGACGTTTTCTCGATTCTTTGCGAAATTGCTGGCAACCAACTGTTGTGCATAAATCTCACGCAATATTTCGTCGTATTAACACGCCTTTACGAATGTGTCGCTGAAGATAAACGTAAGCCTGCAGATTCGTTACCAGTACTTTGTTAGTAATTATGACGCGAAACAACACGTGATACACTTTTTTTTCAAAAATAGCTGTTTTGATTTTTAGAGTATACTTAAGATTTTGAGGTCGCAGTCAGTAATGCAACCAGGGTGAAGAGCTTAAGCCCCCTTAGCAGCCAAGTCACCGAAAAGATTCAACTTTAAAATTTGATCGCTTAAACGTATTTTAGACTTGACCTGTAGTAAGGGGGGAGGGGACATGGTTTTGAAGGTGCTAAGCAATTTATATCTTTGAAATGAATTCTGAGATTTAGCAATTCAGTTATTCTCATGGCTTCAAAAAGTGCAAAATGTGATTAAATTGGCGCTAAAATTGCTATTTTTTTGTAGCAAAATTGCAAAAATTGCCCTGCGGCTGGGGGATCGGCTCCCAGGCCCCCGTCCACAGTCACTAATCATTTAGTGATGTCCTCCCTTTTGTCTAGTGCCTCCCACTTCATTTGCTCTGGCTACGGAACTGTTTCAGCACAAAAGCACTTGGGACATTGTTTAACAAAATGAATAATGAATTATAGACATTATGACAATAATATATGGATTTAAGCTTTTTCAACGCTTTGCTTGTTCCATATTTTTTGATATTAAAGTTAGTAGTTGATCCTTTTTCTTCATACAGATGATCATGCTATTGTCAAACTGCCAAGAGACAAGTATATCAATGCAGCATACATAAAAGTAAGAGGTTTTTGGTTGTTCTATGGCTACGAAGATATATATTTTAGTCAAAACATTAGCAAAGCACTTGAAAAAAAATTAGGGTCACTCTCAGTACTGGTAACCTGATTAAAAAAAATCCGTTTGCCATTTGTACTCGGGGAAGGAGGTCTAGAGGCTTAGGGCTCGGTAGTGGTTGGGAGTTTGCAAGACCTTGAAGTGAGTTCGTACGCGATGTGTCTCAACACGTAGCTCTTTGATTTCAACAAGTATATTAATAATAAATTGAAGCAGCGATATATTTACAGCGAGTAAACAAAGAGAAGCGAGAACAAAAACAACATTAATTAAATTCCTTATGTCTCGCAATATCCGTTCATTATGCAATACCACCCATAGCAATGAGCGATATGTGCCAATAACCGAATACCGCAGACATAATTGCACAAGGACAAAATATATTAATTCACTCGGTCACCACAACCTTCATTGCTATGTAATAAGTTGACGATCCCTTATAATAGCTGATGAATAGTCGATATACCGTCCACTTGAGATTTTATCTTTTATGAGATTAGGGTACTTGCTTTCTTTACTCTTGGTTTTTTTGGTGGTATTTTTATTGAGAAATATGTAGTTGCAAAGACAAAATAGTGTACAGCAATTGATACCACTAATGTGGAAACCACAAAAAAATTGTAATGTAATTGTACACCAGGCATTTCAAATAAAAAGTTTTTCCTGAGGTTCCTCTGATGTTCTAGGCTAGCTTTGAGAAATCACACAGGTGCTACTCAAAAGACTAACTTTATTACTGACGTTTCGCTAGTTAGAAACAACTAGCTTCTTCAGAGCACTGCTATCAGTAGTGATAGCAAATCGCCATCAACTTCTGATAGCAAAAAACAGAAAAACGATCCCACACATTGCTGCAGTAGAATGACTAGCGAAAAAATTCAAAATAAGGCTCCGATAAAATTCATTGTTGCGATAGGCTACGTCATACAGATAATGTAAAGGTGCGTATAAAAATGAAAGAAAGCGGTTCTATGAAAATAATTTCTACGAATTAACATTGCAGCAAACACGTTAGAACTAACACTAGGAAAGATTAAACCAGAAGAAATTCAACACTGAAATTAAGCAACTTTCTGTAAACAGCAGGGAATGATAAGCCATCTTTTCTATTGAGTACTTGGGGCTTTTCGTTGATGTACCAACTTTCAGTGAAAAGACGCTTCGAGTAATCATGTTCCACTTTTAAAATTTTGACTTTAGACCAATCGATGAGGTGATCATTTTCCATGGAATGCTGGCAAAGTGCTGATTTTTCGGGCCGTTGGAATTTTATTGCTCGTTGATGTTCCTTTATTCTAGATTTGAGGTCCCGTTTGGTTTGTCCGATGTAAACAAAAGGACAATTCTGACAGGGAACTTCGTAAACCAAGTTGGACTTTTCATTATGATTTATTTCATCTTTAAGGGAAGGGAGAAATCTGCCAATTGTCAAAAATGGTTTGAACGCCACTTGAACACCGGCTTCCAGAAGTATTCGCTTGTTTCCAGAATTACTGACGATTTGATTACACAAAACACATCATCAACATAACGTAGCCAAATTCTAGGGGGTTCTCGAAAAGTAGAGAGGGCTTGACGCTCAATGTGTTCCATGAAAGTATTAGCTACCACCGGTGAAATGCAAGATCCCATAGGAGCACCAAAAATTTGCCGATACAAAGAGTCGTTAAAAGAAAAAACAGTGGAATAGAGACACAGTTCAACACATTTTATGACATCACTAGCTGTTAAGTTTGTACGCTCATGCAACAAATTATCAGACAAGAGCAAATTGGAAATAATCGACAAAGTTTCAGGCACGGAAATAGATGTAAACAAGCTTACAACATCGAAAGAAACAAGACACTCATCACTTAAACACTGGAAATTATTGATTAACCGCACAAATTGACTAGAATTTTGAACAGTATATTCCAAAGAAAGCAATGGAAAAAGAATACCAACTAAAAATTTCGCTAAACAATAAGTAGGAGCACCAATAAAAGATACAATAGGCCTAAGCGGAACATCACTTTTATGAATTTTCGGTAAACCATAAAACTTGGGAGTAACAGCTTTGTCACATTTTAATTGATGATATACGGGAGTTGTGATTTTATTCTCTTTAGCAAAACCATACACTAATTTATTTACTTTTTTCTCTGTAATCTCAATCGACTTGTCGCCAACAGGTAAAATTTGATAAACATTACGGTCGTTCAGCAAATGCATAATTTTGTCATCATAGTCCTTTTTGTCCATAATCACTGTACAATTGCCTTTGTCTGCTTTCATAATTCTGATGGTATGATCCGATCTTAATTCCTGCAACGCTTTCTTTTCTTCGGGAGATAAATTTGGTGGAGGTAATCTTGAGTTGCTCAAAACTTGGGTAATTTTGCTTCTAGCTAACTCGACCGCTGATTGGTTCCGCACATTTTTAAAACCTTTTTCAACTGAAGCAACGATGTCTAACACTGGGATCCGTTTTGGTGTGATGGCAAAATTTAGGCCTTTTTCCAAAACTTTTTGTTCACTTGAAGATAATTGTTTGGTTTTGCTGAGATTTTTAACCCAAAGAGATTTTTGTGAGGCTGAATTGTTTGATTTGGCTAGCATAGGTTCCCGAAGCTTTCCCAACTTAGCGTGGTGATTAGATTTTGCGTTTAATTTCACTCCCTCTTGAATTTGGTTGTTGTATTGTGATAGAACATCCCAGTGTTCTTTCAAAAGAACAGCTCTGAGCTTCTTAGTGATTTGATCTACTTCCAATTTTTTCTTGTTTATGGCGATGTGACTTTCTGTTATTCTTAACTTAATAAAATCAAAACCATGCTTTCTAGCAAACTTGTAGCCTCGAGAAGACCGAACGGGTGGAGAAAATTTCAAGCTTTTTGGCAATAAACTTTCTCGCAAGCAAGTAAGTATGGTTGAAATTCAAATGGCCATATAATTTAGAAATGCTTGAACTTACTTTGACTAATCTTCTAGCAGACTGCAGGGTCTCTCTGTCATATTCTCTTCCAATTTCCGAAAAAATGTAATGTATCTGAACGCAAATCACATTTTGATCTCACCAAGAAAACATTGACCCTCAATGGTTTCCCTGCTAGATTTACCCATCCCTTTTCTAAGAGTAAAACCGACAAGCCAGCTAGTACTCAATTAACTTTTTCTGGATTCACAACCCTACCCTACATCAAAGGTGTATCGGACAAAATCAAGCGAATACTTCTGGAAGCCGGTGTTCAAGTGGCGTTCAAACCATTTTTGACAATTGGCAGATTTCTCCCTTCCGTTAAAGATGAAATAAATCATAATGAAAAGTCCAACTTGGTTTACGAAGTTCCCTGTCAGAATTGTCCTTTTGTTTACATCGGACAAACCAAACGGGACCTCAAATCTAGAATAAAGGAACATCAACGAGCAATAAAATTCCAACGGCCCGAAAAATCAGCACTTTGCCAGCATTCCATGGAAAATGATCACCTCATCGATTGGTCTAAAGTCAAAATTTTAAAAGTGGAACATGATTACTCGAAGCGTCTTTTCACTGAAAGTTGATACATCAACGAAAAGCCCCAAGTACTCAATAGAAAAGATGGCTTATCATTCCCTGCTGTTTACAGAAAGTTGCTTAATTTCAGTGTTGAATTTCTTCTGGTTTAATCTTTCCTAGTGTTAGTTCTAACGTGTTTGCTGCAATGTTAATTCGTAGAAATTATTTTCATAGAACCGCTTTCTTTCATTTTTATACGCACCTTTACATTATCTGTATGACGTAGCCTATCGCAACAATGAATTTTATCGGAGCCTTATTTTGAATTTTTTCGCTAGTTATTCTACTGCAGCAATGTGTGGGATCGTTTTTCTGTTTTTTGCTATCAGAAGTTGATGGCGATTTGCTATCACTACTGATAGCAGTGCTCTAAAGAAGCTAGTTGTTTCTAACTAGCGAAACGTCTGTAATAAAGTTAGTCTTTTGAGTAGCACCTGTGTGATTTCTCAAAGCTAGCCTAGAACACCAGAGGAACCTCAGGAAAAACTTTTTACACAAAAAAATTGTTTTTCATCAGGCTGAACTAATAGTTTAATCTGCGACAATTTTTTTTGTTTGTATACACTCGGTTTTATCATACAGTACATTAGATTAATATTCTAACGTATCCTGCCAGCATATACACAATTTTATTTACGTCAAAAACGCGCTAAATTGATAGTTTTTTTAATTGATGCACAAAAATAACTCAACACACACACGCCCTTAGAAAAACACATTCAATAAAAGGAACAACGTCGGCTTTACGTACTCGAAAAACATTGGATTAGCTAAACTGCTAATTTTTGTGTAGAGTCATCATGAGTCAAAAACCTACATTGCCACCCAAGGCCCAAAACCTCAATCAATTGACGACTTTTGGGAAATGGTTTGGAGTCAAAAATCTACAACTATTGTCATGTGCAATTGTGTTGAAAAAGAAAAGGTAAAGAGTACTGCTATATACAGAAGCAATATACGGTTCAATGTATCGAAATAGCTCTTTAACTATGTTTTGTGTTGATTCAGTGATTATAACAGTCTAAATTTAATTCAAATATACATTTTAACTTAGTCCAAGCCGTGTCAAAGTGGTTTTTGTACTGTAATACAGCAGTAAAATAATTATTAAAGTGGAATTCAAATGATTTTACTTTTAGCACTTCTGCGTATTATTTTATTATAAACGCTTTATAATACATAAAGAAATTCGTAAAAAGATATCTCAAATAATCTTAACGAAGAAACTATAGCTAAAATATTGCAAAACAGATTTTAACAAACGTTTCGTATTATCTCTAAAATCAATGTCAGTTTTATTTAATTAAAATTTTGTTTAAAAGTTCTGTTGTATTATTTTTGAAAACAACTTTTTCTTTAATTTGCCGGATGAAGATAAACATTATGGTTTTGGTTAGTATGTATAAGCCAAAACATGTTTTCTTCACGCTTTCGTAGAGTTTTCAATGCCATGTATCTCATAAAATAAATGCTGTTTATTTGCTGTAGAAAAAATGTGAAATGTATTGGTCTGCACCAAATATGAGCGTCACGATAGGGAACTACCAGATCAGGAATGATTTGGAAGAGTTTACAGGAGATATAGTGAAGCGCACAATGACTGTTCAAAGTATGAAGACAAACGTAAGTGCTGCGTAATAACTAAATGTTGTTTGAGAATAAAATAAGAAAATTTTCAGAGAAAAAATTTGCAACAAAAGCTTTTTTAAAACATTAAGCACTTTTCAGCCTTATCTTGTAAGATTTTGAACCAGTGTAACTTTAAATTAGACGGATCTATAAAATGAGTTGATTCACAGCAATACGTAGAGTAATATCGCTTCTTTTTTGTAAATTCAACATAACTAAACTTAATTCACAGCATTGCTTAGAATCTTTGAAATATGTGTCATTAGCTTAATGCTGTACGTAAATACGGTACATTATAACAAGATCTTGCCCAGATGCAAGCTTTGTAGTTAATGGAGCTATGCTATTGCCAATCTTCTTTTTTATCAAAAAAGTCAATGTCAATAGCTAAGAGATCCATTGCAACCATTTCAATCATTGCGTACTTTGTCAATGGGAGACAATAGTTTTTAAGTGATTTTCTGATGTCTCTACACCCAGATTAGAATATCGTCGTTGGATCCAACATGACCAAGTTTTGTAGGCACAAGAATAGATATCTCAGTGGTAGAGCGTCGGGCTAGAGATCGAAAAGCTGCTGACCCCTGGTTCGATTCCCAAACTCGCAACACATTGTCGCATTCTTGAAAAAAACACTACGCTTATTTTCCAATGGGGCCAAGCAGTCTACTTGTTGTGGTGGAAAGCCTGACAAGAAACTTGCAAACAGAGCCCAAAAAGTGCTCTGGGTTGTTGTGGTTAGATTGACGCTGAGTGTTTGGTTTATGCGAACAACGAAGAGTAGATATAAATTAAATGATGTACTTGATAGGACCAATTGCATTCTTTCTTTACATGATGCAATATTATTTTGCAGAAAAATCGGACAGTAACCCAATTTCACTACGTCAGCTGGCCTGATCATGGTGTCCCCACAAATACGTCATCAATGGTTTATCTACGCAACATGGTCAACCAGCAGCATTCAGACAATTCGTTAGGTGGACCAATCATTGTTCATTGCAGGTATTTTGATTGCATTCTACTCGAGTATACAAAACTGACACGGAATTTACGGTAGATATTTTAGGTACTGTAGCACACCTAAACGTCCATTGTCACTAATCCTTTTTTGTCTTTAAGATAAGTTCTTTTACAGTAGCTTTTTCAATAAAAATTTTTTCAATAAAAATTTCAATAACTTTTTTTTTTCTTTTCATTGCATTAAAATGCGAATGAAATCTCTCAAAAAAACCCATATTTACTTTTAAATCATTTTTTAATTATAGCAGATTTCCACAGTACAAAAGCATTTTTAAATCAGCAAAAACTTATCTATCATTGAGCAGTAAACACTGCATAGTACACGTAAGCGTTAACCGTTGTGTTATGTACAATTTTTTATGCATTGCAGTCATCAGGTAGCTTCTTCAGCAAATTGAGTTGCATTGCTCTGGCCTTGCTAATTATTGATGACTTTAGAAAAAAATGGTACGCGATAGTAATTTTGCCGACTAAATATATACAAACTACTTCATATAAAAGCCTATTTATGTACTGCAAAATTTATACTGTATTGAGTTAAATTTGGCAAATAATATCTTTTCATAATGTTTTTCATATAGCGCTGGAGCCGGAAGAACTGGAGCTTACATTGCCATTGATTTGTTGACCGACAAATTGCAAGACGTGCACTCAATTGATCCTGTGAAAGAAGTAATGACAATGAGAGAAAACAGGAAAGACATGGTTCAAAATGCAGTAGGTTGAAATGAAGCATAAAAATAAAGCTTTGCATTATTAATTATCTTTTCCCTCATTCACAATCTTAATTTAACCAAAGTTTCACATAACCTTGCTTTGAACCTAAATTGAATGTAGCTAGCAGCGCAGTGCGTCTAATCGATCAGTAACTTATCGCCATTAGAATTTGTGGAAAATTATATTTCGTCAGAGTTACAGTAGCTTTCAGATCATATAAAGATGGGTGAAAGCCAGTACAAACCGTAAAAAACTATGAATGAACTGATAATTTTGTGTGGTTTGTTTGGTCGTATTTGGCTTTATTTTTGTTATTAAGCGTTCTGACTGAAGATTATCATTTACTATATTTAAATCAACGAACATTCGCACACTAATTAGCCCACATAAAATTGCTTGAGAAATGTATACTGTTTTTGTCCAAGAAGGATAAAACAAGCAAAGCAAAAAAATCCTTTTGTATTGTTACGTCGAATCGAACCTTGAATGGAATAAATAGGACCAACTTTGCTCAATGGTTGTTTTTTTTTTCATTTGCGGTTTTACTATCTTTTTTACATTTTGTGAATTTGCTGTTTTTAATGGCTTATAAGGAGAAGTACCAGGTAAAATCTTGCTCTTCAGAAAGCATTTTAATTAAATGCTTTCTTACTTTAAATCATGTTTTTTGTTGTTTCAGAACCAATTTGTGTTTGTACACAAAATTGTGGTCGAGAATCACATTCTTCCAAAAACTGATTATTTGGTGGATGAATTCAAAAAACTTGCAGCAGAAAACTTATGGTACTTGCGATTTAATTTACCCTACGCACTGAATTCTTAAACTTTTTGAATGTTAATAGAAGCTTGATCGAAAGTTTGTAAAAATACGAGATTTTAGCTATAGTTAAGCTTCTCTTCAGAAAATTCGAAGAATAATAAAATAGGACACTCAAAACTGAAAACATGGTTTTGATGTACAGTATGGAAAAAAAAACAAAAACAATCATCAGAATTTGATGACCGCTCGATCCTTTTTTGAGATTGATCTGATTTTTATTGTAAATTTAACTAGTGAAATCCTCATAAATCCATTCACTCAAAACATTGGCAATAATTATTATAGGTGTACGAGTTAAGCTTTCAACTTAGTTTTCAACATCACAAAAAAAATCACATTTTTTCAAACTGCTTAAAAAATTGATTCCTTTGTTTCATCAAAGTTTGATCTGTTGATTCACCTTTACTATACGTTTATTAATTGCGTGGATATTCGGAAGTCGTTTTCCTACGTATTTCCTTTCTGTATAGTTTGGGCAACATCAGCGTTTCACTCAAGAATGTTTCTCAAGTCCAGCATAGCACTCAACATTCATAATTATCATTTACCCTAAACCTCAATAAAATAATAGAGCTTGACTGGTTTGTTTGAACTTAACATAATTAGAATATTAGTAATTTGACTTATCAACTAATCTAATCACATTTTTTCCCATGCAGTAACAGTTAAATACTTTTTTGTTGGTTTCCAGTCTACCTTATTCACATTTTTGTAATGATTAACTGTTTTGTTTTTATTTCTTATTAATTTAACTGCATATCCATTAAGTTTTGTTTTTTGTTTTTTTTTAATAGGTCTCAACTTACAGATCTTTCTGATCTTATTATTTATTGTAAATAGGATTCAAAATGCTGAAAATGAGTTTGCCTTGCTGTCAGAAAGAGTGATCACTACCCCATCCACGATACCAAGCAACGCTACCGCCGAGGAGAGCGTGTACATGAATGAAGTAACAGGTAAATTTGAAATAAATATTTGACATACTGCATAAGAGAACAGGCCAGTTGGTCGAGCGGGAACGCGATTCTTTCTGGAATGGGAGGTCTAAAGTTTAAATTTTAGGACCGGTCAAATCAAATGCAATGTTGCTGATCCAATGTTGAAGGTGCGACATTCCTTTGAGAGGAACTGTGTTGCCCGCAGGTGCAATGACGCGGAAATTGGAGCTGCCAACTCGTTACAGACTATGGCGTAAATCTCGCGAATATAAAGAAAGGATTTGAGTTGATATAAAAGAGAAATATGGACTGATAGAAGAGTCATGCTTTTTATTAGTGACTGTCATTTATTAAAAACTCATTTTTTAAGTAACACTTTTTATTAGTACCATGCTGGAACATGGCATGAAGATTATTGACGCAGTGTTGGAGAGAAAAATACAAGCATTAGTTGATTTTGATCAAGCACAGTCTGGTTTCATGCCTAAAAAGGGAACAACGGATGCCTTATTCTTAGTACGAGGGTTGCAAGAAGAACATCGAGCGAAAGACAAAAGAATGTACATGTGTTTTGTTGATTTGGAAAAGGCGTTTAACAGAGTACCTAGAAGAGTAATGGAATGGGCTATAAGAAAGAAACGTTTGTCTGAAATTTTGGTCAAGGCGGTGATGAGTCATTATGAAGGAGCAGAAACGAAAGTTAGAGTTGGATCGGGCTTGTCAGAAGAATTTTCTGTGAAAGTTGGTGTACACTAAGGATCTGTGTTGTCGCCTTTGTTGTTTGCAATGGTGATAGATGAAATAACGGAAAATGCAAAGAAAGGCTGGATGAAGGAAATTCTTTATGCAGACGATTTGGTTCTAATGGGGAAACTATGGGAGAATTGAGAGAGAACTTTGATAAATGAAGAGAGGTGTTTGAAAGCAAAAGGATGAGAGTCAATCTTGGAAAGACTAAGTCGATGGTGAGTGGGATGGAGGAAGAATCGTTCAACAGTAAGATTGATCCTTGTGGCGTGTATGGAAAACGAGTTAGGTCTAACTCGGCATTATGTACAGCATGTGGTAAGTGGGTCCATACAAGATGCACGGATAAAAAGAAAGTTGCAGTTTATTTAAATAAAAATTTTGTTTGTAAGAAATGTAGAAGTGTGGTAAAGAACTTCAAGGGATCAGATGAAAAACTGTGTGATGGTGTTGAAACTGTAAGCTAGTTCACTTCTCTAGGTGACAGATTGAATGCAACTGGTGGGTGCGAAACAGCGGTAACAGCTAGATCAAGAATTGGTTGGATAAAGTTCAGGGAATGCAGCGAAATACTTAAAGGCAGAAGGTTTTACTTTTTATTGAAGATGAAAGGAAAGGTTTACAAAAGTTGTGTAAGATCAGCTATGTTGTTTGGAAGTGAAACATGGTGCTTGAGAGAAAAAGAGATGGCAATTTTAAGAAGAACAGAAAGAGCTATGATTCGATCAATGTATGGTATAAAGCTGTTAGATCAAAGAAACAGAGAGGAGTTGATGGGCATGTTGGGCATAAATGAGTCTTTAGATAGGATGGCTAAAGCAAGTAGTATGCGGTGGTACGGTCATGTTTTGAGGAAAGAAGATGAAAATGTGATAGTGAAGGCTTTGAACTTTGAAGTGAGTGGTAGCAGAGGAAGACAGAAACAAACCTGCAAAAAGCAAGTAGAGAATGAGATAAAGAAAAATACACTGGTGAAAGAAGATGCATGTAATCGAACAAAATAGCGAGGCATGGTAAATACAATGACCATACGAAATCCGGCCAACTCCGTCGACGGGGACATTACCGGATCCAACATATGATGATGTCAAAATATTTGATCAAAGAAAAATGTAAAAACTAAAAAATTTGATCAAAGAAAAATATTTGGTGATTAGTTGATTACCATAGGTTTTTTGTTGTTCATTTAAAAATAGTGAGACAATGCCTAAAGCTCTGACAAAAAAAAAAAAAAAAAAACATGAAAAATGTAACACAATTTAATTTTCTACTGTGTAGTTATTGTCAGGTGTTTTGACTCAAGCATATGTCACTGCAATCCTATTTAATTAAGAAATTCACCTTTCACACATCAGCTCATAATAATTGTTCAATTGTTCTTAAACAATTGTCTGTTCATAATTGGCATAATTGCTTATTTTTATAGCCAATCCTCACGATATTGAAATGATGAAGAAACAAGAAGACAAGCTTGTAAATATGAATGCAACAAAGATTATTGTAAGTAGAAAAATGCTACATTTGTCAAAGCATAACTAAATTACTACAGTTCACTATTGCATGGTCTGGACTTAGGTATTCATGTTTTTGATACGCAAAAGTGCAAGTGCTTTATCAAGTTCAAGTTCATACTGGATGTTTTTGTTCACCTACAAACAATCTCAATAAACGATTTTGGACTTTTTCACAAAAATAGGTAAGTAGTATTTAGAATACAATAATACGACGTTAGAAATGATTAATTGTATCATTTATTGTTATCCAATATGTTTAATTCACAGAACGGTTATTATCCTGGTTTCTTGATTGGCTCTAGTGGCCCACAATCTAACGAAGAAGATCTGTTTTGGGAGATGATTTTTGTGAAAAAATGCCGGATTGTAGTTGCAATGGAAAAAGTGGTACGTTATACTTAAATTCCAGCTATTTGTCTCTCAAAATGTATTTTTAATTGCATCTTCTCTGTGGAAAAAGACAGCAAAGGTATTTTTGCATACTACGTTTTCTAAGCAACGAATTTCTTTAATAGTTATTGAATCATGATAATATTTTATGAACATTTAATAACTCAGAAACGGAAGACGAAGAAGCACAATTTTAATAAAGATGCTTTTTTATTTTTGATTTCTCAAAGATATTGGATCCATAAA
Organism: Trididemnum nubilum; assembly: GCA_963965965.1. NCBI lineage: Eukaryota > Metazoa > Chordata > Ascidiacea > Aplousobranchia > Didemnidae > Trididemnum > Trididemnum nubilum. The sequence continues at coordinate 41,462,575 of OZ014479.1, forward strand.
AATATTTTTGCTAAATAAATTTTTTCGAAATCTTCCACTTAAATTTTGTTAATGCCAGTATTTTGATTCAGAACAACGATTCTTTCACACAAATGCAACACAGCAGTGGTGACGTCATACAGTTTGGAGATGTCGTCATCACTGTTCAACAAGTTTCCAATTTTGGGACAACATTGATGCATGAACTCAATGTCTCATTGCATAACAAAGTGAGTTTTAATTTGTTTTTGATCTTATTGTTTCGTCTTAAACAAAATTTTTGACAATGAATTTTCAGCATGAGCAAGAGTAAATATATCCAAAACTTTTTATTAAAGAGCATGTGAACTTGGTAGCTTCATCACTGTAAATTTTGTTAATTAGTTTTTGAGCGCAGGCTTTGAAATATCTAAATTGGTAGAAACGTTTTAATTTTGTCAACACTCAAGAATTAAAACCTCATCTCCATGCAAGTGTTCATTGTTTATGGACACCCATCATCAGTTTTCTTGTACAATGTACAGCTCTCTATGTTGTCAGCTTCTCCGTTCTGAACTTGAGAAACACTGGAAAATTAATCTTTATTTTGCTCGAATAAATATTGTATATTTTACGCCAATACAGAAAATCAATCAAAAATACATAATTGCCCTACTTTAATTTCATACTTTTATTGATTAGAATGTGAAAGTGACTCATGTGTTTCTTAAGAACGAAACTGAAGCAGCACCAACCTACAATTCAACTCTCATTGGGATTGCCGAGTCACTAAAAACTTCAATGGAAGAAAATAGAGGCTCAACTGCATTGGTGTACTGCAGGTAAAAAAGAATACTGTTTAAGGGACTAGTAAAAAAAAACAAAAAAAACAGCACAATGATTAAAACTACTGCAGTTATAACCAATACGTTTTAAATGTGTTGTTGTGACCTCATGACACTTCTCTATCAACTGAAAACAATATTTATTTTAAAAGATTTTTTTTCACCAGCAAAATCTAAGTTCCTTTCCGATGGAGTCTAGTAAAATGCAAAATTATGTTATACTCCAGAAAATTTGCACTTCCAAGCCTAAAATGGTGACACCGAACCCAATAAGAGGATTTGAAGAAGAAGAACAAGAAAGAATATTATTCACGGTGCACTAAAAATGTGCATTTAAGAAATCTATTCAGCTCTTTGTTATACAGTACTTGCTGAATTATGATGAAGCGAGGATCATCTTCGATCGTTGCATCTGGGCAACGATTATTTTGCAAAAAAAAGTCGCAACGTTGATTTGCAGTTGGAAACACTGCGTGTGATTAGACCGACTTAAGTTAGAACACCAGGGCCCACATGACAAAAATTTCCTCGTTCGCTTTAATTAACGAGTTTTTTTTAAGAGGCGCTACCGAACGAAATACTCACTCAACGTAAGACGTCATTTTTGCACGTGTATGTAAAGCCTTGCGAAATCCGTTACGTCATTCTTTCTCACTAACTTGCTTTGAGCGATTGCGGAAAGCAGTTCGAGTAAAAAAACGTCACATTTTCCTCGCCAACTTAAAGAGGATCTTGAAGCACTCTTTAAGCGTGCGAGAAATCTTTTTGGTTCAGAAATTTAATGGCGAAATGTTGAAAACTTCTAACCAAAGCGAATTTTTGCTGAAAATTAATTAAAATCGTCGCCATGTTTGCTATCAGACTGCTAAAAAAAGCGAATTGCATTGAGAACCACTTGCTGTTTCGACTGATAAAGAAATGTTAAGTAGTGCCAGTTGACAAAAATAGCAATACACTCCTTTTATAAGAATGATTTTCTAAAACACGAGGCTCATTTTTGCTCAAAATTTCAGAACAAATTAAAAACACTGCCAGCCTCGGCAACAAAATAAACCAAAAACAAACAAAAAAAAAAATTCAAACTAATCAAAGAAACTAAAATTTGTGCTGGTTTAAAGCGATAAAATATTAATGATTTTCTTGTATTTGCAAGCAAAATTGCAACTATTCAATTGAGATTTTTTTGGCAGTTGTTCAAATTGAAAAAAGCTTGCTTTTTCGCTTTTGCATGTTACGATGCTGCAAAAGCAAGAAAAAAGCCTTCACTTAAGCAAACAGAGCAATAAGAACTAAAAAGTGTGTGAAACACGCCCGCTAAAATTGACATCGATGCTCTCAAAAGTTTTACAAAATCAAGAACAAATGAGACTGAATATCGGCAAAAAATTAAAAACAGCCAGTCTCGACTCAAGATTTACCGGTTCTAAAAAGAAAGAGTGTACTTCAACTTGCTCACGTTTGAAAAATTTTAAAACCTAAACACCTAAAGTTGATGTTAACATATGAGTTTACCCACCAACAACCTCAAGGGCGCTTTACGTCGTTTAAAAAAATTATAGAATGGAAAAAGTTGTTCTTATTTCACATTGATCCAAAAATATAAATAAATTCTGTCGTTCATTTACTGATTATCATCAGTTGAGGAATTTGCTTGCATAGAATAATAACGCATAGGTTAAGGTATCTTTTTCCATAACAATGTAGTACATACAGTACGCTTGAACGCATTATTTTGAAGTAGAAATGCATCTGACGTCACAATGAAATATTTATTACGTACTAACACAAGTAACGAACATCTCGCAAAGAAATTGGAGCGAACTGTTTTAACGTGTGTTAAGCGAGACAGTTCAGAAACTGCAGTTTGTCTACGAAGATTTTTTGTTCGTTAGCACTTTTTAGCGAGCGAGAATGGCCTTTACGAGCTCGCCAGCACGTTCTGTCATGCCCCCCCAGAACTCCGGTTTTAGAGGCGAACGTGTCACCGTTTGATCAATTGGCAAAACGTGCATTTTAAAAAGTATTACTAGACATATTCGATTAGGCAATTATCCAAAACTTATTATTTCCATCGGAAGTTTGAGAGCCAAATAAAATAATACAGCCTGGTAGTGAAGATCCACCAATGATAGATTTCTCACAGATATAAAAACAATTCTGTGCTAATGTTCTTATAACATTGTGCACATTAGTTATATGCATCCAAAGTTTCTGCGATTTTAGAAACGGTTTCAACAAAACGGGAGTGCTTCTTGCTGTTGCTGTGATGATCGAACGGATTCGACTTGAAAGAAGAGTCGACGTTTTTCGAACTGTGAAGGACTTGAGAGACGACAGACCTGGAATAGTCAATGATTTGGTGAGATGGTGGTTCTAATTTAAGACTTTTCAAAGTTAAACGTACTTCAAGAAATCTCATTATGCCTGATTTAAACTTGGTTTAAAAGTGTGATCGTACAATCCTGCCAATTTACAAACGCATCATAATCTTCACAAAAATTTGTTAAAATGAGAAAAAAAGCTGATCATAATCACAGTTGTGTATTTAGTGCGGTAGATTAAACTTTACGTTTAGATGAAAAACTCTGAATCAAAAATCAGAGAAAGTAAATTATTTCAGTGTTAAAAGTTAAGGCGCGAGCTTTTTGCTTCGATTTTACCTTTACATAATTTAATATTATTTAAAAGTTTTACAAATTTCATTTGTAATGTTTTACAGGATGAATACAAAAGATGTTACAGCATCATTGATGAGTATTTGAAAGAAAATTTTACACAATAAGTACGGAGCAGAATATTTTAAAGTGCTTGCTGCAGGTGGCTGACTGGTCTCAAAAACAGTTTATAATGAACTGAATAGATGTGATGAAAAACGCAATGTAAAAACTGATTTAATTTGAAATCATCATTCCTAAAATATTTTGCTTATCATCACTTTACGTTTGAAAGAAACATTTAAATCTTCAAGCTGTTCTTAAGAGTTTTTGAGGAATAGTTTTATCGTTCTGCTGTAATTTTGTTTTTATACAAAATACTTTTTTACAGAACTTGTATACTGTGCGCTTAGCGTTGTATTTTTAAATGTATACGTAGTGTATATAGCATAAATTGACGTCATTTTGTTTATACACGTTGTTTTATGCTGTTTATTGCAAACATAACATTTTTTGTCTCTTATTAAAAAATCTATATTTGTGTTTCGCAAAGTGAATCCTGTTTTGCTTTTTCAATTGCTGGCAAGATTAGTTTAGTCCAACATTACTTAGTTAATAACACTCAAAATTACAAAGCACAGCACTGTATAGTAGTACTTGCAACTGCTCAAATTATCCAGCAATAGCCAAAGTTGCCTATTTTAACAAACACTTATCCGAACAAAGTGGAAAAACATCTATCTCGCTTTCTTGACACATGCGAAACAAAACCCAAAGGCTTGATGACCCAATTGTTTTATTTTTCACATGTGCAAAGGCAAAATTACAAATGTGAAACTTTGCGTTTTGAAGCGAAACAAAAAATCGAAAAAATTATCAAATTATTAAAACCAATTAACTGAAATAAAACCTTAGTAATATCATAAATTACACTGCGGGCAAACATATCGTATCTTATTATCGTGCAAGACAAAAGCGAACATTGGGGATTTGATGAGTATTGTCCTTTTATGCTTTTGTTATTAGCGTTTTGTGTTGCTCTGATTTCTTCAGTACGTTTGCAAATGGTATAACTGTTATGATTTGTTTTTCTCATTTAGACTAGTGCATTACTTCAAATAAGAAATTGTATTTTTTTTTAGCATTATACTCTGAAAATTCAATTGTGCTTGAGCTGATAATTTCCATATGAGTGTTTATAATTGACTTGATAATGAATTGCTGCTGCATAGTGCATAATACTGTTGTGCTATTTTTCTCGATTGTACAATTAGAGTTTTGCTTTCACTGAATTCAAACATGTTTCGTTTTGTTCTTTTTACCACTGTCATTTTTCGAGACAAATTATTCAATTTTCAAAAACTTGGAAAAAAAATTACAAGCTAATGCTGATTTGGGAATATTATTTACTGGTTTTTAATTTCTTCGTCGGTTACCTTGTTTCTTTTTTTGGCTGTGAAATTGCAACTCATGTGATCAATAAACAACACAGTTGCAATGCTTAAAATCTTTAAGCGTTTTGTCTATGGCATTATACCTTGTAATCACAATGATTTTTACAAAGTCTTATCAAAAATGATAGCTGTCAAAACCAAATAAGATTTGACTTTACGAATCAACAGAGCAACTAAACTTTTTTGCACATGTGGAAAAAGGTTGTACCATGTAGAAATTTTGCTCTTTCTCTATTTCTCTGTTTTGTGCAACCAGTGGTGCCGATCTTTGTTTAGCATTGGAGGGGATCATTTGCAATTTTACCCCGATTTTGCCCTATTTTCAGCATTGGGGGGATGAACCTCGACCACGATTTTGTTCAGGTTTGGAAATTTAGTGAAGACCAAAAAAAAAAATGCAAATGGAACACTTTTTTCCCCAAATTCAAGTGAAGACCAAAAAAAAAGGTTTTCATCAAAAATACAACTTTTTTTTCCCAATTTTCGTTCAGATGTACACCCATTCAAATTATTGGGGGGATACAGCCAAATTATTAGGGGGGATATATCCCCCATCTCCCCCTTGTTTCGGCATCCCTGTGTGCAACTACTTTGCTTGTGACTTGTACTGTAAAACAAAAGTTTGATAACATATTTTGTATGAGCAAAAAAAAAAGATGTATAGAAAAATTAGTAAAACTGCAGTACTTTTTAAGTTTTTTGAAATATCCTAGTTACCTGTTGTTTTGTTATTGCGGTTATTGCTGGAATCAAGGATTTTTAGTTCAATTGCTAGACCGGTTGAAACTAGGACGAGGTTTAATTACAACTTACTACCACTGCATCATCTTTTTGTTGGAGATTGTGTGACTCAGGCCCAAAGTTGACTTACAGTAGAACTTTAATGCTGAAAAGGAATATATTAAATGTTCAATTCTGAATCGGGTCAAAGCAGTAACTTAAAAAGTGGTAGTTTTAGCTTTTTCAAATCTTTGGTTGATGTTCAGTAACAACAGAAACTTGTAGATTGATGACATCTTGACTAGAAATACGGTATTGCATCCAAGCATAGGGCGAAGCAAACGGTAAAATTGGCAATGCTGATAATTGGGACTTTCGCGACGCTTCGCGTTGGAAGTCCCTAAGAATTTTTAGGGAAAAATTACGAATTCGGCAACGGAGTAAAAAACGCTATAACTTTGAAACGTCAGAAGGTAGAAACCTGAATTTTAGAATTTAAGATGGCGCACATATGAACCATTCTTCGTGCAAATTTTGGAGGCCATCGGTCAAGTGATACGGGTTTCCGAGCCAAAAACTGAAATGCCAATCGGAGGGTTAAACAGCTCTGGCTCGAAAACTTATCGCACGAGGAGAATAAAAGTTTCCAATTTAGAAGCGTCTGGGCATGCAGTTTCAGCTCCCAAGAATATATAATGACGATTCCGACACGTTTTTTGGGACTTTCGCTACGCTTTGAGTCGGAAGTCCCTTTGTTTTTTTCCGTGAAAAAATACGAACTTGGCAACAAAGAATGAAAACGCTATACCTTTGAAAGGGCTAAAGGTAAAAACTTGGAATTTAGATCTTAGCTGGGGCACATATAAATCATCCTTAGTGGAAATTTTGGGGGAAATCGGTCACGTTATACAAGTTTCCGCGCCGAAAACTGAAACGCCAATCGGAGGTTTAATCTGCTCTAGCTCAAAAACTAATCGCACGAGGGGAATAAAACTTTCGAATTTAGAAGCGTCTGGGCATGCAGCTTCAGCTCTCAAAAACAAATTATGACGATTCCAAAACCTTTTTTTATCTATTTATTTATTAAGCAAAGCACATTGTGGTGACAAATACTCCAAAACCACCAAAGCAAGAAACTTGAAATTTGGACAGATAAGCATATACATGCACTTGTGTGCCTCCAATTTTGGAGGTGCTACATCACGTGGTTTGAGGCAGATGCACCCTGAACTTGTAACAGCGAAGTTTATTAAGTGATTTTAATCACCTGCGCGCGCGCGCGCGCTGCCGTGGCCGAATGGTTAAAAGCGCCAGTGCTTGAAACCTAAGACCTGGGTTCAACTATTTAAATTGGCTATCACATTCATCAAACCAAGATTATATTGAATCTAGCATATTAATTTTTTTCTATTATGACAAAATTGCTTATAGTATTTTTTTGACACTACATTAAATCAGATGGTATCAGGTTTCATTCTCTGTGAAGACGCCCCAAAAAGCACTTTCTTAACTCTATAAGCTAGCGCGCTCCTTTTTTTGGGTGTCAGTAGAAATTTTTAGGACAAAATTATTTTGACATAATTTGGGGGAACCAGCCCCCCAAAACCCCCAAATGAACCCTAACAAATAACATTTTTCTGACGGCTTAGGCTATGGTACTACAACTTTGATAGCAAGAGACAATAAAGAGACAAATATCTTGACATAGTTTGGGGGTACCGCCCTCCCAGGGACCCCCCAATTGGCCACCCCAAACATCAATTTCTTGAACGGCTTAACATAGGCTGCCAGTGTTTTTTGATATCTGTAGATATTTAAGAAACAAATATTTTGACGTGGTTTGGGGATACCACCTCCCCTCGGGGACCAAAATGGACCCCCAAAAATCAATTTTTTCAAAGACTTAATTTAAGGTGCCAGAGTTTTTTGATATCAGTAGATATTTAAGAGACAAATATTTTGACGTTGTTTGGGGGTACCACAAACCCTCGGGGCCCAAAATGGACCCCCAAAAAATCAATTTTTGAACGACTTAATTTAAGGTGCCAGTGTTTTTTGATATCAGTAGATATTTAAGATACAAATACTTTGACGTGATTTGGGGGTACTGCCCCCCTCCCTTGGGGACTCCCAAAAATCAAATTTTAATTGGCTCAAGCTAAGGCACTAGTTTTTTTTTGGATATCAGCACATATCTAAGAGACGAATATTTTGACACAGTTTGGCTGTATTATTCCCAGAGGACCCTCCCAAAATAGACCCCCAATAAAATTAATTTTTTGATTGGCTCAAACTAAGGTTCCAGTTTTTTTTAATATCAACGCATACTTAACAGACAAACATTTTGACATATTTTGGGGATGCCAACCCCCTCGGGGAATCCCCCAAATAGACCCCCCGAAAACCCATTTTTTAAAAGACCTAATTTACCGGGCCAGTGTATTTTCACATCAGTAGTTATTTAGAAGCAAATATTTTGACAGAGTTTGGGGGGTACCACCCCGCTGAGGCCCCCTTTCAAATGGACCCCCAAAAACCAATTTTTGAATGGCTCTAGCTAGGGTGCCAGTGTTTTTTGCGGTCACTAGATATTTAAGATAAAAATATTTTGACGTGGTTTGGGGGTTTGACCCCCCTCGGGGATCCCCCCCAAATCCAAGTTTTTGAACGACTTAATTTACGGTGCCAGCGTTTTTTGCTATCAGCAGTAGACATTTTGGAGACGAATATTTTGTCATAGCGTGGAGGTGCCATCTCCTAGGGGACCCACTAGACAGACCCCCCAAAAATCAATTTTTTCATTAGCTCAAACTAGGGTACTAGTTTTTTTTTAATGTCAGCACATATCTGAGAGACGAATGTTTTGACATCATTTGGGAATACCCTTCAAATGGACCCTGCAAAAATTTTTTTTTTGTTTGGCTCAAACTAGGGTGTCATTTTCTATTTTGGTTTTTAAAAGATACTTAACAGACAAATATTTCGACATAGTTTGAGGGTGCCTCCCTTCGGAACCCCCCCAAAGTGGAACCCCAAAAATCAAATTTTTGCACCAGCAAATTTACGATGCCTGTGTTTTTTATATCAGTAGATATTTCAGAGGCAAACATTTTGACAGAGTTTTGGGGTACCAGCCCCCCGAGGACCCCCCAAACGAACCACCTAAAGATCAATTTTTTCAACGGTTTAAGCTGTAGTTTTAGTTTTTATTTGATATTATGAAATACTGAAGAGAAAAATACTTGGACATACTTTGAAACTACCACCCCCCGAAAATCCCCAAATGAATTCCACAAAAATCAATTTTTGAACGACTTAATCCAAGGCTTCGGTTTTTTTGATATTAGTAGGTATTTAAGCGACAAAAAATTTGACATAGTTTCGGGGTAACACTTCTTTGGGACCTTTCCAAATGGACCCCAAAATTTATTTATTTTGAACAGCTTGTACTAGAACACTAGATTTTTTTGGATATCAGTAGATATTTAAAAAACAAACTTTTTTACACAGTGTGGGGGTACCAAACATCTATTTAAAAAATCACTTTTTAAAAGCTAAATTTACCAAAAACTCTGAAACCACTAAAGCTAGAAACTTGAACTTTGGAGATATGATAAGTCTATATATGAAGTTGAGCAACTGCATTTTTGGAGTTGCTACGTCACGTGGTTTGTGGCAGACGCACTGAACACGATAACGAAGTATAATACATAATTTTAATAATTGATATTCGGCTTAAGCTAAGGCTCCAGTTTTCTTGGAGATAATATGGGGGTAACAAACCCCAAAAAATTCCCACGTAAACCCCACAAATATCAATTTGTTCAACTTAAGCTAAGGCTCCAGTTTTTTTTACATCAAGAGATATTTAAGAGAAAAAATTTTGACATAGTTTGGGGTACCACCCATCCGGAATTTTCCCAAATGCACTCCCAAAATCAATTATTTTGAACGGCTTGAGCTAGGGTGCTCGTTTTTTTGGATATCAGTAGGTATTTAAGAGACAATTTTTATATGGTTTGGGGGTACCAACCCCCAAATAAACCTTCCCAAAAAAATCTTTTTGAATGCTAAATTTAACAATTGATTTTAGTCAGTTGGGTTCATATGCTGAGCTGTCATATTGATTAAAGGCGCCAGGGTTTGAAACTGCCGTGATTGAACTGAGCTGGGTCAAATACTTAGTCGGACATCGATTTTACCCTAACAACAAATGATTTAAAATCAATATTTTTGTTTTTTCATGAGACAAAATCACTTTGTTTGCATTGCATACGATTGAGTTTTACAGCAATATCGGTAACCTTCAAAGTATGAAGGGGAGAATGATGGTGAAATGGAACTGGCGGAAGTCCCGTATTATTTTCCTTCGGGAAAATGAACATTTAGTGTTGTAATCGTAATGTTTTGACATTTGAGAGGCAAGAATTTTAATGTTTAATCGTTTATGAGCAATCTGGCCCAAAGACTACCAGCGCGGAAAAAGCCACCAGAACGATGACGATACTTTAAACAAGTAATGCAAAAAAGTTACCTTCCCACAAGATTCGCATCTGCAGCTTTCGGATTACCGGTCCAGTACTATAATACCACTTGAGGTGAAAAAGACGTTGCCTCGCAGGTTAAATTTTAGCTATTTGAACCCTGCAACTAGCTTGTTCCATAATATTAATAATAATTTAATTGTGATATTTTGGCGTTTGCGGGATCAGAGTGCTAATGCTTAATCGTTTATGTGCAAACGTCAAAACAACCCATTATCAAGTTATTATTAACATCACAAAACAAGCAAGTTGCAGGGTTTAAATAGCCAAAATTAAGCATGCCGGGAGACGTCTTCTCTACCTCAAGTGGTATTATAAACGTGGACCGGTAATCCAAAGGCTGCAGGTCAAATCGTGTGGGAAGACAGCTTTTCGCGTTGCTTGTAATAAGTAGTCACCGTTTTGCTGCCTCTTCCCTGGGCTTCCGCGCTGGTAGTCTTTAACCCAGATGGCACGCAAACGATTAAAATTGGCAATATAGCAAAAAAGCTGGCTAAAGTAATAGGTAAAAAATAGATTGTTTGTTATTCCAGAGCAGGAGTCACCAAATTTTTTTTCGCAGAGGGCCGCATTAGTGCGAGATTAGCGACTGCGTGCCGGGTGAAAATTGAGAACTGATATATAATATCTAGAATTTTCATTGATTCGAATTGAGTGCAATAAAAAGCAAAGTCAGCGGTGGTATAGCAAAATTTTGATGGAAATCGATATACGTTACTTTTGTTGTGATGCACTACAGGACATCGTCTTCCTGAAAAAGCACTTTGCACCTCTTCTCCCAATCTGTAGTAGCCTAATTTTTGGAAAACACAACTCCAAAAGTTACCTGTGTTATGTGTCAAACATTAATTTGTCAGTATTGCGACAGAGAAAGATTAACTTTTGAAAAGCTGGCCTACAGTTTTTGAAAATCATTAACATGCGGTAACAATTTAAAAGTTTTCTGTCTAATTGGCAACCTTGGAAAAATTTCTTAGGAGAAAAGATCTTTCTAAAAGGAAATCTAATCTGTTATATCTCAGGAACGAACGGTCGTAGAAAATTCAAACTTGGTGAAGTTAGTCTTCAGATTGTGATTTTTTGTTTTATTTATAATTTTTTTAAAGAGAAAATCGAGCAAAAACTTTCCGATCTAAATGCCCGTTCAAACTTCTAAGGTTGCCCTGTTGAAAAAATGTCAAAATTCAACAAACAACAAGTCAGCAATGAACTAAGAATAACCGATTTCATTAAGAGGGTAGTTTCAAAGCCGAAGAAACAGCTAATACACCACGTTGGACGATTCAGATATTTTATTTTCAGCAGGTGTTTGGTGTCATAATGCCGATGAAGATTATACTCGTTCAAAAGAGCAACACTAATTGGATATCAGGTAACTAGCTATGCCATATTGGCTGCCGCAAAAAATACTGTTCTTCTTATTTTTTTCATTAAACACTCGTCACTCAGAATCTATTCTTTTTTTTGTAATCATTTAAGATTACAATCTTGGTAATACAAGGTGCAACATCAACGGCATCTCGTTATAAAAAATGTGTTAACCTATTAGGGTAACGATTGTAGTTAAGGTTTTATTTCCGCAACTTGTGGCGGGCCTGATGAAATCACTTTGGGGGCCGGATCCGACAAAGAGCCGTAGTTTGGTGACTGCTGCTCCAGAGCAATAGAAGGCAGAGTGTTTGAGCAAACAAGGCTCTGATACCGAAGAATTAATTCTATACAGAGATGTGATAGCGTCGTTTGCAACGCTAGATGTCTGATTTTGATACGACTTAAATCTTGATCACTACAGACTTATCAATTAGTCAAATAACGTTTTCTTAACGCTTTTTCATCGAGAAAATTTTTGATTATCTTTTCTTGCCAAAACTTTGCATAAATTCGCGGTATATGGTACGGTACAGAGGAAAGTATAGCAAGCTTTCCACCTACTATAATTTGTTATATAGTTCAGTAGATGTTATGATTTAATTGCAAAGCAACTGGTTTCAATGAAGAGCGGAATTTGAAGTTTCCTGACAACCTACGCTCTTGCTGCCTTCATATTGCTTTCTACAAGAATGAAGGCCTTTATCTTATTCCGCTTTTAAACGCGCTCTGTTATTTCTTTATTTTCAGAAGCTGCAAGCTTGTAAGCGCAGTTCAGTTAAAGCAAATAGTGCAACTGAATTGGCTTTATAGCGTTTAAAATTAGTTTCCGCTAGAACAGTCTAATATGCATTTCATAATCGTTGAAGTAATTTCCATTAATTGTTTTTTATTTTTTATCCCCTGTGCTCTAACAAACTAATGCGGAGTATAAGAAAAAGCAGTTGCAGTAAAATGTTGTGAGTTTGACAATGAATCCAGGTCGCCTGTTTCAAAATCAAAGAAATGTTTTTGGAAGGCTCTATTTCATTAGAACTGCTTTTTCCTTTTATATTAATTCTCACTCAAATCTAACCCAAACTCAAATTCTTTCTTTCAAAATATTTTCAAATTTAATCTAAACTTTACCTCAACTCTTAATATTATCCCATAAAAATCTAAGTGAAAAGTGCGCAGATGAATATTCTTCATTTTGTGAAATAGGAATTTTTGCAATCAGGAATGAAACTTCAGCCATGTGTAAATGAGTTTTCTCAACGTCAAACCAGGTTTCGTACTTTTCATTTTTGAGCGGTTTTTGCGCCTGGGTTTCGCGCCTCGACTACCAAATTTCTTGTGTAAACGCTCTTGACACGAGAACCTCAATCACATGGTTTTTACTGTGTGATTTTCGGATTTCTGTGTTTGGCGCAGTAACATTTGCTAACAGCTGCAGAGCAGTAAGTGTATTTTTTTTTGCCTGCGACGTTGCTTTCGCACTTCTTTTAATGCCTTTCAGGTTTCAAAATCTCTAAAAAAACAGGTTTTAAAACGGGGTTTGAAAACTGGCTTTCGCTACTTTTCATCGTTCATACATGCGCAAGGCTTCATTCCTCGTCGTCAAAACCGCTATGTGTAAACGACTTTTTTTGTCATGTGTAAACGCTACAGGTTTGACAACCAGGAGCAAAACCTAATTGTCATGCCTGTGTGTAAACGCAGCCATAGTCACTACTATGTTTAATTATTCATGAAGTGAAATAAAAAAAACTAACTTAATAGTTCACAGCAATATCACGTTTTACAATCCTATTTCATTTGAGAACATTTAATGCTGTCTACAGGTCTATAATGGGTATGAGTTTCAACCTACTGCCATGTATTTAATGGGTGAAAGACTATCGTTTCTCGAGTAATTTTCATTGCTATGGTCGTTAAAAAGAGGTGCTGTTGTTGTAGAATTCAGCTATAGCCACTGTCAGTCATAATAAGTTTTTTTTTCCGAACAAGTTCACAGATTATCACTTAGTTTCAATAAGTTGTGAGAGTTTAATAAGTTGCAGCAAAGATTTAGCACAAATTTAATTGAACAAAACATGTCGAAAATAGTACAGTCAAAAAGCATTTATGTGCGCGTAACATAGCACTGCAAAAATGTTACAAATCTGAAAATTTTGGTAAGTTAAAATAAATTAAAAGAAAAATCGGTTGCGGTTGCATGCCAAAATATGGCTGTTTAAACCAAAGGTAAAATTTGAATTGCTCATAGCTGCAACTGTGTCGCCAAAGCCAAATCTTACATTTGCTTTAAGCAACGTTTTTAGGCACGCGACCGCGATAAATTTTTCTTTTATATAAATTTATTTATATTTGGCAAGTTTGTCTCATGTAGCGTTTTCCGCTTTTCTCAATTGCTGCTTTTGAAATGTCGTGCTTGTAATTTTAGGTTGAGTTCTGGTAAGCATTATAGAAAAATTCAAAACGGCATTTACAGTCATGAACAAAAGTTTAAGACCACCTCCCAAAAATGCCGATTTTCAGTAATTGGCATGTTATTGCATCAGCCAAATTCCATTGTTGCGTCATACATTTTTTCTCTTCATTGTTTTGCATTTAGCGCCAATTTCTACTTCTGCTCACATTTCTTGGTTGATTTTCTTGCTATTAACCGATTTTTTGAGGTGCTTCAAATGGGTAAAAAAAAGTCATTTAGCGAGGTTCAGAGGGCCCAGATAGTTGCCCTACATGGGCAAAACCTATCTGAACGGCTAATATCTGCTCAGATGGGTTGCAGTAAGACTGCAGTGCATCAAACAATTGCTAAGTATCAAGAAGATGGCTCCTATACCGACAGGAAAAGGAGTGGAAAACCGCGAGTCAGCACTGAACGAGAAGACAATTTGATGAGGAGAATAGTTATGAGGTCGCCCACGAGTTCAATGAAGAAAATCAAGGCTGAATTGTTGCGCAGGGGTCGTAAAGTCAGTCACATGACCGTTTCCCGGCGTTTATCCAAAGAATTTAATTTAAAATCATACAAACCGGCAAAAAAACCAAGGCTTACTCTTGCTATGAAAGCTAAGCGTCTACAGTTTGCTAATAACCATCAACGTTGGACTGCCCAGGAATGGCAAAATGTGCTTTTTTCCGACGAATCGACCTTCCAACAGTTTGCGGTTCGAAAAAGTTACGTCCGTAGACCACCTGAAAAACGTTTTGATGACAGATATACCATATCATCAATGAAACATCCTCCAAGTCAAATGGTTTGGGGGGCTATGTGCAGAAATGGTGTCGCTGCTATCAGCTTTCTGCCTCCAGGAACCACTATGAATGGGCCAAAATACGTCCAAATGCTCTCAGAAAAGCTAAAACTTCACATGCAAGTTCACAATTGTAAGATATTTATGCAGGATGGCGCCCCTTGCCACCGTTCCAAAGTTGCAAAGAACTTTTTGAATGACAACAATATTCAACTTCTCGAGTGGCCAGGAAACAGCCCGGACCTTAATCCCATTGAGAATTTGTGGACCTTCATGAAAAATAAGGTATCAGAAAAGCAACCAACAAGTGGTGCAGAGTTGGTGCAAGTAATTAAGGAAGTCTGGGTAAAAGAAATTTCGAAGGAGTATTGCCAAAGTTTGATTGATATTATGCCGAGGAGAATAGAAGCTGTGATAAAAAACAAAGGAGGACATACTGTACTAAATATTGAGAATCCGAACATTTTTTATGTAAATATTTGTTTAGAATGTGTCATACTATGTCCCATGTGTTTATGATTGATTATGTACAAAATAAAACAATATCCTAAACGTAAATAAAATGCTATACTACCTTGTGCTTAAAAATTTGCAAAAATTTTAAGTGGTCTTAAACTTTTGTTCATGACTGTAAAAAATATATCTTATTTCAAAGTTTTGAAATCTCCAGATGCTCCAGGGTAAAAGTCGTCACTGTTTCACTACACTATGGCAGCATTACTCGCTCTCTCTCTCTTCATTGCCCACTTTTCCGTGAGGATTGCAAGGGCAGCAGCCTGAGATTAAGCCGTCGCATTTCACGATTTTCCATCTTCTCCATTTCGCTCGGCCGAAGTCCCCAGCGATTCCAATCAAGATCTTTTATTTGATTGGTTAATCTAGTTTTAGGTTGTCTAACTATAGTCTTTTCTGATTTGCTTTGGCAAGTAAAACCTGTTAGGGAAGTTTTTCCTGAGGCATTCTGCTTACAAAACCAACTAAGCTGAGATGTTTTAATTCAGATAAGTGACAGCTCGATGTTTAGAGATTTTCAAATCCCAATTGCAAATACTGCAAGCACCTTGTTAAAGAGTGTATAACTCCTTCAATTCTTTATTAAAACCTCATTTCGTAATCTTGAACTTGTGATCACTTTCTTTCAGTCATTATCAAGATTAATGATCTTTTCTAACAAAGTTATTTTATGTTCTTAAGTGGACAGCATTACAAATCTAAAATCTGCAACAGGTGAGCAACTACTCAACTGCAAAGAAAAAACAGCCAAATAGCAGAAAATTTTATAATTATGAAAAACCAATTCTTTTTATGAAATTGGTTAATGATTTTGTACTGACAAAAATTTGATTTTTTATAAAAACGTATATTTTTTTAAGAAAAGCATTAGGCAATTCCTACAAAAAAAGAAATCCATCACAACGATGCACAGGCAGTTTATCACACAACGCCAGCTATTCAAGAAGTAGCAGCGCATTTTTGTCCAAACGTATATCTTTGTCCAAACCAATAGCTTTCTTCTGCGTAAAACAAAAATTATAGTCTTTCAAAACTAAGGAAATTACAGCTTAATCTTTTCACAACTATCTAATGTTCTAATTACCCAGCTGTTCGTTTCGTTTTCATAGACCGATTTAGTGCGCATCACAAATTGCTAATGGTGTAATCGTGCGGTAAAAAACAGCTAATGACACGTCCGGACCTGTCCAACATGCGGTAGCGCAAGAGGTGGTTCGTTTAAGTCTAAAGCTTTAGAAGGCTTGCCTAAGAACCGAACTTGTAACCTCCCAACTTCAAGTCTTAAATTAAAAGCTAATTATTTCATATCCGTTTAGTTTGAGTGCCAAACCACCGTAGGTGGTTTTTCAAATGTAAATTTAGCGTATGGCTCACCAGTGAATCGAACCCGGTAGCTCCTGACCCAAACCTAAAAAATAGGTAATTATTTAGATTATTGTTTAAGTGTCGAATGCAGACAGGTTAAAAAAACTTTCAAGTTTACTTTTATAAATTTGGTTTGTCTTAGAATCAAACTAATGCAGTTGAAATCTTTCAAGTTTACTAGTGTTTAGAGATTTGGTTTGTCTTCGAATCGAACTAATGCTGTTAAAACCATTTAAGTTTACTAATCTTTCAAGGTTTGGAGTATTGTGAAACTTTTATGTTTTGCAATACTGTAGTTATGAAAGACTTTAAACATATGCACACTACGGCAATGTAAAACGCATCATTTTCCTGTCGTGATGGATAAGAAATGGCGCAATTTTATGACGTCACTATCTTAGACGTAAGTTGAAAGCAATGACGTAAAAGGTCGTGTTGTATAACAACTGACGTATCGGCTAGTAGGCGTATTTTTATGATTTGATTTTAAACGCAAGTTTTTATAGCACAAACATTGACACGTCTAGACTTGTCTAAGATACGAAAGAAGGTTTTCTTTTTGACTTGTGTTAAAAGTCGTACCCAGATGTTTGTTTTGAATTGTCTAAGATTCCAACCCAAATGGTAATTATCAAAGTAATAGTAGGACTCTCCTGAAAGTCGAATCAACGCAAACGGTCTTCAAAGCTACTTGTATTTTAACGTTTTTTCTAAGTTCAAACTCAAATGTCCTTAACATTTCATCTTGCCTGAGATTCCAACCCAGTGTTAAATCTCTTTTGTTTAAAACCGAAGTGTCTTTTTTGCCTTGTCCAAGAATCGAAATTCTCAAAGAGGTCTACCACACACTTTTCCGCTTCAACTCGGTTGGTATTTTAAGTTACCTGTAATTTGATGGTGTGCAATCTACAAAAACTATCTTTTGTTAATTTCCCAAACGGAATACCCCAAAACCTATGCGCAAATTTTTCACACAATTGCTTGAAAAGAGCTTAGTGATCTTTGGCTAGTTTCAAAGTATGTTACAAACACAGGTTATTCTTGAAAATCTTACCAAAACTCACAAGCATTTTCATCTTTGACTTACCTGAGGTTTGAACCACTGCAAGGTGATTTTTCAAAGGAAAATCTAAAGTTCAATAATTCAATGAATATCTTGTGCAAGAGTCGAACCCAGATATAAAATTATCAGCAAGATTAGAGCGTGGCTCACCCAATTGGTTTTCAGGGAAAAAATTTTAAGATTACTTGTATTTCAATTTAGGGTTTGACCTGAGTACCAACGAAGTCGCTACATTTTGGAAATTTTAAAGTTTTATAAGGTGCATAGCTTTTATTATATTTGGGACTTCTTTTCAGCAAAAGGTTTACATTGCGTCTGTCTTGAAGGCATGGCTTGCAAGGGAAATATAAAACACAAGGGACGTTACGTGTTTCCTTGACGCTTGTATAACGTAAAATTAAATCTACTCGACCGAGATTAAAAGTTTAAATCGTTGCAGAATAACTTGAATTTTACCGGTGTTATTGTGCCTTGACGTGTTGGATTTCACCTCGAAGAAGTAAAGTTGTATTTGACCAAAGTTACCTCATTACATGCGTCCAGCATTTCATCCCAAAATCTATCGAGAATAAAAACTTCCATAACCGCGGACGTGTTCAGTTTTACAGGGTTTAATGCATTGCAGACACCTTCAATTTTCACCTCGAAGGATATCTTTTTTTACCCAAGATTTATAGTCTGCATCACACTTAGCGTTTTTTATTCGCTCCCTTAACTGGTATGTAAATTCACCTGTAGTCACACATTTTTCATATTCTATCATCATGGGTGATTGCTGTGACTCCGTTGCACTACCTGTTTGTTCTGCTCCCTCAAACAAAACGCCGAAGTTTCAATGTCTATTTCCCAGAAACGGGCATCTGAAAAAGTACGCTGACTAATTGGAGACTTTTACTGAATCGATCAACTGGCCAGGTGCACGAATTAAAACAACCTGTCGTGAATTTGCTGATGCTGGTTTTTACTACCTCGGTGATTGAGATAGAGTCAAGTGTTTTTACTGCAACGGTGGTTTAAAAAATTGGGAACCGACTGATGACCCTTTTCAGGAACACGCAAAATGGTATCCGTTGTGTGAATACATTTTAAAAAAGAGAGGCGTTGAATTTGTCAAAAACGAAGTTAAAAAACATCTTGATTTGAAATGTCTGATTATAACAAATCCCCCTTCAATTCAACTCATTGGAGATTTGATAAAGTATCTGAAACCTCTACCAGAACTTCAGACTTCTCCGGCTTTTACTGATTCCAGAAAATTGAAAA
Source organism: Trididemnum nubilum (assembly GCA_963965965.1). Lineage (NCBI taxonomy): Eukaryota > Metazoa > Chordata > Ascidiacea > Aplousobranchia > Didemnidae > Trididemnum > Trididemnum nubilum. Next base: position 41,481,564 of record OZ014479.1, read on the forward strand.
TGTGGCAATCAATAAACAATGAAATGGATCATGGAGAAAATGTGAGATTTCTGAAAACGCTAGGATTTGGGGAGGCGAAAATTAGACGCGTTTTGACTCAAAGATGTGAAGAACACGACAGTAATTTCTATAACTTTAATGATTTCTTTCAAGCGTTGTTGGATGTCCCTCAAGATCGACAAATGACTTTAGCAGAAGCAAGAAAAATTGTGGAAGAAGAAGGAAAATGTAAAAGTTGCAAGAAAGAAGAAAGGGATGTGGTCTTTAAACCGTGTAAACATTTGAGTGTTTGTTTTCAATGTAGCGAATTTCTCACTCGATGTAACATCTGTGACGTGAAACTTGATAGAAAAGTGAGAGTCTATCGATCTTAAATTGCACCATCAATACTCAAACACGTTAACTGTCATGACCTGTTCATCCTACTGTAAGTTTACTATGATGTTTTAAGTGTGAAGTTCAAAAAAAAGCAGTGTTTTTTATTGCAATAAATCAACATTGGTATATTTTGTTGTGTTGAACAAGACGAAAAGGCGAGTTTTTTATTATTTCTATTCACTTGACGAATCCCAAATTTGCAACATAAACCTATTTTAAGCGCTGCATAATTATAGGTAACTTGCTTCTCACATATCTGGATTTCTTTATTTCTTCCACAATCCTTGTACAAAAAAAAAACGATCTTTGAAACCTTAAACTTTTAAGGTTAGAAGCCTAAAGTACCTCAGACATCTCTGATTTCACCTCGAAGGAGTAAAGCTAGAGTATATTTGACCGGGGTTAAATACTTTTACCATTACAGATATCTATTTAATTTCATCCGAAAAAATAAATCTATCAAGATTTAAAATTTCCATAGCCGCAGAAGTTTTACAGGAATCGATGCATTGCAGACACCATCAATTTTTACCTGAGATTGAAAGCTGAAATCGCAGCAAGTCTTTCAATTGTTTCCGAAGAAAAAACCTAGTGTTGTTTTTAAACAATTTGATCGATATGCTTTTATACCACTCCAAAACGAAGTCCCTACATTTTAATTGATACAATAGTTTCGCAAAATTTTTAATTTTTAAGTTAAAGTTGGAAGATTTCAAATGTCTCTGATTGAATCATTTCTACAAAGACCAGCAAATTTCTAAAAAAATTTTTAAGATAAAAGCAGCTGCAGAATAAACAGACCATTTTTCAACATTTTGATCAAATAACTCTGACATAAAGACAAAGTGTATAAAAAGTTAAAGTATCAAACGAGATTTTTGGATTAGTTTTTGTTGTACATTATAAAAAAATAAGAAATTTTAGTTAAAAGTTGTCAAATTTTGATTTATTTGTATGAACTTGCTGCATTTGTCTAACCACACCAACGCAGAGCACCCATTCTCGGGTTCTTATTGCAAGATCAGGCTGGGCCCCCGCAACGGGTAGACTGCCTGGTCGCAATGAGAAATTAGCGTATAATGTCTTTCCCAAGGACACAATGGCGCATTATCAGTTCCAGCCAGGAATCAGCAACCTTTCGATCACTAGCCCGACGTTCTACTACTGAGTTATTGCCATTGCCTTATCGCCAATAATACGGCAAAAATCATCGTTAAAAAATTGTAATACTTCAATTATTTACACAAAACTATCTCTAAGAATAATTCAAACTTGTAAGGTTTTAAGTGAGTTTTCGTTTTTTTTCAGATAAAATTTTTATTCAAGTCAAAGAAATTGAACTTTGAATGTCTTTTTTGATCAAACTATTCTTATGTAAACAAGAAACTTATAAAAATTTAAGATTTTAGACCAACACTTTTCATTGTTACGTTACAGTTTTTGCTCACGACAGAGAAATTACAAGGACTGAAGAGAATTTATTGAATTTGTTCCCATAAAAATACAATATTAATTGATAAAAAATAAAATTTTAGAGAATTATTAATTAATTGAATTACATTCATTTTTTAGTATACAATTACTTTTTCACAAATTTACCTCTATGTAAACAAGATTACTCAAAAAACTCGAAAAATGTTGTTTAATACAAACAAATTGTATAACGTTGAAATATCTTTTAAACAAATTACCACAAACAAAAAAATCGTTACAATATTTAACAATTTAGAAAAACATTTGATTCAAAGTACATAAACTATCTTTCAGGTAAATTTATAACCGAGATTATGAAAAAGGTTTAATTTTGAACGATTCTCCGGAATAACTATAAAAAAACATTGGTTTCAAATAAGACTTCAAGGTAAATTTTTGAAATGTTTTACAAAATTATATTCCAATAAAATATATGATGAGTGGAGTTTGAATTCAACCGATTCAAAAAAAAGTCTTTGATTGCGTAGCTCAGAGTGAATATCATAACATAGTACTCGTCAAAAATTAAAAATTTAAGACCCTGTTCCACCCGTAATCGCAATCATCAAGATGTCTTAATTTTAGGCAAATTTTTGTTTTTTTGATTAAAACTCTCATTCAAATCAAAGAAAATGCAAATATTTGAAAGTCTTTGATCAAACATTTCTCATAAAAATATGAAAACAGTTCAAAATATTACTATATTAGGTAAAAAGTAATAACCATCATAAAGAAACCTAAGATTTCGATCAAATTATCGGCACACAAAGAAAAAAAAACTAATGAAAAGTTCAGGTTTTAGGCAAGCTTTTTAATTATGTCTGTTAAAATTTAAACTCAGAACAAATAAAGCGTTAGGTTTTAAAATATTTTGATGAATTTATTCCTATTAAACAAGATTAAGTAATAAAAAACTCAACTTTTTGTAGACATTTAGATTAAAAATTCGTCAAACAGTAGTCGTTTTAAGATTGAATTGTCGCTCGAATAAAAAAATGTAAGATTTTGAGATATTTCTGCAAAAAACATTTTGACGCAAACAAGAAAATCGCAAAAACGGACGAAAATTTTATAACTCGAAACTTTAAGACAAGGTTTAATATTGAATGACATCAAAAAAAATACCAAAAAATTTTGTTTTAACTCAAGATAGAGTGTAGTTGAAAAAAAGTTTACGGTATTTCAGTAAAAAAATCAGTGTAAAACTAAAAAATTGTTAAAAAATTTGAAATGTTAGGTAAATGTTTTTGTTTCTTAGTAGAAAAAAAGATTATCTTCACTAAAAATATCTATTTAAAATGAAGAAATACAAGATTTTGGGTGTTTTTTGCAAAACTATGGCTACGAAAACAAAGAAGTTCAGACTTTTTTGATTAAAAATAATGAAGGTTATCTTTTTTAACTATGCGATTTAGTAGACATTTTAATATTTTGGAACATTTTCTACCAAAGTTAAGGTCTGAGAAAATCGCATGACTAAAAAATTGTTAAAAATTACCGTTTTTAAGGAAAACATGCAATTCAAAACAAATAAACCGAAAGAATTTAAGTTATTTTTTCACAAAAAGACTTACTTTAAAACGTGGAAATCAGTAAAAAATTAATATGTTGAACAGATTTAACGCAATTCAAGGTAAAAATGTCATTCAAGGCAAAGGAATCATGCGATTTTAAGATAGTTTTGACAAAGTTACTCTTAACGAACGCAAAAAAGTTAATCAAAAGTTACGATTTAGTATAGAATTTTTTGTTTAAAGTAGAAAAAAAAATGCCTGCAGTGGCTCGATACTCAAGCAAGACACTCAGGTCAAGACCAGGTTTCGATTTTTACTACTAGCTAGGGTTAGAACTACACTTAGGGTTAGAACTAGAGTAAACTTAAAGCTAAGACTACTAAAACACCACGTTTTGCAAACACCCAAACCTCCCCTTCCCAAACAACCCACTCCCCGAACAACCCACCTCCCCAAACAACCCACCTCCCCAGACAACCCACTCCCCAAACCTCCCTCCCCTTCTCCAAACCTTCCCACTCCCCAAACCTCCCCCTCCCCAAATGCCGACTTTTGGAGCATTTTATACTACTAGCGTGGAAACCCCTATTTTCAGTAACAAAGGCCAAAAATTTGTTAGCCATAAGTATTCCTTTTTTGAAAACTTTTCTCCTCCCCTCTTTGAAAATTCTGGGTGCACCACTGGGCCGGATTGATGTTTTAGCGGGCACTCCAAGAACAACCCAACCTAGTTGCTCTATTCTCAAAAACGAAAATATTACCGGCAGGGATCTACCTCTACTGTAGAATACCTAGGTCGTACTTCAGATATGATGGTTACAGGTCATCACTGAAGAAGTACAGTATTTAAAGTTTTTTTAAAAATTACTTGTTAAAGAAAAAGTGTCTTTGCCAAAAAAGGGACTAAAACTTAAGCAAAAAAGATCATTACTAGGGTAGCGAGGCGCTCCAGTTTCGGACCTGGACTCCTGGCGCTCCAGCTTTGAACCAGGACTCCTGGCGCTCCATGCACGTCTTTTGCGCAGGGCTTTTGACAGAAATTGAGACTAGTAGAAAAACACGCAAAAAGTGTGGTGCCCAATACATAAAATTAGAAAACTTAACAGTTTTCCTTTTCGTCGGGGTTAGGGTCAACTTGCCCAACTCCTCCTCCATTGAAGAACCTGACAGTTAGCTAGCCACAGTGCTTTAGACCATTGTTTCTGCAGAGGAACAAAAAAAGTGAACGTAAATAATATTGCTTGAAATTCTCCTAATCTTTTATCGAAAAACTTGACTTCATGTAGTGATTAGTTTCGATTATAAAACAAGCTTACCTGCAGCGTGATTCCCATTTTGAAGCCAAATTGCTATTCTTAGGAAATCGGTAGAATTTGCAACTATTCTTTTCGCTTGTATGATCGCATCCTGGTGCAAAACACAATACCATTTTACACTTTTATCCTATATGCCTATCGCAACTCTACTCCGAAATATCACATGTCATTAAATAAGCGCTAAAACGCTATTTTACGGTGCAAAAGTGCCATTTTTAAAATGAGTTTAATACGCATTTATAAAATCTTTTAACCCCGGAAATAACCTGAAATGGAATTACGCAGCTTTGGCCCTTCAAATAAAAGTAAAATCAAACAAAAAACGCCGCCCACTAACCTACAGTGGTTGTTTGAAGTTGCGTGTATGTAATAATTTTACCGTTGATTTAAATGGGCGAATTTTACTGCAATCTGCAGTAAGAACGAGACAGTGGGCATTGTGACGCGCCACTAAATCGGTCTATTACGCCACACTTAGTAGACAACATGATGCACACTTTATGACATCACAGAAGGAAAACAAAAGTAAGTAGTACATAATGTATTTATCTTGCTGAAAACCGCTTATTGTTTGATTTCAAACGCGAGATTTTTGCCGACTTTTCATAGTGAGAAAATTTGAAACAAGAAAAATGAGCAAATAGCAAATTTAATTCCTCACAGTAACAGCGATTACGGTATTTAAAATCCGCTGCTAGCGGGTTAAAAGTAACAACAATTTAAACGTCATTTCCGTGAATTTCGGCATGCTGAAATGCTTATATGTTTTCTCTAATTAATATAATCAGTTTACTGATTAAATTTAACCCTAAATTGCATTTTTCTTCAGTGTTGTGACAAAAATTTTGTTATTCACTGATTGTGGCTTAAGAACGGACAAAAGGTAGATTAATGTAAACTTTATGGACAATATTATCCGAACACTGAAAACTTTTAGTAATCTGAATACAAAATAATTATTATTGATTGCTCTTTTGAAGACAAAATTGCGTTACCTCTGCATTAAATTACGTTTTTGTCATGCTTGTTTCTTCGAAAGCTCCAAAATATAATGAAGACCTTCAACTTCTGCATATTTCTCTATCTTATGGATATCTCAGCGATAACATCAAGGGCTCATGCTGCAGGTAAGGTAGCATAATAAACCCCACATTCTTAAAACCTCTGTTTTATTAAAACTAGTTCATTTTTTAATACCTCCAATAACTGACTAGAGTTGTAAAATGGTTGTTGATAGGCTTTAGCAGATTAACGTTTTTGGCTTTGATTTTTTTAACTGCTGAGTGCCAAATAGTGTATTTTATATTATTACCAGTTCGCAACAGTTTTAAAGGCTAAAATATATAAATTTTATGCCATAGATTGTGGGATTTCAAAGTGGATCAACTTGATCACCTCTAACAGTCTCTTCGCAGTCATTTTGTTGCTGCATAATATAAGCGAGTCTAACTGCTTGTTTGTTAAATCTTTAGTATTAAAGTTTTTGCGTGATTTAGTTGGTGTATTTCTTGATTGTATAGTATTTCTATTGGTAGCGACCAAACAAAATGTAAAACTGACAAAACATCTTCGACGGAACGAAACAGCTGGTTCCAATATGGTCTATACCACGATTCCAAATATGGCCTATACCACAGTACAAGCAATACGACACACCAGAGGTGGAGTCGAGGACATAAGGCTCGAGGCCAAGGCCAAGGACACAAAAAAAATCCGAGGCCAAGGACAGCCTTTCCGAGGACAGACACTCTCGAGGCTAAGGCCAAGGACCAAGAACACAAGCGCAAGTGCTCTCCAAAAAAAAAAAAAGGTCTTTACAAAAATTTTTCAAGCGATCTCCACAAAAAAACGTTTTCTAAAAAATTTTTCAAGCGCTCCACAAAATTTTAACAATTCAAAAAATAGTGCTGTCCTCGAGCCGAGGGCAGGCCAATTTTCGAGGACTTGAGGCCTCAAGGTCAAGGACTTGACCTTCGAGGCTAAGGCCAAGGACTTCAAAATGCGTCCTCGAGGACGTCCTCGAGGCCAAGGACGTCCTCGAGGACTCCACCTCTGCTACACACCTCAAAAGAAAAACCATTGTACCATAAATAATATAACTGTAAAGTAGATAAATAGCGGAAACTAATAAAAAATTAGTCGAGTTTTACTCTTTGGAATTTTATAGCGAATAATTTTCAAAATGATGATGAATGGAGTTATCAGAAAAATATTGAAAGGGGAACGTTTAATTTAACTCTCATTCAGAGTAAAACTAGAACGTGACATCGCAAGCGATATCTGGGGACTTCGCGGCATTACCGAACTTTGTTACCAGAGTTGGAGTCGAGGACACAAGGCTCGAGGCCAAGAACACAAAAAAATTTCGAGGCCAAGGCCAAGGACAGACCCTCTCGAGGCCAAGGACCAAGACGCAAGTGTTCTCCAAAAAAAAAAATGTCTTCAAAAATTTTTTTCATGCGATCTCAAAAAAAAATAGGTCTTCAAAGAATTTTTTCAGGCGAAAAAGGTCTTCAAAAATTCTTTTCAGGCGATATCGACTTGAGGAAACCAAAAAAAAGGTCTTTGCAGATTTTCCGCAAGGTTTCTGGCGTTTTCCAACGAAATTTCAACGGTTCAAAAATAGTGCTGTTCTCGAGCCGAGGACAGGCCAATTTTCGAGGACTTGAGGCTTCGAGACCAAGGCCAAGGACTTCAAAATGTGTCCTCGAGGACTCCAGCTCTGTTTATTACGCTAATAGTGATCTGGTTGCTTTGAATGAATTTGTAAAAAAAGTAGTCGTTTATAGTCAGGTCAATAATTGTGAACTTTTAAATTGGTTCTGCTTATTTCACTTCAAGAAAAAGTTACTGCTAGGCTTTTGTCTAATCCCTAATGTAGACTCTTAAACCTAACGTTCCTCTCGTTAAACGCAAGCTCAATGCTCCTTTGCCACCAAACCCCACCCTGGAAAATCCCTGCCTGCGCACTACCTCCAAGCGCAAACAAATCTTTATTGCAGCAATAACAGGAATAAATCATAACATGGTGAAGTATCAACAAACACATTCAAAACCAGGACAACCCCAGTTTAACACTTACAATTAAAAATAAGACAAAATTCTTTATTAAATTTGACCAAGAGGACAAACGCGCCGTTATTACGCCCATCATAACAGCATGATTTCACTTCATCAGCACCATGGTTACATTGTTAGGTCCCTGCATAATACGCCAAATAATGATTATCTTTAGCCAGTACTTAAACAGTAAAATTTTACATGGGGAGACGCTTCTGTAGCCTAGACCAAACGCATTCGGAATGCGAAAGTACTTTCGTGGAAATTATGTCTTTCCGTCCCCGAAATCGAGTGAAGACAAAAAAAAAGGTCATCACCGCGATTCGGGACTAAATTCAGCCGTAGTTTCACGGATTTATTTGTGCTGACGGGCCCTTTTTCGTCTGATCAACCAGCGCTTAAATCTCGATGGGGGCACACTAACTCTCGATGGGGGACGCATCGTTTAAGAACTGTCTTTTTAAGAACCTCAAGCCCAAACCAGACACCCCAAACAACGCAGAAGCCATTGTAATCAAAAGTGTGTGTATCATCCACTATTTAGCGTCTCACGCCGCTTGTTAACAATCAGTGGCGTCGCTGAGGATGATGACACCAGGAGCGGGGATTTTTGTGGTGTCGCCCTTTTATAATGTATAGGAAGCTGCAAAAGGTTATATTTTAAAGATAACGGTACTATTTCATTATAGTAGATAGCAGCTGCTATTTGGCAAGCTCAATAATTTCTCATTGTAAGATTATAAAACTTGAAAACGTAGCAGCACTCGTTTACAACAAGCCCTGTAACCAGAAATCTGCAATGGGGTGGCTGTGTTTGGGAGCCTGAGACCTTCGCTCCTAGCACTCCAAAATTTTGTATGTTTTTGCAAATAACTTAATTTTAGGCCTATTTCAATAAAAATTACTAATTTTGAAATGCAGCATAAAAATTAGCAGTGCAAAAACATAAAATGGGCAATGTTTTTTTTTTTTTTGCTGGCAATTTTGATGTTCGATTTTACCTTTGCGAGGAAACTTATAATTTTTAAATTTAAAGTTCCTATACCCTTCTTTTTTATCCAAGATATCTTAACTATTATTACTATTCTTTGGGGCAATAACTTAAACAAAAGCGAGTTGGTTTCGCAACATAGCTGTTAAAAATACTGGATATTTTTTCGAGCCCAGGTGTCAGTTTAATGACAACATTGGTACTTCTCAACTAAAGTTGCATGCAATTTCAGATTTTTTATGTGCAATTTGACGTTTCATTTTTTAATAGAACTGCACTGCTGCATACAAATTTCATACCAGTACCATGGGTAAACCAGTGCTGTAATCTTGTTCTTTTATATTATGCACATAGAAAAAATATGCTGTAGGTTACAAAGTTTACAATAAATGACAATAACGTTGACTTTGCTGCCTCTTTGAAGTGGCATACCGGTACCAAAAGTTGTACCACAGATAGTTACATTTTCAACAAGTAGCACAAGCAGATAGCAGTGTTTTCCCGATTTTATGCGGACAAAATTTACATGGCTGATTTTCATGCTGCGGCATGAATTTGTGTGTTCTAATCTCGTAGCATTTTTTCAACATATTTTAAAGGGCTACAAGTTAGTCAGTCCAACATACAATTGCAACTGCCTTTTAAAATCATTTTCGAAAAAAAAATGCAGCTAAAAACTGTGTAATGCTCAATGCTAAACATGTAAAAATGCAAAAGATAGAAAGTTCACAGAACAATAAACACTGTACATTCTTTCCCTTCTAAGATGTCCGTAGGATGATAGGTCTACGGCCAGCAACGAGTCATGTAACAGTGAAGGAAAAATTTTTTTAAAAACTACTTCGTACCAGCACCAGACTTATCTTGGTAAAAAGTAATAAAAAAATAGTCAATAAATGATGAAGCCCATAAACTTATAATAAGATCCTTTTACTTATTTCTTATGATATTTAAATTTTATACAAATTCAAAGATGCAAATGGCTTCGTTGTAACACCACGGCTCCACACGCCTTGCTGAGGGAGCTTTCAAGGAATTTTCACACCAATTAAGCCCGAAAGAATACGCAGTATAGTATATATAACAGCTATCTAGGGAAACCAACTCGTTTTTTGTTTAAGTCATTGCCCCAAACAAGAGTAATAATAGTTGAGATATCTTGGAGCAAAAAGAAGTGTAGAAATTATAAATTTAAAAATGCCAAAGTTTTCCTGCAAAGATAAAATCAAACACTAAAAAATAAATTGGAGACTATACTTTAAGAATAGCTGAGAAGCAGTTATGTGATAACCACATAGACAGCTTATAGGACAGACTTCTACTTAAAATATCAACTGACGACACGGCAAAAAAAACATGATAATAAAATAATCACTTTGCTGGTCAATCTGCATGAAGACGCTTTAATCAAGTCAATTCTGGGGGTTTTCCCAGCATTTTGGCCCAATTTATCCCAGCCTTTCCCTATCCCCTCTAAATCAAAACACCAACCCAGTTACTGTCACCTACAATGCATAAATGCTGGTTTTCAGTCGAAATAGCGGTTGAAAACAAGTAAATTTCATTGCGTCAGTGTTTTTTGATGTTTGAGACATCATATCTAGCAACTTGTGAAAATGCCTTTTTTCTACTGTAAATAGCTTATTTTCAGTTGAAGATACACCATTTTTATCTATTGAACACTGATAGCAAATCATGTATTCTGTGTCGTTTTAAATATCAAGGTTCCATGAGTTTTTTCGAGAAAACTCAGAAGTCGAAAAATGATGTAAAAATGGAGTCCTGAACCCTCAATATGACATCATAATCAAAAATATCAAATTTGTAATCAGCTGCGAAAACTCCATCAAAAATTTGCTGAGATGCTATGAAATCTAAAAGTGGTACAATTTTGAAACTTCCTAGTATGTATATAATTCTTTAACGAAACCTGTCAGCATGCTTCAACAAGCGATCAAATTTTATTGCTTACTTTGGGCGATTTTTCAAACTTTGTACTAATCTGTGAGTTATATTTTCACTCTTAACCCCCCTTCCTCTTAAGCTACGTAAGTGTTTACAATAACACAAAAATGTATTGCAACAAGAAATCAAATAATAGCAGCCCCCAAACAACAACAAAAAAAACAGAAATAACAAACAGAAAATCCAAAACTTTCCAAAAAACAAGTTTAACCCTGAAAAATAATGTGATCTTTGTTTATGATTCCTTTTGTAATCTGTCACCTTGCAATCTGCAACAAGGAACACCAACCGCACAGAAATTGCCATTGACGACACTGCAATGTAAATAATGCTTTTTACAATGCAACCAAAATACATTTCAACATCCAAAGATCCACTAGAAACAATATTCACCATAAGGGACCAAAAATTACCTTTAAAACATGACATTACTGAAGTTCAAATAATGTGTTGGAAAATTGTTTTTTTTTTTCAACTCAAAACATTGCCTGAATAATGAATATTCAGAAAAGTAAAAGTCAAAAGATTCAAACGATGAAGCCTCAGAACGGCCCTCAAACCAACCAAGCCACGGCAGGCTAAGCAAAACACTGCACGCGCTTTAACCATATCAGACAAAAAAAATAAAAACTGACAAGATTTCCAAGTCCGTTGGATTATCCAAATCCCTTTTCAATAATAATTTAATTGCAATGTTTTGAAATTTTCAGGTCAGACTTTTAATGTTTAGACGTTTAATTTGTTTCAGTTACTAAAGTTTTATTTATTACAAAGGCATTTAAGAGTTTACCAGTGCAAAAAAAATGAACGAAATCTATGATAACATCACTTATTGTAACTAAACTGCATTTCATAGGCGTAGCTAGGGGAAAGGCCCATGGGGCCCGGGACCAACACAATCGCAATGCCAGTCATGATAAATTTGTGGCAAAAGAGACTAGTATTCCTTCAGTTACTTTAGTTGTTCTGATTCCAACCTGACTTCAGTCCGAGAAGACCTTTTTCTGTCTTCATCTGATTTTCGGGACAAAATCGCCCTTTGGTGTGTAAAGACCTTTTTTTGTTGTTTTATTGGTTTGGTCTTCACTTAAAAGTTGTAACTTGGGCTCCCCCCAATCCTGAATTGGTCTCCAACTAAATTTCGGTCCCCCCCAATCAAAAATCCTAAATCAGACTGTGAAGACTTTTTTTAGTCTTCACCTACGTAATTTGTGGTTTGCCCTCCCTCCAATCAAAAATCTTAGCTACGCCTATGCTACATTTTGATAGGAAAAGATTCAATGCAAGCAACGATTTTATTGGGCTATATTCTCAGATTCAACATGTACAAACAAACAACATTACGAATATTATAAAACCAAAACTTTCTTTATATACCTGCTTGATGACGAAGCATTTAAGAAGTTTTCAAGTCTCATCTCCACATCATTCACCCACGAATAAACTTTCTTTCCAGGAATTCCTCCGCAGTAACAAGCTGTTGGCAACACTGTTAATGATTAAAGTTTGAAATGAGTTCTTAGAAATAAACCTTGCTTCATTTTTAGCAGTGACTGCACCCAGCATTCCAGTAACCTTGCACACAAAATTTCGCATAAACTTTTTCAACAATGCAGAAACTTCATAACATAATTAAAAATAATAAAAGCAATTCAAAATGTCACTACAGGTATGGCCAATGCCCATCTAGTAGTTCGTTAACCGGGAAACATATAAAAGTCTAAAATTTTAATTACCTCTAACATTAACTTTTAATACTAAACCTAACTTTCCATCAAACGCAAATCCTAAATTCAGATTCAACATTGACCCTGAAAAAACAAAAAAATGCCACCATTGCTCATCTTTATTTCATTACACTCAAACAAAACAAAAAAACTCCCTCTATTTGGTTGCATAACCTGCCAATACATTTTCCAAATACGTGCAAATCGTCCATGCCCAATAAAAACGCCAGCCCACTTATAAAATTCAACTTAATGACCACACGTAACCTCCATGCAATTGTGCAAGAGCACCACAACCCACATTATCCAAACCTTTTGTATTTCAACTTCAACAACTCTCAACCGATACCTAAAACTTAACAAAAAAATTAATTTTTGAAGTTTCAAAAGACCGCATCTTCCCATCAAAAAAACCTGAAAAATACCACATAAACCAAAGAGAGCATCTTAGCAATAATGTCAAACATAACAAAGAATTCTGCAAGCACAATCCTTAACCAAACAAACTTTGTGAATTACCTAACACCAAAAGCGAACATCCCGAACAAACAGCTCTCCAGATACAACCCTAAAACCAAATTTTATTCAAACAATAGCCTACTACCATCAACCAAACCTTTAAGATCCAGCGAAGAAGTAAGAAACGCAACAACTAAATTACAAGCTTTTGGCACACCTGCCCAGCAGCTATATCAGTATTCTCTCGTACATTTTCGTGGGTCTGCATTAGGGTGGAGTGAAAAATAAAAATTTTTGAATTTAAAAAGTGGTCTTGATATATGGCCCCAAATACCATATGATATACTTCTATCACAATTTTGAGTTCTTGCACCCTCTAGTGGTCGTGCAATTTGATCGAACGGGCTTAAAATAGCCAATTTTGCCATATTGCACGAACCACATATGCTAGAAAGCTAGTTTTTAGCTTAAAAGTTGCAGAAACAGCTTATTTATATCTCCATTGAAAAGAACTTTGCCATAAAAACGTACAGAAAAAAAGTTACAGCCAAAGTATTAATTACAGATTTTCTGATTATTGATGAGTTTTCAGTGCTCAACTTCAAACACATTGCAATTTACATTGGCATTAAAAATAAGCCAGATGAAGTTTAAATAAATGTATATTTGCACTTTTAGTGTGCCATGCTGCCTTATCAGCTTCAAATAGTTTCTTTAATGGCAATTAGCTTTACACAACTGGGCAATGTCCAGCATAGTATACAGTAGTAACAAATATTGAAAGTTTCTTGTTATAGCATCATCCAGTATTGGTTGGCTCTTGCATCATCATTTTATTTATGCTAAACTAGAGGAATTATGTTTCAATTCAAAAGCACTAAAAGTAGCAACAGTACAAAATCAGAAAAATAAGAATTAGAAACGGAATTAGTAATTGGAAAATTTACAGTTCTAAAGGGAAAAAAATGCGGATATATATTTAATGAACAATTTAATACCACTGTTTATTGCATTGTAGATACAGGATACACGGGTTCACGACTTTTCGGCACGACCATTTCTGTGCGAACCTTTTCGGCGCCAATATTCGGTGCTTTTTACTAAAGTAGTTATGTATATGGCGTGTTCGGTGCACAGAGGTCACGTGACTGCACTGTAACCGTCTTTGTGTCTCAAATTAAGAGAGGTCACGTGACTGCACTGTCTCAATAAAAATCGTTCAGTGCAAAGCAGGTCACCTGAATCTCAAAAATGCACTGGAAACAAAATGACCTAAAATGCACTGAAACCGTCCTTGTGTTTCAAATTTTTTTTTAAATCGTGGTTCTCAGTCCACCCCTCCCGATGTTAGTAGGAGGTATTAAACTCGCAATTGAGCGCTTGTCACATGTAACCAACATGTGCTCATAATTACGCTTCAGTCGCGTTTAATTCTTTTCAATAATTAGTTTGATTTTGTCATTTTCTATAGGTTTCACTTTAATTGTAAAGCCATTGCTATCAAATATTTTCACTTTGGGTTTACCGTACGCCTTTTGTATTCTTTCAATGTCTTCTTTTGATAGAACATCACTTGATACTTTTGACCACTCGTGTTTATAAGTAGGATACATGATAGAATCTGTACTTTGTGAATGGGTTAAACCTAAACAATGACCTATTTCATGAACAGCTACTACAAATAAGTTGTGTTTGGGAGGTGTTTCTTGGTCTGTCCAATCTTCATCAGCATCAAAATGTAAATCACCCCCAATTCCTGAACCTGGATAAAATCCATGAGCTAAAACACCGCCTTTACCTTTAAAAGGGAATCCATCGCCATGTTCCTTGGCACAAAAACTAATTTTTATGTCACAGGGCTCATTTGGCTGTACTTTCTTAAATTTAAGTGCTGTAGGTTTATCCCAAACTTTGAAAGCAGAATCAATTTGTTTGTGTATCGATTCTTCTGTAAGTTTTGGTGTTAAGTTCGTGATACAATACGTTAAAACACGTTTATTCCACTTTTGTTTTATATCTTCTATATTTTCTGGAACTGATAAATTTGAAGGTTGAAATCCACAAAACATCTTTTATTTATATGTAGATTTAAGTTGCTCTAATTCTTCAATCGGAATCCAGCTATTAAAATCATTGCTGTATCCAGACCACTTAACTAATGCCGATTTCTTTTTATTATCTTTGCGAACAACTTTTTCTATTCTGAATTTAGTTTGATTCGTTTTCAAAAGTTCTTGTTCATAGAAAGTTCCAGAAATTAAATCACCACGAAGATCAGTGATTTCGTAAGTGTGTGGATTGGTATTTAAAACTTTAGAAATTAAAAACAGTTCCTCTGTCCAGTTTGGAGTAAAACCCTTGTCAAAAAGTTTTCGTTTGTATTTTGAAAGTCTAACTGTGTCACCAACTTTAAATTTTGCTTTTGTTTTTATTGGTTTAATTTTAGCGTACAAATTATAGTAAACAATTCCTTGATTTTCTTTTTCGCTTGCTTGAACAGGCGTCATTTTCACGGATGAATGATAGCTGTTATTGTACTCATCAACTATCTCAGGTAGCATGTCTAAGTACTGAGTTGAACTTTGTTTTGTAAATTGCTTCCACATTTTATTTTTGATAGTGCGGTTCCAGCGTTCAACAACAGAACTTTTTTCTTCATTTTCAGTTGAATATAATTTAATGTTGTGTTGGTCCAACAGGCTTTTTGTATTTTTGTTGTAAAATTCTTTTCCCTTATCAGTCCATAAGAATTCTGGGATTCTTTTTTCTTTGAAGATTTTCTTGAAAGCATTAGCAACAGTTTTACCCGTTTTGTCTTTCAAAGGGACTATCCATCCGAATTTAGAAAATACGTCAATCACCATAAGTAAATATCGGTAACCTTTATTCCATTTGCTAAACTTTTGCATTTCCACTAAATCAGCCGCCCATATTTCATCAATTGATTTGCTTATAACTCGGCGTCGCAGAAACTTTTTCTTTACTGGTTTGTGTAGTTCATCAGCTAGTTCTGTTTGCCACGACGCCTTTTCCCGTTTTTTGCACCTAACCCCAACTTATATTTAGTTCCAATTGCTGCTTGTACTAACTTTTTATCAAACGATTCCCGGATACCTTTCGTTTTTGTTTGCGATAAACTGTCTAACATATCTTTATCACATTTTAGTTTACCTTTTTTATTGTCATTATCACGGTAACAAATATCATGTTTCATTGCAATAGCATCTATTTGATTGTAAGGTTCTTGCCCCGGTAAAGGTTGGTCGTTCGAATCAAGTTGTTTATCCAAAGGATTATATGGCCCAGTGTACTTGTGACTTGGAAGAGTGAACCCACCTTTTGGTTTTGGTAATTTTCCTATCGCAGCATGAAGGTCTAACAAGCCTCCTTTTTTGTTGGTTTTAATGAAACTATGCTTTGTAATACCACAACTAGCACAAATGCAACGTAACATCAGGCGACCATTTCCTTTTGCTTTTATAATTTCATCAGAACCTGGAACACATTTAGTTTTTTTCTTTTCTCTAACACAATAAGTTTCCATCTTTAATATATGATACATAAAACTTCATAAACATTTCATTAAAAGGTGTAGGTTTTTCATGAAAATCTAGCAATAGTTCGTTAGCTGTTCTCCCCTTATTTCGCTCTGTTATATAATACACACAGTAGTAACCACAAAGAATTGAGTTAATATTTTGAATTTGAGCATCATTGTAAATAACGTGTTTGTTTGTAGTCTTCATATATTTAACAACTTCATTTGGGGGTACGAGTCCAAAGCTGTCGAAGTATTCTACTTTATCTGATTTTTCTTCGTTGTAAACACAAACCCAATGAGTTCCACTACCCGCAAAATAATCTTGCAAGTTTACGACAGCTGCCTCATTTTTATTCATTGCTTTTGGTAACATATCTTTGCTAAATGTTCCTCGATAATTGTCACACTTAATCATGATTTTATCAATGTCTAAGTTTGTTAATGGTTTCATTTATTTACTGCTTTATTAGTTGCTCCTTGGATGGCCCCGGAAGCAGCTGCTAATCCTAAAGTTGGCAAAACCTTTTTAGCTAAAAACGGTAACACTAGTTTTCCTAAATTAAGTAAGCTGCTTAAGAAACCACCTTGTTTTTGCAATTGTGTTTTACTAAAGTTTATTTGAATACCGTGTCCAGACGCTTTTGATTTGTTAATTCTATTTATCTGTCGACTCGTCAGTTGCAAACTAACGTTGCCTTTAGTCTGTAAACTTGCATTTGTTAGTCTAACACTTACACTAGTTTTGCTTTTATATGCATTTGCAATTTTTTTCTTTTGATTTTGCGTCAAGTTCAACGAGTAATCGTGGTACATTTTATATTAGACTTTATAAAATCAAACCCAAGATCGGAACATTTTTGAAAGGAGAATTTTTTCCTAGTATTAAACCTTTTCCGAGAATCTGAGGTTCGTCGAAGCGATAAGACCTACCTTGTCTTTTTGTTCCAGGCAACATAAGCCCTTTACCCTTTGATCCAGGTAACACAAGTCCTTTTCCTCCTAACAAACTGGGCAGCAAGCTACCTGCTAAACCTGCTAAAAGAGTTCCAATAAAACCACCCTGTTTTGAAATTTGTAGTTTTGATAGCTTCAAAGTAACACCTGAACCTTTTGCTTTAGCATCATTTATTTTGTTAACTTGCGTCTTTGTTAAACCAAGAAAGTCTGATCCTTGTAACTGGTGGTTATTAAATGTGAGTGTAAGCCCAGTTTTGTTTTGAAAAGCTTGTTTTATTTTTTCTTTTTGAAATTGTGATAAATTTAATCCGATTTTAACATACATTTTTATTTATACTCAGATAATTATATTCATTCGACCTGAAAGTCCTTCTAACTGAAGGTATCTATCAGAAAGTACGACTGCATAAACATAGAAAGCTTGGTCAGCGTTATTTGCAATATTTCTAAAGTTACCACCAAGACTAAACCTTATTTCAATATCTGCCGAGCTGTTTTTAAGTCGTTCATTGTGTTTACTAACATCAAAATGATGAATTGGATACAAACTAGCCCAGTCTTCAGCTGATAATTGACAGCCCGTGTCGGCGTCTTGGTATTTATTTACAGCCTCTAGAAAACTCATGTATAAGCGCGAATAATTTCTATTTTGTGGAGTAAAATTACATTCAAATTCTCGTTCAGGATATTGAATGCTGTTTATTCTGCAACT
Source organism: Trididemnum nubilum (assembly GCA_963965965.1). NCBI lineage: Eukaryota > Metazoa > Chordata > Ascidiacea > Aplousobranchia > Didemnidae > Trididemnum > Trididemnum nubilum. Next base: position 41,499,657 of record OZ014479.1, read on the forward strand.
AATACGTCTTAAGTTTGCATTGTCAAAAATCATGTTATTTAGCTGCTGGTTGTTATCTCGTTCACTCGATTGAAACGCAACAAACACATGCCTAGGAAGTTCTGTTCCCGGCTGGGTTGTTATTCTCCAAGTCATGCTTGTTTCTGTTGACTGAAACATTGTTCGATACACTCTCATTTGTTCAAAGTATAGCTGTTTTATATGTCCTTTTACTAACATAGCATCTATTTCCGATTCAACTTTTAAACTTGGTTTCACTTTAGGCATCCACAAAGAGATATGACTTATGTTAAACTTACCAGCAGCTACACCATTAGCACGTAAAATATAGTTATTAGATGTTTCTCTATCCACGACTATACTGTGTTTAACACCCCTAAAAACCTTATCGATATCACGACAAAATCCAAATATTTGGGAAAGAGGAAGCATTAAAGTAATTTGCTTATTTCCCGTAGTAATGTTTTGTCTTGCGGTGAAACCAATATTTGCTTGTAGATTGTTGTTGTATATTTCTACGATTGCTCTAATACCATCACGTACAGCATTTGCATTCGCATCATCAGCTACACCACCAAAATTTTGTTTAAGAGATGGGGAACCAGTTCCAGTGTCTTTAAACCACAGCATGTTAGAGGCGGTTGATCTTGAGTAATCATCACTAAAGCTAACTAAATTGAGTATTGTTGATGCTTGAGGTAGATAAAGGTTTATGTTTTCTATAGTTTGGTTATTTAATTGATATTGCGCAGTTTGAAATAAAGACCAACCGTTATTTACTAATGAAATTACGTCATTGTTATTGTAATTAGCATTCGCATTAGTTTGAAGTTTTCCTCTGATTTCTAGGTATGCTTTATGCGGTAGAAGAAAAACATCTTCATCTTTTGTTTCAATAATGTGCTGACCATCTTTGTTCATATTATTTGAGTCTCTCGGAAGGTATTCGACATATTCAAACTCAGTAATTGAATTGTCCACTAAGTTTGTTTCTTTAATTTGCAAATATGGGTTCGTTAGTTCTGTCATTTTATAATTAAGACATATAATTTTTAAATCCTGATCCAGCAATTAAATTACTTAGGATAGCTCTCGATCTGTCGTTGAGATTTTCTAATTCTCTGTCATTGATAATACGCTTGTTTATTGGTATATTTTCTAAGACTGGTTCTAATGTCTTTTTTGTGGGTTCTAAGGCTTTCTTCAGTAAAGGTGCAGCTAGTTTTTTAATCTCAGTCTTCACTCCAGTAGGAATTCTGTTAAGAATCTTAGAACCAGTGCTGATTACGTTCCTTACCTTGTCGTAAACATTTTTAAGCAAACTTCCACCTATGATTTTCTTTTTATGAAATCTAGTTTCTCTTTGTGATAACATTTATAGTTAAACTACATAATCTCTCTCAGGTGAACATAGTAAGTCACTCGTTCATTATTCATATTTACAAAATTGTTATCTTGATCTTTTATAGAGAATCGGATACTATCAATTTGACTTAAATTTTTGATTGGAACGTAAATGTTTTGCTTAGGTTCAACTTGAATCAAATATCCCGGTGGTACGTTTGGACTAAGAGTATAAAGTAAGTCACTAGACGCTCCGTTTATGTAACTTCCATCAATTAAGCTGCAATGAATCTGAAGGCTGTTGATATTTGTAATGTTTACAGGATTTTGACTATTATGAATTCCATTTACACCCAAAAATGCCGAACCAAATCCTAAAACGTCACCTATTGAATTTGGAATTCGAAAATCAACTATGTAATCATTTTTAAGTTCAATTCTTGATTTTAATGTATTAAAATTTGGTGTTATAGTTATATTATTTTTGTCATCACGTTTCTGTTCCATCAAGTACTTGATTTCATTATTGAGGTCTTCAATATTATAGCTCCCTGGAGGAATCGATAATAGTCGTGCAGCTACTCCATCTGGTGAATAAAAAAATTTATTATTGCTGCTCGTTATGTTATGCCAAGAGTACCATATTTGAGCATTGATTAAGGACATCTCGTAACTTTTTTTAATGTCTAGTTGCAACGGTGGATTAAAGCTAGTTATAAAATCTTCTGATTTTCCTTGTCCTTTCCTAGAGTCAAAGAAAAGTGGTATTGATGTCATTTTAATATATTGTCAAATAATTTTTGGTGGTCGCAGTGTGAAATGCATTTGTTCAATTTTAGTTTTTTCAAAATGTTTGCAATTTCTTGATCCAAACGTTTGTTATTATTGCCGGCTTGTTTGGCTGCTACTAGTAAATTAAGTCTTTCACAAAGTTTGTTGGGATCTTTAAGCCCTTTTCCAAAGGTAACTTCCATTCCTCCTAATAATTTATTTAATTTTTCTCTGTACTTTTTAAAAGTTTTTATTTGCTCATCAATCACTTCTGTATCAGCATCGCGTCTTCTTCGTAAACCACCTAATCTTTGATTGATTAATCTAGCTCTGTCTTTCAATGCGTTTATGTAACCTGGCCCGCGTTTTACAAGCTCCACAATATCAGTCTCAAAATTGTTTTGTGTAAGCAATTCTTTTTCTTCGTTATCGAAAGCACTCTCAAAGTGCACAGTATAAATTGATCGAGGTTTATCTTCAATGGCAAGCTGTTGCTGTATGTGTTGAATTAGTTGGTCTTGCCTTTTATCAGTTTTTTTCTGAGTTTCTTCAAACGTTTTAGTAATGGGACGAAATATTTCAGAGGCAGACTTTTGCAGTTGTTGTTTGGTTACAATTTCTTTTTGCAGTTTTTGTTTCAAAAGCTTTCGGTTATTAATATAATCCTTTACAAGTTTATTTCTGTTTTTCAACTCTTCTTCATTTACAAATGGCATGTTTACTATATAGCATATAAAGCTTAAGCCCAAAAATGGTCAAAGCATTTTCTGTAACGAAGGGGTAGGTGTTTGGCTGTTTTGTCCAGCACCATAAAATTGTAAGGATCTTTGGTTGCTTCACGGTAAATCGACTCCATTTCTTCTTTTGTTATACCTTTAGCATGATCGTCAGTAATGTGTCTGATATCTTTGTTGTCTAAGTTCCCAAAAAAAACAAAACAGTTAGTGTTTCTTCTTATGTACTTTGGAGTGTTGAAGTATGACTGGGTGAGATAAATACAGTTGCAATTTCTGTTTCTAGATAAAGAAAAGTATTCCATCAGTTTTTTCATATTGTCTAGCTTAATGTCGTCAAAAACTATTACTTTCTGTTGAGGGTCAAGCTCTTCTACTGGAGGCAAGTCTTCAGGGCTTAGCACTTCAATACCTTGCTCTTTTAAAAATCGATACTTATCTTGCTCAGGATTAACAGTATAAACACAACAAAGGTCGTAATTCATCCACTTGAGAACCATGTTTAAAAGCAAATTTGTTTTTCCTGATCCTGTCGATCCTACTATCATGTAATGGCAATCTGGTAGAAGATAATGATGTTTGATTTGCTTGTTGTCCCCACTTAAATATTTATCAAAGTTTATTATGTTCATTTATAATAAAGAAGGACAAAATGAATATTTCAAAATTTGGAACAAGTGGAAGTCAATCTTCAAGTACTGTTAAGGTTGTAGGTATTGAACACAAAGTTTCCAAGTCAGGAGATATAATGTATGGTGATTTAAACTTAAACAACCACAAAATTACAAACTTAGCCAATCCTGTAACAGAATCAGATAGTGTAAATAAAGGATTCTTGGATAATGCAATTAGCAACATTGTCCACTTTGCCGAAAGCTCTGAGTTTGGTTCGAGGTTGGCTACTTTAGGTATAAACAACGATGGTCAAAATGTTGTATCGCCCACTCAAATTCAAATTCAGAGGTCTCAAATATATGGTGTGGAAGTACTTGGTCGTTTACCAAACAGGGTCTTTCGTATAGAAAATATTCCACCTAACAACGCATCAATTGAATTAGGTGAATCATTGATTCTAAAAGGACTTGTTGAACCCATTCTACCTTCTGATGCGGCAACTAAACAATTTGTTGAAAATTTAGTTACAAATGTGAGAGATAATATTAACTTACAAGGATTACACACTATCATAAATTTACGAGATCCCACAGCACCAGGTGAAGCAGCAAACAAAAATTATGTTGACCAAATAACGCAACACATTCAAACCGAAGACGATAATGTAACCATTTCACGAAACTTAGATATGAAAAATCATACCATTTTCAACGTAGGTAGACCTTCCGAACCTACCAGTGCAATAAATAAACGTTATTTTAAACGAAATATATATCGTCCAAAATTTCAAATATTTTTGGGTGCTTCTTCGAGGCCAATTCCATCAAGTGCTATTTATTCAGTTCGTACTAATACAGATCACAATTTGCATTTCGTGAGTGCACCTCTTGTCGCTGGGAACGATTTTCTGTCTTTGCAATCCGATAGTATTCATTTGAGAGATGAGGTAACCAGCAGTTACATCGAAATAAGCGTAAGCGGACTTGTGAAAGTTACCAGTTATGACGATGAAGACAAATTACATATTGATATAATTCGTGTTAGTCAAGGAGAAACAGATAAAATATGTAAAACAACAGTAACACCCCCATTCGATTGTTTTAATTTAAACTGCATTGTTTTTCCTAATCCTTCTCGAGATGAGTTTCGCATACAATACAACTATGTTTCTTCAAATTCTTCGGTATCAATGAATATGAGCAGCGTTGTAATTAAAGTTAAACAGCTTGAAGTGGGTGATCAACCAGAAGCGTAATTGTATATCGTAAAATAAACAATGGACTTTAACCACATTAGTAGAAAATTGACTCAAGAACAAGTGAATGAATTGACAAAACTGTATCACACTTATCACAAACAGTATTGGTGTTATAAGAAAATGTTTAAAAAATTTAAAAGAATGGACTTAGCTCTAAAGCTGTCATCTGTTATTTTTACTACAACTGGGGCCGTGGTTGGTTCTGTTACATTAAATCCGATTTTCTTGGCGTCTGTTAGTGGTACAGGCGTTCTTTTACAGACAATAACGACGCAGAAAAATTTTTCCAAAAAAACTGAGTCTTGTAGATATGCTTATCAATCGTATCAGAAATTACTCAACAAGTTAAAATTGTTTTTAAGATCTGGTGATATTGACGAGTTTTTCGAAAGAGAACTTGCTATGGTTGATGACCAAGTTGCTGATATATGTCCACCAATTTCTGAAAGCTATGAAAAATTACATGCTAAACGATTTCCTTCCACATAATCTCATATTTCTTCCGTAATGCATCACTAATTTTGTATGAAGGTTGTTTGGAAATGTCTAAATATTCTAAGATTTTATTTATAAAAAAATCTATCTTGGGAAACCTTTTACCAGTGAAGCTTTGTAGTTGGTTTTCCACGGTTGTCCAAATGTTCATAAATGCTTGTATTTCATCAGCAGACAATTCAAGACGTTGTAATTTATTTTTAACATAAGCAGTTCTACTGTAAACTGATTTACGTAAGACAACATTACGTGGGTTATAATCAATCCAGTCGTTTACAAAATATGGGTGATGAACTACACCACAGTTAATACAAGTTCTATTTCGATTTATAATTTTTATGTCAAGATTTTCACAACAATTTTCATCCATCTTTTTTTTATAATAGCATATATTTTTTTAAATTAATAATGACCATATGCAAAACTATCAATTCCATTAGAAAGAATATATCGTTTATCATCAAAACACGAAAGAGACTTCTTGTTGATTTCAACAGAATAAATTTTGTGGTTTTCACTTCTAATTGATTTCATTTTATGAAACATTTGACGATTATTGAAGAGCGTGTTTTTGTAATCTTCGTGCTTTAACAGATTCCTCACTACATTTTTTTTAATTCCTTTTGCAGTTTTGCAACCTTTTTCATCATTTGTGACGTAGCTGTACATTTTAGATCTAAGTCCAACAAATTCTACTATTGGCACACCTGCGGTTTCATCTTTCATCTTTCCAATTACTTTCTTGTTTTTTAGGTCATAAAAGTCTGAGGTTTCTTTGTAACCACTGAAATCGAATTTGTCTTTGTCAGCCCAAAAATCTTTGTATACGTCTTCTGTTTTTATATCATATGTTACTGAATCTGTATCTGTAAATAAGAGTTTTGCATTCTTGCCATATTTCTCTCTAATGTAATTATAATGAAAATCATACATCAACGTTTTTGAAATATCGAGAATACACATTCCTACATACGCGGGGCGGTTTAGGGTTAAAGATTCTTTAATTTTATGAACTGCAACAAGATTTTTATTAAATATTTTGCTGCTAACGTAGGTTGGTTTTGCACAATGCTTTAATAGTTTTTCTGGTTCGTTGATCAGAGTAACATTGACACGTTTACGAAGATTTTCAATTGTTTTTCCAAACACTGAGTTGTTCATAAGTTTAAAAAAATCTTTCTCAAAGTCAGACTTGGCGGTTTTTCGCTTTTCTGTATTGAAATCAATATACTTTTTTAACCAAGGTGATTCGTTAAATTCTAATACCCGATGTACTTTTGTAACTTTTAAGCCTAATTCAATATACTGCTTTAAGTTTTTGTAATAAAGAACATAACTCTGTTTTGACTTTAAATTAGGTATTAATTTTTTAACTCCTTCAACTTTTATATTAAACTGAGTTTGTAATTGTTTACAGTAGTCTGAAAGGAGGTGATGTTTAATTTCCATTTTTTCTGGAGCTAGTGGATAGTCATTGTGACTATCATGAAGGTGTTCAGGATAGTCCAGGTCAACTTCTAGTATTAGTCCTTTTCCTTTAGGTAAATTTGCTAAATCAATTTCTTTTTCTGATAGCCATTTAAAACCACCCGTTGGTAAATTTTGGCTCATTGCCCATCCATATAAATTGTTTGCATCAAGATATGTAATATAATTTGATGGCTGCTTTGAATCGTAATTATTCATGTATTTGTTGTTAGCTTTAGCATATCTTTTAGAAATGTATGAAACTCCCCCTCTCACACCTTTTTCAATGAAAAGAAATTTGTCAATATCTGTCATTAATTCCAGTTTTATTTCAGTCATTTTAAGCATTGCATCCCATGATAAACCAGGAGAAGTAAAATAATGGCAAGGGTCTAATTCGTAATATTGAAGACAAGTCTTTCGAAATTTCTCAAATACATCTGCTAACAGCAAAACATCTGACTTAAGGTACAAGTCGTGGTATTGTCCCATGGATTCCAACTTGAAAGTAGTCCACACATTCTGCGCATGCTTGTAATCCTCATCGTTTATATCTTCATCGGTTAAAAGACTATAGAATTCCTTTTTTGATGGGAGGTTTCTGTCGTCAAACTTATCAAAGCTGTTCATATAATCGTAGGGATAAACTCCTTTTCTTTTCATTAGTTCTAGTTTTTCATCCTGAAATTCCTGTGATGTGTATTTTAAGTCAGAAAGTGGAACGTTCTTAACCAGAGTTTCTAATGAGCTACTCATGAATTGGAAGCTATCAATAAATTTTAAATATCTGCCTAAGAAAAAAGCCATGTATTTTTCTAGATTGTTTGGAATTACTTTAATATCCTTCTCAAACTTTCCTATTTCTTGCATAATAAAATGTGAATCATAACCCCTCAAATTATGAAAGATTACAGGTATCTTATGAGTAAGTCTGAAATTTCTATTACATTCATTATGTGCCGCCCCTCTGTATTTTCCTGTAACGTGACAATGATCTCTAACCCTTTTGTCTTCCCCAGAAAAGCCTTTTTTACAAATGTGACATTTTGTAGCTGCTTGAAAGTTTTCTTCATCTTTGTTCGTTAAATCCATAGGTTGATTGAAATGTTCATTTTTCGTTTTTTCACAATAGTCAACTTCTTCCAACATAGCTTCCAAAAATTTATAAACAGCGTTTTTACCTCTATACAGTTGAATTGGTCTACTGAATTTATCGTCATAGCAACAAACTAGCTTGTAGGAATAGCCGCAATCGATGTGTTTTTGGTATCTTTCTGTGTAGGACTTTTCATCATTTGGCTGACAGCTGTCAATCTTTTGAGTTATTGCTTCAAAATCAGCATATATAACGAAGGGAACTGGTAGCTGTTTATGAAAGTTATTAAACTTCACCGAGCTACCTTTTTTGGGCATTTCTATTGCTTGCTTTCCATTTATTATTATGCAGTTTGGTGTGTGTTTGTGTAGAATTTCCTCGCTGCTAAAACATTGAAGACAATATCTGCAGAAATGTTTTCTGTGTTGGTGCTTGCTTTGATTATACATAAATCTATTAAAGTCTTTTATCCAAACATAATGTTGCTTTTCGTCTTCCATTATCAATAACAAATCGAGAGTTGTTTCACACACCTTTTTAGACACAAATAAAGGAAAGCGTTGCTTGTTTTCATAACCAATAACATTAATGCTGATGTTATTTTGTTCTTCAATTTTTGGTATTTGCTTGATAGACACTGGAAACTTTATACCGTCATAATTTAGTGTGTCTACATATTTTTTGTAATGACTTATTCTTTCACGATTGCTTTTTACTTTCTCACTGTATACTTTAGCTAAATGACACCACCTAAAGCATTCGTTGTCTTTGTTTTTGATGTTAATTAGTCCTTTCTTAGCATTTCTAAGTTCTTCCGGTAATGCAATATGAGTTGATCCATGAAGAGGGGTATATTGAACTAAGTTAACGAAGTGCCCATCAACGGAAAATATAGACCATCCAGAACCTTCACTAAGCCAATTTCCAATTTTATTTATTATTTGATTGGATGCATTTTGTTGCATTTCACTTACATCATCTTTATTTAAGATGACAATTGCTCTGCTGTTAAAAAAAGCCGTCTTGGTTACTGCTTTGTCTTCTGTTTGTTTTTCAAATGTAATTTTAAGAGTAATTGTTACTTTTAATCCTTTCATTTTAACCAGGTCTAACCGTAATTTATCTTGTACGACTTTTTGTGTTTCATTCAATTGTTTCAATGGGTTAAAATCAACAATATCTACATCATAAGATTTAGTATAGTTTTTCAGAGCAGTTTTGAGTAACTGCACTTTAATTACTCGTTTAGGAAAAGAATTTAAAATTTTTTGAAATGCTGCTGAAGCACTTGCTTTAATAGTTGGTGGTATGTAAGCCATCAGCCAATCGGCAAAATCATTTATACGCTTTTGAACTTTACCAGCTGCATTAAGAGCTATTTTCTTTAAGGTTGGGGGAAAATTTCTAAAGGGTGACGGTTTTAAAGTAGAAACTCCAATATCTGGAACCGCCTGATCTAAAATATTTGATTGGTTCATTTTTATTATAAGAGAAATATAATCTTTAAGTAATTTTTATGCTTAAGAAAATTTTGTCTGTATTAAATAAAAATGAATGATAAATTAGTCATTGAAAATCGTGAGTTTTATTTTCATCCAACACACAAAGCATATGCTGGGAGCATTGATGGATGCGTTGTTCATGTTGTTGCTAGAGAACCAACATTTGGAAGCATAAATGAAAGAGGTTATTATGAAATCACTGTTGAAGATTACTGGGATAGAATCTTGGTTCATAATTTTATATGGGAATGTCATCATGGGCTATTAAAAAATGGTGAAAAAATAAAACACATTAACAAAATACGTTATGACAACAGATTAATGAATTTAAAGCTTAGAAGTTCAAATGAAATTATTGTAAAAATTTCGACAAACAAAAAGATAAGCTACGTTTAACTTGTTAATCAAGCATTTTCTTTGACTTCACTGGGATTCGAACCTGATCTTCTGTTTCTTTAACTTCACTGAGAATCGAACCTGCTATTTTGGATTTTCTCCGACTTCACTGGGATTCGAACCTGGTCTTCTGCTTCTTGAGTGACGTAATTTCGCGGAACCACCGGTTCCGCGGCATTCTAGAATGTTCTTCTCTTGAGTGACGTAATTTCGCGGAACCACCGGTTCCGCGGCATTCTAGAATGTTCTTCTCTTGAGTGACGTAATTTCGCGGAACTGGTGGTTCCGCGGCATTCGAGAATGTTCTTTGACTTCACTGGGATTCGAACCTGTTCGTTACTGTAAAAGTTAAGCGACGGTTTTACCCACTCGACCATCGCGTCTTGATTGTTAATGTGGAAAAAACGCGTACTTAAACTAAATACGTGATTACGTCACAGACAAGCTTAATCAGCTGTTTGTATGAAAGAGAAAGGATATTTAGACGTTTACGTTGGTTGCAACAAGTTGATTAGAAGAGTGTGGAGCAGCTGCGATAAAATGATTAACAACTATTGGAATGAAAGTGAATTGCAAATCATCAGAGAGCATAAAAAATATCATAGAGACATGTTAAATTACCTAGATGAGTTCGAGATAAATGGACCATTAAATATTGAACCAAAAAAACCTTCAAACAAGTTGCCGATTCCTTATAAAAAAAAAGAGAGACTTGTTGGCGAAAAGTTGCATGAATATTTAGTTCAAAATCTTTCCACTGCAGATTTTCTACCAGGGCTTATTGAACCGGAAGAAAAGACGATCAATTCGTTGACTGAATATTTAACAAAATGTGTTCAACTTGAAAAGAACGTAAACAAGCAGTCTCTTTGCTTTCATGTTCGTTGCGGAAAAGCTTTGAACATTCTCCACGCATTATGGCGAGAAGAAAGAGCAAAAGGCTATATTTACAAAACATGGAAAGCATGGGTGGAAGAAAACATCAATATTGGTGATCGAAGTGTCAGAAAGAAGAGAGAAATTGCTGATTTGATCGGTAATTTACCACGATTTCAATTTCTGACTCTTTCATTTTCGGAAGTCTGTAACCTAAAAAGTGATATAAAAGCTATGTTGGATGCTTATCCTAACATTCGAGAATACTGGTCAAATACACCATAATTGTGATTATTAACTGATATCAAAAATATGTTATTTCGGGCTCATTGTTGTGTATTGTATGCTAGTCAGCTGTGGTGTTGTTATATCCATGAGAGCTATAGACGTCTTCGAGTGTTTTACAGTGATTCAAGCGGAGGCTAATGTTGATACTTTTGATGCCCTTGTTCGCAAACTTTTATTTCGTTTTATGAATCGTTGCCACAGGTCTACCAATGTGTTTGTTCACTCATTACTTCACTCTTGCAGATTTCGTTGTTCGAAATATGTTGCTCGCTTTATAGATTTGCTTAGTGTAAATGGTTTGGGAGAAGCTTACTGTTCTTCTCTGGCGCTTTAGAATTATTAATGCATGACTGTAAACTTTTTTTTGTGTGTGTGTTTCTTTTTTTTTTTTCGTTTTCTATGAGCGCTTTTGCGCTTGACACAAATAAATAAATAAACAAAATAAAAGTGATTATTGAAATGAATAAAATGCTAATGCAGTGTTTGTTGACAGCCACACCTCCCAAACACAACTTATTTGTAGTAGCTATTCATGAAATAGGTCATTGTTTAGGTTTAACCCATTCACAAAGTACAGATTCTATCATGTATCCTACTTATAAACACGAGTGGTCAAAAGTATCAAGTGATGTTCTATCAAAAGAAGACATTGAAAGAATACAAAAGGCGTACGGTAAACCCAAAGTGAAAATATTTGATAGCAATGGCTTTACAATTAAAGTGAAACCTATAGAAAATGACAAAATCAAACTAATTATTGAAAAGAATTAAACGCGACTGAAGCGTAATTATGAGCACATGTTGGTTACATGTGACAAGCGCTCAATTGCGAGTTTAATACCTCCTACTAACATCGGGAGGGGTGGACTGAGAACCACGATTTAAAAAAAAATTTGAAACACAAGGACGGTTTCAGTGCATTTTAGGTCATTTTGTTTCCAGTGCATTTTTGAGATTCAGGTGACCTGCTTTGCACTGAACGATTTTTATTGAGACAGTGCAGTCACGTGACCTCTCTTAATTTGAGACACAAAGACGGTTACAGTGCAGTCACGTGACCTCTGTGCACCGAACACGCCATATACATAACTACTTACTAACCCAAAGCCCTAACCCTAACCCTAAATAAGTGAACTGTCAAAGAGCACCGAATTGGCGCTGAAACAATCAGTGCAGAAAACGTCCGGCAACGAAATAGGTGGCGCCGAAATGGTAGCGCCGAAAAGACGTGATCCTGTATATACTGTATTTGCTGGCATAAATTTCGCTGTTTCTGAAGCAGCATTCTAACTAAAAAAAGATTCAAGTTTAATGTTACTTGTGAAAAGTTGTATGGTGGAGAAATTTTTCAAAGTTCTGATACTTCTGCCAAACATGTTGCCTAGGGTTCTGCTTTTTGATCTCCAAAAAAAGCATGATCATTAAATGTTATTCTCAAGCCATATACAATTTCATATGGCTTTCTTTGTTTATTAATTATCATAGCAAAAAATATCAAAAAGTTTATCAGCATCGAGCAAGAAATTAATTTTAAGCTTCTTGTATCGATCTGATGTTTTAGAGTTTTTTCAGATGGCTAGTTAAACCACTGAAGTTTAGGATTAGTTGATGGATTCTTTAGTGCAATACTCAGCTCATGAATAGAATGAACTTTACACCAAATCCATCTGTTCTTTTGCAACAATTCGAGCTGTATCCAACTTCCTGAAGTGCTTAAAGTTGAGCAAGCCCTCAAATCACTTGTCTCTTGGTTGGCAGCAAGTCTGAAGGAAAATTATTAGAACTTTGAAAATTTTCTCCATCATACATCTTTTTATAACATTAGACTTGGATTTTTTTTTAGATAGCATGCCACTTCAGAAACAACGAAATTTATGCCAGCGAGTACAGTATATACTGTGTCTACAATACAATAAACAGTGATATCAAATTGTTCATTAAATAAATTGCCAAATTTTCTTCCGCTTAGAACTGTAGCTTTTTTAATTACTAATTGCTTTTTTAATTCTTATTTTTCTAATTTTGTACTTTTGCATCTTTCAGTGCTTTTGAATTTAACTGCACAATTTAAACTTTTTTGAATTAACTAGAAATAATTCCTCAAGTTCAGCATAAATAAAATGATGATGCAAGAGCCAACCAATACTGGATGATGCTATAACAAGAAACTTTCAATATTTGTTACTACTGTATACTATGCTGGACATTGCCCAGTTTTGTAAAGCTAATTGCCATTAAAGAAACTATTTGAAGCTGATAAGGCAGCATGGCACACTAAAAGTGCAAATATACATTTATTTAAACTTCATCTGGCTTATTTTTAATGCCAATGTAAATTGCAATGTGTTTGAAGTTGAGCACTGAAAACTCATCAATAATCAGAAAATCTGTAATTAATACTTTGGCTGTAACTTTTTTTCTGTACGTTTTTATGGCAAAGTTCTTTTCAATGGAGATATAAATAAGCTGTTTCTGCAACTTTTAAGCTAAAAACTAGCTTTCTAGCATATGTGGTTCGTGCGATATGGCAAAATTGGCTATTTTAAGCCCGTTCGATCAAATTGCACGACCACTAGAGGGTGCAAGAACTCAAAATTGTGATAGAAGTATATCATATGGTATTTGGGGCCATATATCAAGACCACTTTTCTACTTAGCATTTTCTGGCAAACTTAGCATTTTCTGGCAAACAAAAAGGTTTAAAATAAAACCTTCTTCTGTTTGGTTTTCCCGAAATAAGTTCGGATTTGCAGCGAAGACCTTTTTTGGGGAGGACAGATACCCGAAATACTGGCCAAAGTGAGCACTGATTTTGTACAACAAACTTGCAATTTTTTGGAGTTTAATCTTGATAAAAATGCATATGGTCCGCGATAACTTTTCTCCCGTAAATGTGGCCCATACCAGTAAAAAGGTTGGGCAGCCCTGTAGTATAGTATGCTCCCAAGCCAATATGCTATTGGTAGGCATCATGCTACTATTTAGGAAAACACACTAATTCTCTTTGCTGAAAAAATGAACAAAATTTTAGTAAGATTTGGCTGCTTTCTGCCACAAAGAAACAAAATAATGCAGCATGTGCTGCTGAAAAGTCTGCTTCCAAATGAAGGATTTATGGATAAAAATTGATTTTGGCTTGGCATCACATGATACAAATCATGCATAACTAAATTCTTTGGAAAACCAGGTTAACTCAAAAGTCTAAACAACTGTTTCTAGAAAGCTGTAAACAAATATATTTTGCTGCATCTGCAAAGTTTAAACTAAGAGCAATGTGTATCAAGTAACTTGACATTAGTGGAAGACTTCTAATGCTTACAAGCCAAAAAGGCATCATCACGAAAAAGGATTAGAAAACCAGAAAATTTTTGGAAAAGATTAGTTCACGAGTAAAGAGTAGAAAAAAGGAATGAATGTTTAACAGCAAAAAGATCTAAAGCCAAAAGTATAAATACTAGAAATAAAACTAATATTGTTATCAGCACTTAAAACGATGAAGAAAAGTTTGAATTGACATGTCCACGTCAGCCAGCATTCAAGAGCAGAACGAAGAGCTTCAGTAGTATTAGTGGTTGCTAAAAGTGTAACAATTAAAGAGTCCAAAATAGATTGCTGTTAAACTTGCTTCTAGATAGAGCATTGAGGCTTTTTTGTTTTACAGCATTGGAATTGTAAAATGCTTCAAGATATGCAGTACATCATCAAGAGTGTTGAACATGAGTCAATCACCCTTTATTCCAATAATACTTCAATCCAATCACATACACGATAAGCTGACTTCATTTTCATCACAAACCAATACTAAAACCCTTAATGATTTAAGATTAGTTGCAAGCTGTTTATCAAACTTATTTAAGATTTTTAGATATATCCCAGTGCATAGGGTGGGGTATAAATTGTGCAATGTACATAAATAAAATATGTGGCGAGTGATGTAAAACACTGTAAAATCAACAGGGTAAGATATCTTTTCCTTTTCTTGGGCATAGGATACATGTTCTTTTATAGAGTAATTAAACATTGCTTGCATTTTTCAGTTCGATTAACCCTATGTTCCTCAACCTTTTTCAGGGCATTGACTCCTCAACGGCAGGGCTTCTAAAGCCCACCATGGTTTTTCGATAATAACTTGAAAACTACCCAAGATAGAAATTTCAAAATTTCACTGCATGGTAAAGCATTTATTCATCTTTCAATATATCAAAAACAACTTTGGAATTTATTCTCGAAAGTTAATGAAATATGCATTTTATTTAAGGTCGTCAAGTTTCTGATCTTAAGCGCTTACTTGATAAACGTTAAAACGGATTATAATGGTTGCGCGCAATTATAGTTGAGCGTGAAATGAGATTATAATTGCTTCGCCGTGAGAAGCGGTAACGTTATTAATTAAGATAATTACGTACACAATACGCTTATTGAAGGTCGACGAAATTGTTCAAGCATCACAAAAATTTCGGACAATTTTAATTATTTGAACTGATGTAATGATGTGACATAGTTAGATGCCATATGATAAGCTTTATTCAAGCGTTGTATGAATTGATATCCATTGCAAAATTGTATTAAATTCTTCATAAGTGTGGACAAAACCGTGCCGTAAATCAAAACCCCACTGTATAATAAATTAATTGAATTATGTTTTGGGTAAAATACTGCACATACAATGATAGCCCAGTAAACTTGAAGACAAAGTACGTCAGAATTGTAAATCGAGCCGGGATTTTTGAGCCAGGTTTGGGACCCAAAGTTGACAAAAATTTCGGGCTTAATTGGGGCCTAAGGCGTACTGTTTTTTTTTTTTTCGGTGTACAAAAATATAATCAAAATAACCTGGCAACATAGCTAAATTTTTCAGACCTAACTAAACTTTCTGGTTTTTTGGGCATGAATTGGACTTCAAATTAGTTTTTGGATTTGGGCTTATTTTGTCAAGTTCGGGCCGGGTTCGGGCCTGAATTAGTCGGCTCGTTTACAACTCTGACGTACGTACTAAAGAGTTGTTGCAACACCAAATGCACTACTTTTTCATAAAATACAGCGATATGCTGCAAGCTGACCTCGTTTACTTCAATTTTAGCATGTTGTCATATTGCATTTAATAATTCAAATCAAATCTCTCACCGTACTCGCTGCATTACGCCGAAGCGTGTTACGAGTTGACGGGGCTCATCTTTGCGTCATTGCGCCTAGACAACTCAGCTTCATTCAAAGAAATGCCGCTATGGTGGTAAGCTGTTGGCAACATTGTGTCCAATTTGACCGGCCCAAGATTCAAACTTCAGACCTCCCGTTATAGAATGGAATGCGATTTGTTAAGATTTGAAACTTTTGAAGCAAAATGTTTGCAACAACAAACTAACATATTATCTGGATAATAACGGCTACCGCGGTTTAATTTACAGTATTTTACTGTGCTTTTACTCAGTAAAAACAATTAATACAGTTAATGCAGTTAAAGTTTTTTTTGATATAAGTTGAAAAAATCAAGTTTTTTTACTTAGTTTTTAAAGGCGGTAGATCATCTAGCCAATTCCAGTGGTTTACGATAGCTAAAATTGAACTATAATTTTTGATATTTTTTGTTTTACTTTTGGGACTGCTGTTGCAAAGATATTCAACAAATACAAAAAGATGTCCCCCCGAAAAAAGTTTTTGGAAACTCTGAGTTTTGTTCTTCCCACCAAAACCACAGTAGGCCTAATGGTTTAGAGAACTGTGGTAGGCCTAATGGTTTAGAGATAGTTTATTTCTAAATAGTTTATTTCTAAATAGTTTAGGCCTAACAATCTCTAAGCTATTAAGCCTAATAGTTTAGAGATAGTTAGGCCTAATAGTTTAATAAGATTACAGTAGGCCTAATAGTTTAGAGAACTGTGGTTTTGGCAGGAAGAACAATAGTTTCCAAAAACTCAAAGTTTCCAAAAACTCTTTTCGGGGGGACATCTTTTTGTATTTGCTGAATATCTTTGCAAACGCAGCCCCAAAATCAAAACAAAAAATATCAAAAATTATAGTTCAATTTTAGCTATTGTAAACCACTGGAATTGGCTGGATGATTCACCGCCTTTAAAATTTGCTAAAACAATTTATACTAATAAAGAATTTATTCTATCATTCATTCCGATTAAATGCTGCGGAATTGCTCATATTATACAAAAGAATCATTGTTTTGGATTCTAAAATGTAAATTTATTGTGATCTCCGTTTTTGGAATCAACCACGAAATTACTCCCAAACGTAATCAAACAAATAAAATTATTTTCATGTGAAACAAGTAGTAATCGTTGACAAAGCTTTTTGATAATGATTTCAACAATAGAGATACTAATTAAAGTCAAACCACAGACAAGAACAATAATTAGAATAAGCGCTAAATAAACAATACGGAATAGCAATCAGGCGTTGCTTTTTACACTCAAGTGAGTATTTTCCAGTATTGCTTATCTATCTGCATAAAGCATAGCGCGTTACACTAACGAAAAATATTATCTTGTTAACGATTTCTAATTTGTTTCACAAAAATGCAATATAACAATAATTACGTAATATATTTGCTATAGCTTGCAAAAAAACTGGGTGTTTGTTCAATAAAAAGTAGAATGCGTTACAAAATGATCGGCATTCCTATTAGTTTTTATGATTTTCTAATCATGCGAAACACTTTCTGTACAATGTAAAAATACAACCAAAACGTAAAAAACTTTTGATCGTTCTTGGGGCTTAGTCTTCAAATATCCTATGGTATGGGGGCACCCGGCAGGGTCTGCGAGATGGGGCTTGGGGGTACATCGTACCCAGGCCTGGGTTTAGGAAACTCGGGAGGACCTATAAGTTCACGTGCACTCAATTAGTAGTACAGGGAGTCCTCGACTTACGACGTTGATCCGTTCTTGAGACGCGGTGTAACCCAAATTTCAGTGAAAGTCGGAACATTATACATAAATTACTCTATACATATCATATACATACTGAAGCTTAGTGATTATTCATTCATAATCGTAATAGTTCGCAATTGTCACGTCATTTACAATGCAAATGACGAAAATCAATGAGCCCAAAGCACTGTATTTCTTGATCACAATGATCCATTTTAAGGGCTTCGATATTACAGTACTGTACTGTATAATCATTTATATTTTTATGGAGTGCGTTCGTAACCTCGAAACAGCGTAAGTCGAGACCGTCGTAACCCGAGGACTTACTGTAGTTCGGTATGCATGCATACAAAAGCCGGCCGGATTTCCGGTAGAGATCTTTTTCTTGATCTTCACGCAATTTTTAACAAAAGCTGGCCGAATTTGGGATGAAGAGCTTTTTTTGTCTTTACCCAAATAAAAAGCTGTTGTTCTTCCCCCTATTTCCCGCCGTGGTCTTGGCAAAAGAGCTCAATATCAATTTTGGTATCCTGATAAAATTTCTCTCTGAGGCTTTGGTCACCTGGCAAGGCCTAATAAAAGCAAGTTTCAAAGCAGTTTAGAAGGTTTATAGGTATTACTGCAATGCGAAATGCAAAAATTTAGGAACTGAAAACTTCTCTGATGATTATTACGCTTGAGTAACGATATCCTTTGGTTATTATTATCAAGGAGCAATAACGTTTTGGTCTCTAGAGAGGGAGGTCCGAGTTTCAAATCTCGGGCCGGTCAAATGGGGCACTGTTTTGTGAACGGCTCGCCACCGCTGCGACATTTCTTTGGAAGGAACTATGTTCCCGGGCGCAATGACGAGGATATGGGCCCCACAAACTTGCTACACCCTTCGACGTAATACAGCAAGTTTAATGAAGATTTATTGATTTAATTTGAACTATTTGTCACCTAAAACTAATTACAGAAACATTGTATTTGTAATATAAATAAAAATCAATAAATAAAAAAAAACAACATCAACTTAGGGGCGTGTGATTGAACTAGTTGATGGCTTTATGTGTAGGTAAAAACAAAGCTTTTCATTTTCAATCTTTTTCACTTTTTGTAAATCGGCTGTAGGGCATTAAAAATAAGGCTAGACTATATTGATAATTAGTATATATTTTGCATTGGCCATTTGGTTGAACAATTATGCAATTGCTAATGGAACGGGAAATTAAAAGTCAATTCCTGGGCAGATCAAATCCGACACAATTTGGTTACAGCTCGCAACCACTGCTACATCTATTCCAAAGGAACTGTGCTGTCCAGTGGCTATGACTCGGAGCTGGGCACCGCAAATCTTGTCACGCGTTTCGACATGATTTTGCTAGTATTGCACAATGAGGAATTGGTTTTGATTTTTTGTATTGGCATATAGCTAACACAACCTGTGACTGCATTGAATCATGATTCGTTTTCTGCTGTAATATTGTTTTGTTCGATTTGTAGTTTGCAAGGAGTCATTGCATTGTAAGCCAATTGTAACTCTATTCAATCGAAATTAGCGTAAAAACAAAGACAAAAGAACCTAATTTTTGTTTATTGCCTCGGGCGTAGTAGCTTTTTGTTTCGCAATGCAGTCACACTAATTATTGTAATCCATCTAATTTGGGACACCAATTTACTCTAATCCTCTTAATCTCTACCAGAAATATTAAGCGTGAAATTAAAATTTTACAACGAAAGCTAGAAATTGGCAAAATTTTTAAAAATTTGTCAAAAACCTTCATTTTACGCTTGAACCTATTACGTTGTATAAACAAAAACAGTTTCATCGTAATTGGCAAAAACAAACAGGAAAAATCAAGAAACTTCAAGTTTTTATTGCGATCCAAAATTAAGTAATTGCTGTTTGTAACGAGTTTGGGCTTCAGAAGCCGTACTGTTGAGTAATAAAGGGTTAACTTATCAGGACTGCTTTAAATGCTTTGGTGCAGGACTTGGGCCTACCTTGTATTTGTCTTCAGTAATCTAGAGTTCTGATTTACTTGCGTTTTTGAAAAACAATTCAGCGCATGGTATGCACCAGGTGATTCCAAAATTTTTTGATTAAACCCTGATAGAGTATTAGTCAAAATCATACTTTAAGCACCATCCCTTTACTTTAAACGCACTCTTTTAAGCAGCACCTGTAGCTTTTGATTAGTGTTTTCTTTTCTTTTTAAAGTTTAGCATGCTAACGTTTAGATTATATGAGCAGTTAAGCAAGTCTTTAACTGCAAAGGAATTCGTAGTGAGAAATGCAATTCTGTCAAAGTCATTTTCTTGTGGGCGGACAGCAGCCAAATTCTTATTGACATTTCTACATTTTTCAAAGTCATCAGTAATTACACGTAAAAATAACAGAATATAGCAGTGACTAGTAATAAATTAAACATTACATTTCTGTCATGATTTTACTGCTTTTCAATACTTACAGTGCTAGCTATGCTATCAGAGAACACTTTAAGAACCAATCAATAATTGTTCTAACACAATAATCACTTCAAGAACAGTATAGCCAATAAAAAGTCACTATATATTACCAGAAAAATTTCACAACACCTCTATGCAATGAGATATATCATAGAAAATTCAATAAAATTAGTAAAAATCCTGTTTTCTTGATTTTACTTGAAAAATTGAGCAGTTAGAGAGATATAATGTATTAAGAGCAGATAGAACTTGGGTATTCTGCTTCTTGAGACAAAAAAATTTTGCATCTAGCGTGAGCAGTTGCGAAGTTATGACTATTTTTTTTCAATTTCTGTTGCTACCAAGGAAATGCATTTTGAGGAGCCGTAAAACAAAAATTTAATTGAAAACTTTTGGTGGCAAATTGAATTGGTAGTTGAACCGCAAGTTTTGGTAAACTTCCCCTAAGAAATTGAAGAAAGTCACTAACATTTGGCACGGCCTAGTCTGTCTGCATCCTAAAACCAATTTTTTTTCTTACACCAAAGAAAAAAAATTCAGCCAATAGCCAGTGTGTACCCAAAAAAAATACTGATCCACTGACTAAAATCACCTTAATGGGAACCTATACCTCCATTCAGTTCTACAAAGCCCAAAATCACACTATATCCAGTAAAAAAATCACCTTGACAAGAACATATACCTCCATGCAATTGTACTAGGCTGCAACCCAATGATCAAAACTTTTTCCTCTTCATCTTTTTTCCAACTCTCCACTGAAGCAGAAACAAATACTCTATGAAACCATAACCACTACAAATACACAAATTATGATGTGAAGCTGTGCTATGTACCGAATTTTGTTTACAAAACTATACAAATTCCACTTTAGCAAATATTCTAACATTGTTGCTACCACCACAAATCCTAAGAACAATGTTTGGCATCCAACAATGTCCATTGCTGCATTGGCAAATTTTGTATTTTAAAGACAATTTAACGGGTTAACATTACATTGGACCAGAATTAATAAAAAACAACAAAAAAAGTAAAAACAAAAGCCTAACAAAACTATGAAAAGTTACAAAAAAAATTGATTCTCATCACACACTTTAAATTTTGTTAGAAATTCCATTCCTCAGAGGGATAGAGAAAGACAACATATCTGGAAGCTGGCAACATACTACTGCATTAGTAAAAGCATCACCAGAAAAAGGTCAATCATAGGAATTAACTATCGATTCAATGTCATTACCACAACTGTCTTGCCTAAACCCTTACTGGTATTTAATGCGAAAGTTATTTAATGAAACAAGATCATGGGCAACAGTTCTAACAACTCGACTGGGTGTTTTAAACATGCATTGCAGGGTTGAGATTGCCATACCGGTACCACTATATACTTGTGGCCTACTAGCCAACTGTATACCTGTTTAGAGCAATTTGGCAATATGCATTATACTGTATATCATTATACTCACTTGGTTAGTAAACCTCTCACTATTTTCTCATTTGTTTGTTTACTAGACATCAGTTGCCAGTACAGAGTACCTAACAGCGTCAGGCATTACTGCCAGTGCCAGGTCTAAGAGTCATATTATTGCACGTAAGGAGCAGCTTATGCTATTATTGACAACATTATGCTGCCTTCTCCATCATTCCACTTCCAGTCAGCAGCATGGCTCAAAGGGTGAAGCCATGTTGTTTTATTACGATCCTGCTCACATTATGTGGGGTTGCAAAATACAACTTAGGATTATTTTGGCACTACTGGGAAAATGGACACTTTGATTTTCAAGTCATTGCACAAACACTACCAATACATAACACCATTTTTACCAGGCATATTAGTCAACATCATGCAATCATATTTTTAGTTCTACAATCAATGACATAAACATTACACCTAAGTTATCCTAGCACCGCGTGTGACAACAAGGCCTGCACGTACGTTATGTATATATACCAGTCTGCCGATAGGCTATTACCAGTATGCTTAGCCTATAGCCTGATAGCCAACTAAAAATATTCATTTATTGATACTCTAAAAGGCCATAAGTCATAAATACTCAAATAGGTTATCCCATCCTAAAAACCAACTTTACTGCAAATATTGCAATATAAATACTAATAGTAATAGGCTAGCCTACTTAATACCGTACCGGAACGTCCATTGAGGTGCTACAAACTTGAAAGGTTTTCTTGATCAGCCTTAAAATGAAAAGCCCTAATTTCTCCAACAGGGAGCTTGCTCAAAAACTTTTACAGTTTCATCAAACTACCGTACATAAACTTATGAAACAAACTTCATAGACAAAGTTGCAGTGGTGTTAATGAAAAAATTTAACACCATTTTGTCATAAGTAAGTATTGACTTTTGCATAACTGAATCTTCTATCAGGAATATTAGTACCTTATAAACTTCATAACAAAATTTTCCATAATATCTTTTATGACAAAATTGAGCTCATTTTTTTCATGAACACCACATGTAAAAAACCTTTCGAGTACCACAACGTCACAACAAACCAAGTGAGCTACTGATCAAGAGGAGTACGGAGTAGCCAGAAAAAACGGAGTAACTTTTTTTATTTTATGATTCCATTCCTAAGTTGTAGAAACCTTAAGGTTTGAAACCAAAGGAAAGAAATTTTGGGGAGATTGGTGCAATGCAACTTCCACAAAAATTATTATCCTATGCTTTTGTCTATATTTAACTATCCTGAAACTGATGTTGGCATGCCTTGATCAATAAAGATCATTACAAAGGTTTGGATTTTGAAAAACCCATTGAGGGAATATTCTCCGATTGTGATACCCAAAATTTTACCAACATTTTACTTTTTATTTTATTAATATATTCCGAAAATTTGATCTTCTCAAGTTGAGTGAAAAATTTTTTTCAATTTTTGTATGACTTATTTCAACCATTTTCCCCATCGCAGCCTGCCCAATTTTTAATGTTTTAGTCATCACTAATATCCACCAAATCTGATAATTTGGTTTATCTACGTTGAACGATTTAAAAGTTCAAAATTTTCCAGCTCCCATTTTATGGGGAATTCCCGGACGTGACACTCCCATTTTCAGGCACACACCAGTTTGTTTCGAAATCTATACCACCCCATGATATCATTCATCAGTGTTTTGTGGTTTAAAAGGAGATAGTGATAGAAGAAAAACAAAGAAAAAAAAAGAAAAAAATAAGGAAAAATTATATCAAAGACGAAATAAAAGGGCTATGACCAGTACAAAGGTACTGATTAGTGTTTTCAAAAACCACAAACTTTTTTCAAAGAATATCACTACTTACCGAGATATACCAGTTCAAAATTTACCACTTTTTTCCATTTTCCGCTTCAGAAATTTCGGTCACGAGACTGGAAGCCCTTAAACTTGGTACGCATACACTTTTTATCTCTACCCATGTTGTGTCCAAATTGCAACTTTCTACATTCAGCGTTTTTTTGTTAAAAGCGAAATAAAAAAATTTCGACTAAAAAATAGCCGTTTTTTCTCGGTTTTGGGGTCCCCAAATCATTATCACGTAATCTTCGACCCCCAAAATTGGCATGCATGATGGTTAGTAAACTTGTAATGTTGTGTCCAAATTTCAGAGTTCCACATTTTGCTGTTTTTGACTTATCATTAAATCAAACAAATTTTAATGCTCATCTATCAAAATGGCCGAGTGAAAACATAGAAACTACGCGCGCGCGCGAAGTCCCAATAAATTGAAAACTGCTGTGTTAATAACAAAGCAAAATTGGTTTCAAGCTTCATACGACATGGTCAAGTACATAAAGCGTTTGCTACTTAAACGATAGACTCGGTTTTGATTTTATCTCAAGTCAAACGAAAACCCATAAAAGTTCACAGCTTCCCTGCATGACGATTAGCAAAAAAAAAATTAAATTGGCAGCGTGGCTGGGAGCATGATTTAGGTTCAACCCGCACCCTGGTCACGTTGTTGCGTCCTTGGATTAGACAATATACGATGATTATCTCTGCTTGGTGACTTTGAAAAAGCAGCGAAGTAAGTGGACAAGAACTTACATGAATAAAGGTTCACTGGAAACTGCTAATCGGGTACGAATTCCTTCCAGCACAAAGCAGTCATTGCAATGAAGGTTACAGCAGAAGGATAGATTGCAGTTTAAAAACAGTGTTAAGCTTCAACTGTGTACGGTAGACAGGTGGTCAGTAACGAATCAAGGGGGACATGACAGAACGTGCTAGCAAGCTCGTAAAGGCCATTCTCGCTCGCTAAAAAGCGCTAAAGAACAAAAAATCTTCGTAGACAAACTTCCATTTGTGAGTCGTCTCGCCCAACACACGTTAAAACAGTTCGCTCGAATTTCTTCGCAAGATGTTCGTAACTTGTGTAACTACGTAATAAATATCTCATTGTGACATCAATTAAATGCATTTCTACTCCGAAATAATGCGTTCAAGCGTACTGTATGTACTACATTGTTATAAAAAAAGATACCATAACCTATGCGTTATTATTCTGTGCAAGCAAATTCCTCAACTGATGAAAATTAGTAAATAAACGACAGAATTTAATTATATTTTTGGATCAATGCTGTGAAATAAGAACAACGTTTTTTCATACTACAATTTTTTTTAAACGACGTAAAGCGCCCTTGAAGTTGTTGGTGGGTAAACTCATATGTTAACAGTAACTCTAGGTCTTTAGGTTTCAAAATTTTTCAAAAAGGAGCGAGTCGAAGTACACTTCTTTTCCTTTTTATAACCGGTATGTCTTGATTCAAGACTGGTTGATTTTAATTTTTTGCCAATATTCGGTCCCATTTGTTCTTGATTTTGTAAAACTTTTGAGCGCATCAATATCAATTTTAGCGGGCATGTTTGAAACACTTTTTAATTCCTATTGCTCTGTCTGCTTAAGCAAAGGCTTTTTTCTTGCTTTTGCAGCATCGTAAAATTGCAAAAGCGAAAAAGCAAGCTTTTTTCAAATTGAATAAGAAATTTACTGGTCTCCTACTATTGGATTTAACTAAAGCATTTGATACTGTTCAACATAAAATACTTCTCACAAAATTAAACCATTATGGCATTCGAGGTGTTGTAAATAATTTCTTTGAATCGTATGTCACAAACAGATCTCAAGCTGTTATAATTCACGATAATCATTCTTCGAAGTCCAATATCGATATAAGGGTACCTCAAGGCTCATCTCTTGGGCCACTGCTATTTTTACTTTATATAAATGACTTGCCCAACTGTATTAGTAGCACTCCCCGACTTTTTGCTGACGACACCTGCATTTTGGTTAAAGCAAATACTTCAAATGAGTTAAAATACTCTCTAAACTATGAGCTAGAAAAAATCAATGATTGGATTGTTGCCAATAAACTAACATTAAATGCAGCTAAATCTAGTGCAATAATAATAAAACCGAAACCCAATTCTCCACTAGTTGAAATAAACCTTAGCTGTGCCGCAGGATCAATTAAAGTAGTAAGCAGCGCTAAATATCTTGGTGTTTTTATTGACGACAAACTAAATTTTCAAGAACACATTAAACATTTAGAGAAGAAAGTCTCGCGCTCAGTGGAAATTATAAGTAAACTAAAAAATTATCCACCAACGCATGCATTGTTTAAACTGTATTATACTTTAGTGCATTCGCATTTGCTTTATGGACTTATAGTTTGGGGAAACACATATCCAACCTATCTCTCCAAATTAATTACACTTCAAAACAAAGCTCTTCGCATCGTTACAAAAAGTGGATGGTATCAAAATGCTTTGCCTCTTTATCAAAAGTTTAACTTATTGAATCTACAAAATTTACATAAATTTGAGACTGCCAAATTCATACATAATCAAATCAATCAGCGTCTATCTCCAAATTTTAATAATTATTTCACTTTGGTAAAATTCTCGCACAGTCGGCAAACTCGTACTACGGCATCCTTGAATTTAATAATTCCTCTTTACAAAACCAAAAGAACGCAGCAATCAATTAAATATTCCGGTGCGAAATTTGGAATTCCATTCCTAATAACACTAAAGACTCTCATTTAGAAAGTTTTTGAAAGAAAGCAAAGAAATTCTTTTGAACTCCTTGTGTTAATTTTCTTGTGTTTATATTTTCAAATTATAAAGTAGCGACTTGAAAAATGCTTGTATATTACTCGTAAATAATCTTCCAAAAATTATAAGTTATTATCTAAATTATTTTCTAAAAATACTAAATTTTAGTAACTCTTAGCCAGCACATTACTATTGTAGCTCTTGTTTTGTCTTTTTTTTTTTTTTTTTGTATTTTTCAGTTTTTGCTTCCTTGTGTTTTTTTATGTCAGTTTGTTGTAGCTCGAAAAAAGATGCCATATCTTTTATTATGGCTTTCCAGAGTGGCTGCAGACTCGAAGACCTCGCGGTCCCTTCGCCGTCACTCAGGCGCTGCTTCATTAATAATAACACTATTCGTTCTTTGTTTTATCTGTTTTGTTTTTTTGTTTAGTTAGTGGCGTCAATAAACAAACTTGAACTTGAACAACTGCCAAAAAAATTTCTCAATTGCTTGCACAGAGCAACAGAGCTTTATAATGTTGAATAGTTGCAATTTTGCTTGCAAATACAAGAAAATCACTGAAAATTCATTGCTTTGAATCAGCACAAATTTTAGTTTCTTTGATTAGTTTGAATTTTTTGTTTGTTTGTTTTTGGTTTATTTTGCTGCCGAGGCTGGCAGTGTTTTTAATTTTTTCTTAAATTTTGAGCAAAAATGAGCCTCGTGTTTTAGAAAATCATTCTTATAAAAGAAGTGCACTGCTATTTTTGTCAACTGGCACTACTCAACATTTCTTTATCAGTCGAAACAGCAAGTGGTTCTCAATGCAATTCGCTTTTTTTTAGCAGTCTGATAGCAAACATGGCTGCGATTTTAATTAATTTTCTGCAAAAATTCGCTTTGGTTAGAAGTTTTCAATATTTTGCCTTCAAATTTCTGAACCAAAAAAATTTCTCGCACGCTTAAAGAGTGCTTCAAGATCCACTTTGTTGGCGAGGAAAATGTGACGTTTTTTTACTCGAACTGCTTTCCGCAATCGCTCAAAGCAAGTTAGTGAGAAAGAATGACGTTACGGATTTCGCAAGGCTTTATATGCACGTGCAAAAATGACCTCTTACGTTTAACGAGTTTTTCGTCTGGTAGTGCCTCTTAAAAAAACTCGTTAATTAAAGCGAACGAGGAAATTTTTGTCATGTGGGCCCAGTTCTATTCAAGTAGTATTTGCAGTAATGAGTTACTTACTTTAGTACTTTTTATTTCTGCTAATTCTTCATAACTTCGAAAAATATTTTCTCGAAATAACGCTAGTAGAGTAGAAATTACTTTTAGTAAAGTACAAGTGGATACCTAAGCCAAGCTTACTTGATGATTTTACCACAATATGACCAAAAAATATTTTTTGTTCGCGGTCTATCCGGCAGCTCTACTTATCGAAGGCATGTTCGTTCGGTAAGTGTTCCTAAGCTTATCTTTGGAATCACATGTAATGTCACTAGGCTAACATCACAGTAGGTTCAATTTAGGTTAGGATTGGCTTTAGAGATAGGATTAATCTTACTAAACGCATACTTTAACTCTAATTTCAAGCCAAAATAGGCTCGTTAGGATTGGCCTATAACGTCAGATGTGATTGTAATCTGTGAAAAATTGCAAAAACACACTTACCTGTTGGTACAGTTCTCAAAACTTTGAAATCTTAAATTTGAAACTGTTTTCTATTTTCATTATCGGAAGTAAAATTTTGACTAAACTTTCCAAGTTTAACTTGAACGGAAATACTTCGTCCTACTTCTGCTTTTGCTTGAAGTAGATTTTTGAGCAAGCACCTCTAGTTACTTTTACTAAAGTGGGACTTTTGGCTACTTTGATCACCTCTAGTCAGGTGGGAGATTGACCGAAAAAACGAAAGGTCACTTTTCTGTCTTCTGGCCTAGGCAACTTGGTGATCAAAAACATGATTACTATTTCAATTTATGTGACATTGTAAAACTCAATTAGACGATGGACCTATTTTCATTCAATCAAGAACATTATAAGAGTCTGGTTATAATGTAATAGCTCAACCAGTCATATTTATGAACAGACATATGATTGAATACCTGAACTGCCTTTTACTGACGTCTCAAAAATCATTCTAATATGTAAGAAGTTTGTTTTGGTCGGATACAAAATTTCTCAAACCAGATATGTGGAAGCGGAAATTTTTGAATCACTTCTGCTTCCGCTTCCACGGCTTCTGCTTCCACTGCTTCCGCTTCCACTGCTTCCACTTCCACTGCTTCTGCTTCCACTGCTTCCGCTTCCACTGCTTCTGCTTCCATTGCTTCCACTTCCACTGCTTCCGCTTCCACTGCTTTCGCTTCCACTGCTTCCGCTTCCACTGCTTCCGCTTCAACTGCTTCCACTGCTTCTGCTTCCACTGCTTCCGCTTCCACCACTTCATGATATACTTTTTGCATAAAATTTTTTGGTTTTAAATTTTTTTGCAAAAACTTTTTTCCAGTTACGTTGAAATTGTTATCATCATATAGAACCAAATTATATAATTGTATTTAGTGGTTTGTAGTCGAAAGGATTTGTGGATGGGTGTAGTCAGGTACTTGGATTTGGAGCGACCCTGCAGCGAAAAGTCCAATCACATTGTCGTTATGTTTCAGCTGATGCAACATTCTCTGAACGTTTACCCCGAAGTTTAAAACTATAAACGAATATTTAGGGTTTGGGGACGGATTTTCAAACGCTTGGGATTATAACTTATTTCAACTACATCTGCGCTGTTAAGCACAAATCTTTACTTGGTTGTAATAAGGTAACACTTGGGCAAAGCTTCCACATTTCCAGTTTTTGGTAGCTTGTTTGTGAGTGTGGTTGGCTTCAAAATGTTGCAAATAGCATGTATTTTTAGGACAACAAAGTAAAAACATATTGCAAGATTTATGCGGTTATACACGTTACACAGTACCATATTAAAATAATTCTTGTCTCAAACGGTACTTGGCAATAATAACATCAGAGTTAAAAGTCATTCAATATTAAAGTTTGTTTAAGAGACGTTATGATGCTTTTCTATGTTTGCTTTTTAAGAATATGTTATCACAGAGAAAAAAATTAAAAAGCTGGAACTGGAAGCTTTGTATACGTTGATGAATGCAGTTTTATACTAGTATGATCCCACATTTTGTTTATACAATTATGGTCCCAGTATGGCCGCAAGAAATGGGCAAAGCCTCATTTAAAAGTATTTTTGAAAAAATTGTTAAATTTGAGTTCTAAAATAGATAATCTTTTAACAATTGCAATTTTAATAATGAGCTCGTTAGCTACATGGTTCATTTTTGAGTTGATGGGAGTGGGGGCAGCGACTGCTTCGGATCTAAGTAAACCACAAGCCTTTAAAAATGTTTCTTTGCAAATGATGATTGATCAAATATTCAATTCTCGTCGTATACTTTTTAAAAAATTGCATCTCATTCAATTTTCGACGTTCGATATAAATGATCAAAGCGGTACATTTTTACCGTTTCCAGCTTCCGCTTCCGCATCCCTGGTACAAACAAACGAAAAGCTATATTATAATCGGTTTTACATTCTTAACTGTTTTAGTTGTTGTTTTTGTAACTTCATATTTCATCTTTTGTAACCGGACAGTGGCAGATGCTAACTACAATGGAACCCGGTCGGCGATCATCCAGATAACGCGACTACCGCGGTTAGACGACCGGTTTTTCTTATAATCCCGAAATATTTTTAATCATTTTAAAAGCATTGAAAACTAGCTCACGCGACCACCCGATTTTCAGACCGCGCCACTGTTTTTCAGTTCCAACTATCTATTTTGACTGCAGTAATGCGACCATCCGTTGTTTTTTTTATGTTTTCAAATTCTCTAAATGATATGTTTACAGCGGTTCAAGCAAAACTACTCTTTAAAGGAGAGAATACAAGTGAAAATAATTGCGTAATCGGGCGATAACTAAATACCCGTAAAAGAACTAAATAAAAAAAAAGCAAATTAAACAAACAAAACAAGCTTTATCAAATTGCTACTTTTATGCCTAACTAAATACTGCAGTAGCCTACCTCGAATTCAAATTATAACAGAAAAAGTTGGATCTTGGTAACGCGTCCACCCCGGTTAAAAATCCATTCAATTATAGTCCCAATGGCGGTCGTGTCACCGGGGTTCCATTGTTTTGGATGATCTGAACATTTTTCATTGCGAAATGATACTTGTACCTTTACGTGCTTGGGGAATTCGCTTCTGCTTAGGAGTTTCCGGTGATCCAATGTTTCTGTGGGTTTCTTCGAAACCTCGTCCACTGAATTTACTGCTTGGTCAAAGCCACCAAGCAAAAATAATTATCGCGCACCGTCTCATTTTAAGGACGCAACAACGTGACCAGGGTAGAAGTTGAACTTAGATCATGCAGTCGGGGTCGCCGTAACAGTGATAATTTTGCCCTTTCGACCATGCAGCTGACGTAGTTAAAATTAGTTATAATACCACGTGCTATTTTAGCAGGGGCGAGTTTAGGGGGAGGGACATTGTGCCATGCCCCTCCCTTCTGGGTTGCCAGTAAAGTTTTTGAAAAGCTTGTTAGTGGTACAGAATTTCAAAATAGCTTGTGGTAGCGTCGGAGCTATCATTTCCACTCTTTGAAAAATGGGTAGCCTTGAAAAAGGCTGTTATAGATCAACCGTTTTCGTCCAGCTCTCTTCATGAATCTACGCTGGAATGAAGAAAAACTAAGATGCAGTGGTATATATAGAGGTTGACTACATTGAAATGACAATGGGTTGCTATTATGACTAGGGTAAGTTTTTGCAACTTATGCAACTTTTTTTACAGCTTCTGACATTTTTCTATATACTAGGAATTAATGTAGAAAAATGTTTTAAGCTGTTTTTGGGAATTTTATATCGCAACTGTTTGCAGTATCTTTCTTTTTTTTCATGCAACTTTTTACGGTAATTTTTATCACGTAAGGCGCAAAACGTTTCTGAGATTTAAAAAACATGCTATAAAACTATTTCAGTACAGTTCTTTAGTCTTTGAGTTGCATAACAAAAAGCTATGAGACGAATTACCTGCTTCTCAATGTTATCTAGAACGCAACAGTTTGGCTTACAATTTTGTGCACTGTGGAGCGAAGTTTTATCATGCTAGGCAAACTCTTGGCAAAAGATCACCATTTCCCTAAAATAATGTTTGCAAATATTTAGCATTATATGTAAATAAATCGCTTGAGTAAATCACGGTCGTTTAAAAAGTTTGTGCATAAAAGCAACTTTTTGCTACTTTCGTTAAAAATAAATGCAATTTTTTCAATTTTTTATTGCAACAAAAACTTGCCCTAATTATGACGCAAGATGCTGCAAAAATCACCCAAAATAGTATCTTACGTCATAATAGCGACCTATTGTCATTTCAATGTAGTCAACCTCTATGTATACCATTGCATCTTAGTTTTTCTTCATTCCAGCGTAGATTCATGAAAAAAGTTGGACGAAAACGGTTGATCTAAAACAGCCTTTTTCAAGGCTACTCATTTTTCAAAGAGTGGAAATGATAGCTCCGACGCTTTTAAAAGCTATTTTAAAGTATTTTTTTTTATTATTTTTTGTTTGCAGTTTTCAATGCATTGTTATAGGTTACAGCGATGACAAGCTAATACATATAGCGATACCGCTGCTCTTGCTTGTTTTAGCGCAACTTACCAGCGCTCATCATAAAATTATGTTTGCTTTAGCGCGACTTTTGTGTCTATAAATTTATGCCCCTTCCCCCCCTTTCGAAAATTTTGCGTACGCTACTGTAATTCTAGCACAATAAAACAACGTTGTTTTTAGATTTTATTGGAAGTCAGTTCATCATTGGCGACATGCTTTACACTTTATCAAACATCACAACTACAGCAAACGAGGCTCAGAGGTTGTGTTCGTCAATTAATGGAAAACTGGCTGAGATAACCAATGATGAAATTCAGGACAACATTCGGCCAAAGCTTATTAAGGAATATATTGGTTCAGGTTCGAATTTTAAAATTTGAGAAAGGCTACGACAAGGGTCATAGTCAAGAGATTCCTAAACCGAGAGTGCTCAAACCACTAACACGTAGAACGTAAATCAAATTCAGTAAAGAGGGTTCAGGATAAGAGCACTTGGGACATTGTTTCACAAAATGAATAATGATTTAATGACAATATGACAGTAAATGGATTTGAGCCGTCGCGATGCGTTTCGTCCTTGCTGAAGGGACTCTTCAGGCGACGAGGTCAATTTTGTTTTATTAGCCAAAAAAAAACTTTTTTAATTGGAATCGGCCCCCCTTATCTTTCTAGGCTATATCTATCTTCCTGTGCAATATGGCTACTCCAAAACTTTTCGCCTACAACTTACTGACCTCCATTACCCAGTAGGTTACTAACTCGCTATTCGAAACCTTCAAAATTTACCACTAATAAAATCTATCTACTACCGGTACCTGTTACCGAAATCTACAAGCTAAGCCTACTTAATGCTAACAGTACAATTTTGGTCTGCATGGAGTTAAGTTTGGAATCAATCATAGAAATTAATACCGAATAATAGCCCATTATTGTCAAAAAATACAAAATATCGCAAAGCATTACGTACCGAGCGTTACGCAATGGAAAATTTTAACAAGAGACCCCAACGTTATTCTAATTAAAATTTTCTATCCACATAGCACTATCTCATAGAGTGCTCAAACTTAAAATATCACTATCTCAGCTCAAGCTTGTAGATTTCGGTAACAGGTACCGGTAGTAGATAGATTTTATTAGTGGTAAATTTTGAAGGTTTCGAATAGCGAGTTAGTAACCTACTGGGTAATGGAGGTCAGTAAGTTGTAGGCGAAAAGTTTTGGAGTAGCCATATTGCACAGGAAGATAGATATAGCCTAGAAAGATAAGGGGGGCCGATTCCAATTAAAAAAAGTTTTTTTTTGGCTAATACAGCAAAATTGATCTTGTCGCCTGAAGAGTCCCTTCAGCAAGGACGAAACGCATCGCGACGGCTCAAATCCATTTACTGTCATATTGTCATTAAATCATTATTCATTTTGTGAAACAATGTCCCAAGTGCTCTTGTCCTGAACCCCCTTTACTGAATTTGGTTCAGGTTCGTGCATTATAGTGTAGTTCGTTATGATGTGAAGTGTTGAAGTGATGTAATATATGACTCAGCGGTTACTTGTCAAAAATAAAAATAAAACAAAAAAATAACGAGCAAAGATTAATTTCTTTTTTTGCTCATTTTTTGCATTCATTTTCATGAATTAGTTGATTTATCACACAATATGCATAACTACAAATGAAGCGTTTACGGAATTAGCTTTTTTTGAATAAACTGAGTAATAACACTAGTGGTTGTATGGGTTTTCCCATATCGCAGGATTCTGCATAGTATTGATTCTGCATAAAAAAACAAGGCAAATGTCTTAATTGAAATCAGGACAGAATGCAACAAACTTTTCGAAAATGTTACAAGTTATTTTGATCTGAGTTTTTTTTTTTTGCTTTTTCAAAGTTTTTCGGTCGATCATTTTTGCACTTTTAACACGTTGACTGCCATGCAACTACGAGTATACTCGAAGTGAGGCGTTCGTTCCCTGGTGCCAACTACGAGTATACTCGTTTTTTTCTAAACGCCAATGAAAAAAAAACTACGAGTATATACGTGATTTCAATGGATGAAATTGACCCTTCGGCTTATGTAGCACAACAAGAAAATTATTTTGGCACCTGTAACACCAATAATAGCCTTCAAAATTAAAAAAGTTGCCCAAGTTTACCAAACAAAATTTTGGTCGAACGAACGTTTTATACGCAATGTATTGCATGCATATATTGCTTATGAAACATTGCTGCCACTTTGAGTAAAACACCTAAAGTTGCTAAGCAGTTTCATCCGTAGTATTTGTGCAGACTCACTAAAGCTTAGCGTAGTTTGGAAATGATAAAGATTGTGGGATGTTCATCTTTTTTTAAGAAAATCTACAGATTTATATGAAAGTTGCAACAGCAACTGCTGTCGAATCAGCAGAAAGAGATAGGCTAATAGATGCTGGCACAGGAGGTTGCACTGTTGCCGCTTCTTCATCTTCATCTGAACTTGATTCATCTGTATCTGATGCTACTTATAGTGCATGTACATCACTTTCAGAATCAGATAAGTCAGAAAAATCTTCTGAATGAGAGTCACTCAAGTCCAACTAATCATCCCATTCAACCTGAGATATATACCTTTTTCTAGCCATATGTCTAAGTCAGTGTTAGTAAACTTAATTTTAGACTGTAAGCTAAATTGAATTTGACCAACTTGGTGAAAACATAATAGTGATTAGAAACATGGAAAAAGCTAAAATATCTAAAAAAACATAAAGAACAAAATTTGGGTTACTCAGAGTGATGTAACCTGTATGGCTACAGTACCAGTATTTGAACAGTAGCGTAGCCTAATCAGGGGTGTGTGTAGCCGAAATTTTCTTCCAAAAAATCTGACTAAGTAGGAAATAGGATTACTATCAGAGGTGGAGTCCTCAAGGACACATCTCGAAGTCCTTGGCCTCGAAGCCTCAAGTCCTCAAAAATTGCCCTGTCCTTGGCTCAAAGACAGCACTATTTTTTGAGCCGTTGAAATGTTGTTGGAAAACGCCAGAAACCTTGCGGAAAATTTGCGAAGACCTTTTTTTGTTTTCCTCAAGTGGAGATCATCTGAAAAGAATTTTTGAAGACCTTTTTCGCCTGAAAAAAATTTTGAAGACTTTTTTTTTGAGAACACTTGCTCCTGTGTCCTTGGCCTCGGAATTTTTTTGTGTCCTTGGCCTCAAGCCTCGTGTCCTCGACTCCACCTCCGATTACTATTATTCAGTTTATTAGATCTATATTCTGTCAACTGCAGAAAGAGGAAAGTGAACTATGCTACTCTGGTATATGGA
Source organism: Trididemnum nubilum (assembly GCA_963965965.1). Lineage (NCBI taxonomy): Eukaryota > Metazoa > Chordata > Ascidiacea > Aplousobranchia > Didemnidae > Trididemnum > Trididemnum nubilum. The sequence goes on from OZ014479.1 coordinate 41,534,816, forward strand.
GCAGTGGAAGGCTATTCTGTATTAGTATTGGCATACTGCAGTGACCAGTACTGTAACTGGAGGTTGGTAAATATTGCTACCAGCTTACCAGTAGCCTGGTTGACTTCTTGTTCACCAGTAAAGAAGCATTATAAGAATTTGTCCATTAGCAATTGATTTCAGCTCACACTAGCTGTTGAATCCAAATTCAAATTTTATCTGATTCTAATTTGACTTCTAGATTTCTAAACTTCTTTCTAGTAACGAGTGATCACTACACGCGCTATAGGTAAACAAAAATATTATGTGGTAATCAGAAAATGTTTTTTCAATACAAATACACGATGATATCGTAAGTTATTTTGAAGATTTTGTAAAGCAATATATGGTCATGTGTAAAAAAAAGGTCATTTTCAGCTACGAGTTATCTCGTAGAGTGACATTTTTTGACAAATTTGTTGATTCAGGTGCCAACTACGAGTATGCTCTTAGGTAGTTTTTTCGCGTGATATATGACAAATAAGTTTAGCTGTTACCAAAAATCGACTTCATAGCTTTGTGGCAGTCTTACTTTAGCTCTAATACGTTTGACAATTTTGAGCAGTTTTGGTAAAAACCGGTCGGCAGTCAACGTGTTAATAACTTTTTTGGAAACAATTTTTAACAAAAATTATTCATCGTAAAATATAGCCTTCATACGTAATCTGGAATGGCTTTGTATTTGGAATAATGCTATTACGCGTGCATGGTTACGGTACCATTTTCAAAACTTGAGCATTTACAATTACCGATTATTATAGCAATGTTAGTGCTATTTTGATTCATTAATTAAAGAAATATCCGCACTTAGAATATAGAACAAAACATGAAAACGGTAATCCCACATTCACCGGTCAATATATACGCTGGAATTCCTTCAGTCAGCAAAAACCCAAAATTAAATTAAACCTGACCTTAAAGTACCGGACGCTTGCCATCTGTTATTCTGAGAGATTGCCATCTGCACTAGGCAAAATCAAGCTCATTCTACAAATTAATGCATACCCAGAGCACGTTATCAAGTCCTTTGTCGCTAAGAAGACGCAGCAATTTCATGCTTTTCCTAAATTCGGACCAGAAAGATGCCTCTTCTATCTACATCACCCATTCTCGGTTCTGTTTTTACTCGGTTTGAAAAACAAGTAAAATCTGCTCTCAAACAGTATTTTTCCGTTGTGGAACCACACATTGTTTTCTTAATCAAAGCAAGCTTCTTTTCGTTACCAACAAGAATGTACTGCCTGCGTTACAAAAAAAGCACCGTGATTTATCAATTTTCAACCCATTGCAACCGTAGGGATCTGCAGGTCATGCCTCCCAAAAGCTGCAGAACAGAATTACACAACACGATCCCAAATCTCTGCATCAGCTTTGATCTTTTTACGAAAAACATACTGCACTTCTTGTCTTGTTTCTGATTCAACCATTGGACTTCATCTTCTAGAAAATCCTGCCTGTGTTCAACATTATGATGACAGCAGATTCTCTATTCTTGCTCAACGCCGCTCTTCTTCCGACAAAAAGAATTCGTGTATGTAGTTAAAAGATTGTACACTAATGAGGCTCTTTTATTGGTCTTTTTCCTGCCAATCACGGATCTGCTTTTGTCCTAAAAATTGCCTTTATTTTTCTGCGCGCTCCATTTTGACGATTCTTCTTGAAAATTAGTGTTAGACGAAAATCTTCTTTGAAGAAATGAATATTTTGATTAAAGCAATTCTGAATGAAAAAAAAAGGTATAACCTATCATTATTTGCACATATAGGTCTACAATTTTACGCAAAAAAACACGTTCATTTGTTTAAAAAAAAATTAAAATATTGACAATGTACTTTATTTAGATTTGGCGCTTGTAACCATCCATGCAAGTCCTTATGATACATACTTTCAAAAGTTTCGGACAGAAGGTGCAATCGATAAAATACGTCTATCCTCTTGGAAAACTCCTCCAGCTGGAGACCTATCAAGCTTTCGATTGTTTAACAGGTATTGCAGCAGTGCAATGGCTTGCTTAATGTTTATTGGGACAAAATTATTGGATGAAAGCAGTTGAGCGCATTGTAAACGTTATTATAGTGCTCAATTAAACCCACCCTCACAATTGGGTTGGACTTAATCTCTTTTAGCATAACGTTAAGTCTACCCTTGATCCAGTTTTGGCTAGTACTGCAGAAAAAATATATTAAGAATGCCAAAATTTAGATAGCATATTTTTTTCAACAAAATAGTGACACAGTGGTTTTTATACTCTTAATATTGGCAGAGATGCAATAAGATACTGAAAACTTTTCAAATATTGTACTTGTGTGATAATTTGAAAAATCATAATTTCCAAAATCAAATCAATTGAACGATCTAGTACTGGATGGACCAATTACGTTGAGGATCTTGGATAGAATCGCTTTGGATTTTACCCAAGCGAAATGATGGATATGATGGACGACCGTAAAGTGTGACGGCTTAATCTCAAGTTGCTGCCCGCAGCCCCGCAACCCTTACAGAAAAGAGGGCAATAAAGAAAGAAGAAAAGAAGATAAATTTAAAAAACCTAATATATTTATAGATTTTTGAAGCGAGCGCCTGAAACCTGATATTTTTGTAAAGAGGGCCATAAAATTTGAAGTAACTGTTTGCCTCACTAACTTTTGACAACTGCATTTAGAACTAACTTTGCCCAAACGACTAATAATTCCAGATTATAAATGTGTTAGATAGATATAGACGCACTGTTTGACTTAGATGCCTGAATGAATAAATCAAGTTTGTCGAAAATGTTTTCTAGAGCCCTTGCTGCTATTATTTAAAGTTTCTCTCTCTGCACAAAACGGTTAACTTTTGTTTTCATAAACCACTAAGTGTTTTCATGTGACAACAATTTTAAAAAATGATGCCGATATAAATTGCTTTATGGCGTAGTGTTACTTCGATAGCATGAAACGCGTACACGCTGCTGAAATGGAAGATTCGAATTTGATTCTAAGTCAGGTCAAACCAAAAGCTGAATAAATTGACATTCACAGCTTCCCTGCTAGGCGATCAGTATTAAAAAGATAATGTTGATTTTACAAAGTGTATGTTAGGCAAAACGGCAAAACAAGTTGTAGCTTGATGCAAAAACCGCAAAGTTGTATCCCTGTCCTCTAGCCTAGCTACAGACAACTTAGCAAATAAATAATGATAATCGCAATAATTGCAGTATAGTTGAATGTCACTTCTTCTGTGTATTTCATAGAGATCCTTAAATAACTATTTATATTTCAAATATTATAATTCAAAATAATTTAATATTTTAGTGGATTTGGAGAATTTGAAGAAGCCATATATTTCCATTACGTCGACAATAGAGATTTGATTAACACCAATTCAAACTCTAGTGTACATGGTTGGAATTATAATTTTCATCTGTTCGGCCGAACCAGTCCATCATCAGCAAATGCTATCAAGTTGAACAATTATTTCTCTTATGATGGTGGAGCTTGGAAAAGCTACGTTTTTCTTGCCAGCAAACCGGATCCTTTGAAATTTTCTTTTCCAATAGGAGGTAGTCGAGACAGCATTTACATTCCAGGTTAGCAACTATGCTGCAAAATTAAAAAAGGTACCTTATAGAGCTTATATCATGGAATGTTAGATTAAAGGCAGTATTTATCATATTAGGCCAAACACTAAAAAATAATTTAGTTTAATGTCAACGAATATTAGTCTTAGAAAAAAATATTTGAAAAACAAACGATCAAGTGCAGATAATTTTAATTTAGCCGAGTAATAGTTTTTCGGTACTGAATGCACGGCCATTTGATATAATTTGATTAAAAAGAATAAAGATTTATTTGAAACTGTAAACTATTTTATTTGAAGAAAATTTTATTTCTTGCTGATGATACGCGTAGCGTAGTCCAAAACATGAAAGTTTAACTGCTAGATAAGGCTTTATTGATTTTCAAGACACTTTAGTACAAGTTTTATTCACAGTATCTTATCACAATCGATAGGTCCACAAATGAATCCTATGCACTTCCGAAAAACACCTTCCAGACATTACACTTCCCTGAAAAACACTTCGCTGAAACTACATTATCTCAAATGTACACTCCCCCAAAATTGCACTTGCGAGAAATTACATCTTCCCGAAAATATTTTTTCCAGAATTTATACTTTCCAGAGTTTACATTTGGCCGAAAAGACATTTCCCCAAAGACTTATTTTCCAGAAATTATGCATATTTTAGCCATTTTATGTGGTTCATTTGGTAGAATTTATATTACGCAAAATTTATAGGTTTATTTATTTTTACAAATTTACTCATAGGTTACGGGTAGAGTAGGATTGGCAAAAAAAGATGTTATTCTGGTAGGTCACGTGGAGTGGGAGGATGGAGTCAAAAACTGGTCTTTTTGTGGATTTTATTACTTCTATGTGGCTTGAACTAGTCAGTTAAAACTTAGATAAATTATTAGGTGTAAGTAAAACAATTATTTTGCAAAATTCTATGGTTTTAACATTTTGATGTAACAAGACTTATTTTCACAAATTTACTCTTAAGTTACGAGTTAAGTAGTACTCGTTCTTAGACAAAGTTACGAGAATTTACGCGACTAAACTGAGGTATCTTGGTCTCAAATAAATTTAAAAATTAGATTTTACTCGAAAGGACAGATGTACTGTAACGTGGTAGTGATTAAAGTCAATCAAAATCAGAACAGTGGTAAAAAAAAAGAGAGCTAGATTCAAATATCTTGTCAGTCTTTGGTAGACACTCATCATAAATATAATAACTGCAATCATAATGGGTAAGGTAAGGTACATTTTATTTTGTACCGCACAAAGTACACACAAACTAAACCCAAAGCAACACAAGTGTAAATTCAAAATGATGCAAAAGGAAGATCTCGAAGTAACATGAGTCTTCAAATCGAGCGGCCAACCTAGCATAAAACAAAAAGATGATTCATTCTAATGATAGTATAGGCGTTTTCGAAACAGTGCAGGCTAATGTTGAATTTTTTTTGATAAAATTATAATTTATAGTTTTGGATGAGATTGGATTTATATACGCAGTAGAAAATTTTCGAAAAGATAATTTTGTAAAATTTAATGATAGTGAATTCTGTAAAGTAACACCCAAATATGTCACAGATTTTTCAGTTCTTGACAACTTAAAACGAGGGATTTTTGGTTGTTTTTTGTGTTCTGGCCCTAGTACTGAGAATAACTTTTTACATTGTTAAAAAAATTTATTAATGGTGTAGATAGAGTTTTGTGTTGTACACAACACATGAATTTTGCAAGTTCATATTTATGCATTTCATGAAGTTTTTACACTTTAAATACGTAATATAGAGCAGAGGAACTTTCTTTCTACTCTGCACCACGAACAGCCCGAAATACTTTATTTTGGAGCGATGTTAATTTTCTTAAACAGGGGCTGAACGATGTTTGAATTTCGTTAAAAATTAAATAAATCAAAACTCTGGAGTTTTCTAAGGTTTGTGCAAAAAAAATTATTTCTCTCCGTTTCATCGTTACTGAGTGACATCATTTCAAACATCACTGATCCATTCCACAAATAGAAATTTACGTCACTAACTTCCGCGTCACAAGTGGTAATGCATGATAGTACGCTTGTTCAGTCTGTCAGCTCAGGATTAGAGCTTCGCCTGGAATAGGCTAGGATTGAAAAGAAGTAGGGTAACAACGCAAACCAAAGATAAAGTATAAAATGTTGTTTTGTACTGCCTATATTAGGCCTGGTTTAGGTTAGTACTAGTTAAACTAGGCCTACCGGTAGCGAGACCACTAGGCTAGTTAGCCTAATGCTGATGCTAGTGGCTGCATTCAAAGATTAGCATAGCCTACTATTGCATTGACATTGACAACAGCAACTGACAAGAAATTAAGTGATGTTAAGCTACCTACGACCGGCTGTGTAAGTGAAGCTTTATAATTGTTTAAGTCTAGGCTATCTGCCTAGCCTCTGGGTCAATCCATGCTTAATTTGACAGGCTGTCAACCCATGTTCTACAATCTTCTCCAAACTTGGCATGGGGGTAGGTAGAACAAAGTAAAAAAAACCTGTTTGCCAAAAATTTCACCTTTCTAGCACAAGCTGTTCTTGAGATATAGTCTTTAAAATTGTGCAAAAAAGTGAATTTTGAGGATACGAACGAGTGATTTTTACTTCTAATGCTCAAAGTTGAGGTAGGAGGATGCAGTAAATTGCTCCCCCCCATTTTTGACCATGCCAAATACAATAAAACGGTTATTTTTAAGCTTAAAAGATTGCTTTTTAAGTTATTTAGTAATTTAAGAGTTTCTCTTGGCGCCTCGGTTATGGGGTGCTCTGATTTTTTTTTTCTTAAAAAATGTTTTATGCCCGTTTTAATGACTACTTTTCATGGCTATTATGAAACCAAGCTTTGTCAAACTGAATTAACATGCATTATCAGGTATCAAATAATAGCTAGGGCATTGTTTAGAGCTTTTTTTTTTCATTTGCCACGTTTAAAACAAATAAACGGTAGGCTATAGGCTTCCCTAACCATATTTATATATCCTGGAACATGTTCACATCACTTTTATCACCCAATATCAGCGAATCAAATTGGATGCAAGTATATTTGCTCAGACTTAAACTTTTCTGCAACATGTAATTTTCTACCAGCAATATACCAAAAGGTTAAAAGCATGGATTTTGTGGCATGCTGGTATAACTTATATTGGTGTGTGGGTCTCATTTTACGGGTAAATGAACCGCAACTGGAAGACAATGTTAACTTTATATGCCCACAGCCCCTTATGGCCCATCACTATCATTTTGTTAGCCTGAGCAAGATGACTTTTGTACTGTTCCTTAGAAACAAATTATTTGCGCAATTGACTCTTCTACTTCACCTAGTGGACGAATCTACAAACTTTTTAGACATAAGTCTGAAAACAATTGAACAAAATATTAACAACTAAGTCTAATTAGCTTCAAACTTTATTGTTTACATCGGCGTAAATCCATTGCACAATCAATTCAAAATTATTAATTTATTTTATCATCATTTGAAACTTTCGAACTACATGCCAATGATGCATCTTTTTAATGCCAATTGTGACGGCATGCGTGCTTAGTTTTCCGCTGTTTTGTTTTTTACTCCGCTTTGAATATAAATGGCAACAATGATCTCGTTGACAACCGCAAAATGTTTACTATTTTAAGTCTTTTTGTGAGTGATTAAGTTGGTTGATGACTGAGGTTGCTTAGAGTTAAGTTTAGGTTAAGTTTGCTGTCTTAAACGTGGATGAAACTGTTGGAATGTTGTATCAATTAGATTAAGCTTTGGTACGTATACTTTTTTACTAGTTTTAGCATGTTTTAGGCTCGTTCGGCTATGCGTAGTTTGCTTAGCCTGGGTTGTTGGTGATTGATTATTAAATGATAGTGTTGATTGCTGCAGTAGTTGAAGTACTGAACCGTTTTATGCTGTCTTATCTTGCTGTCGTTGACTTCTTTTGCTGAGGTATCATAGGGGCTCAGATAGCTGACGGAAGCGAGCCTGCTGTAGTAGCCTTGACACAACATGGATTAGAGTTTATAGTAATCTCATTTCATTGTATTGTAGGCTTATTCATGTTCACGATTATGTTTAGAGATGCTTGGACCTTTTGTTGTCACTTGAGCCTTATTTGGATTTCGTGTGCATGGTACCCGCTAAGTCAGGTTCGTTTATCTGCATACCGTTACTGATTACCGTAGCCTACTGGAACAGTCTTAACTTGCTAATGCTGAATATATTGATAGCTTCGTCATACTGTGGTGCATGGTTGGTAATACTTTGCTAGCATAGATTTGCCACTGTAACCTACTGGTGTAGTGCTGCTGATTGTTTATAGTGAATGACAGAGGTAAGTTTATTTAAATTTCATGATAAGTTTTTCGAAGCTACTGTAATACCATTTAATGTTACTGGGCGTTGCTGTAAGTTAAGTTTTGCTATTATGTTGTGCTTTTTTCTTTAGTTACCGCTGCTATACTTGACGAGAGACAATTAAAATTCAACGATTCATTTTTTCTGAAGTTTGCTCTTTCCGGTTTTCGGCGGGTAGGACTGATTTGGTGAAACACCAATGCATCTTTTTAAATGCCAACTACATGCCAATGCGTCCAAGGCTTAAAGGGCAATGTCAAATTGCTTGCTAATTTATTCAAATTTAGGTTTTATATGCCAAGGCTAGACATTGTGTGTGTATTTGAATTTATTTAAATTGTATGTTAAATCGACTTGAGGAGAGCGAAAAATGCTTGAAACCGGGTAACGTATTTATCACAACTTTGGCAATTGTAATTACATCTTTTCACCTATTTATTAGGGTGAAGTGAAAAACCAAAATTTTTGAATTTAAAAAAGTGGTCTTGATATATGGCTCTAAATACCATATAAAATACTTTTATCACAATTTTGAGTTCTTGCATCCTCTAGTGGCTGTGCAATTTTATCGAACGTGCTTAAATAAATCACTTTTACCATATCTCACTACCCACATATGCTAGAAAGCTAGTTTTTAGCTTCAAAGTTGCAGAAACAGCACATTTATATCTCCATGAAAAAGAACTTTGCCATAAAAATGTACAGAAAAAAAAAAACTACAGCCGAATGATCGATTACAGATTTACTGATTACATTGATCAGTTTTCAGTGCTCAACTTCAATTGCATTGCAGTTCGCATTAGCAATGAAAATACGTCAGATGAGGTTTAAATTTATGTATATTTGCACTTTTAGTGTGCCATGCTGCCTTATCAGCTTAAAATAGTTTCTTTAATGGCAATTAGCCTTACTCAACTGGGCAATGTGCAGCACAGTATAGTAACTAGTGTTTAAAGTTATTGCATCATCCAGGATTGGTTGGCTCTTCATTATCACTTTTTTTATGCTTAACTTGAGGAATTATATCTAGTTCACTCAAAAACAGGTAAGATTGTACAGTTTAATTCAAAAGCACTGAAAGATGCCAAAGTACAAAATTAGAATTAGAAAAGCAATTTGTATCATGATTAGAAAAGCTCTGTTCTAACAGAAAGAAAATTTAGCAATATATTTAACAAACATTTTGAAAGGCCTACCATTGTTTATTGTATTGTAGATACGGTATATACTGTACTACCTGGCATAAGTTCAGTTATTCCTGAAGCAGCATGCTAACTAATAAAAGATCCAAGTCTAATCTTGTAAAAAGTTTTTTGATGGCAAAATATTTTTAAGTTCTGATAATTTCCCTCCAGGATTTCTGCCAACCAAAAGACAAGTGATTTGAGCATTTGCTCAACTTTGATCACTTCAGGAACTTGGATAGAGCTCAAATTGTTGTAAAAGAACAAATGAATTTGGTGCAATGTTTATTCAATATGTGAGCTAAGTATTGCACGAAGAATTTCAGAATTTATTAATTAGGACATCGAAGTCGACTATATAGTTATCAAAGTTTACTGTAACAGCAAAACCATAAAAATCTTAAACATCTGATCGATACAAAGAGCTTGAAGCTAATTTTTTGCAAGATACTGATAAACTTTTTGATATTTTTTGACTATGATAATAAACAAAGAAAGCAATGTGAAATTCAGTGTGGCTTGAGAATGACATTTAATGATCATCCTTTTTTAAACATCAAAAGCAGAACACAAAGGGTAAATGTTTGGCAGAAATATCAAAAATTTAAAAATTTTCTCCCCCATACAACTTTGTACAAGTAACATTAGACTTGAATCATTTTTTTGGTTAGCATGCTGCTTCACAAATAACTAAATTTATGCCAGCAAGCACAGCATATACAGTATTTACAATACAATAAACAATGGTATTAAATTGTTCATTAAAATATATTGCTAAATTTTTTTCTTTTTAGAACTGTAGCTTTTCTAATCATGATACAAATTGCTTTTCTAATTCTAATTTTGTACTTTGGCATCTTTCAGTGCTTTTGAATTAAACTGTACAATCTTACCTGTTTTTGAATGAACTAGATATAATTCCTCAAGTTAAGCATAAAAAAAGTGATAATGCAAGAGCCGACCAATCCTGGATGATGCAATAACTTTAAACATTAGTTACTATACTGTGCTGCACATTGCCCAGTTGAGTAAGGCTAATTGCCATTAAAGAAACTATTTTAAGCTGATAAGGCAGCATGGCACACTAAAAGTGCAAATATACATAAATTTAAACCTGGCACACTAAATAAGGCAGCATGGCACACTAAAAGTGCAAATATTTAAACTGTGTTAGAAAAAAACTTGAAAAGGCTGTTAAATGTTAAACGAATCATGAAGGACGTGTGGTTTCGCATTAGAAACTCATCTGTAAAAAAGAAAAGCAATTCATTTCATATCACGGCTGTTTACGTTTCGTGCTTGGTTTTATTAGTCTGAGAATAAAAACATGCCATAACCCGAGTTTGGAATGAAACATGTCTTGCTCGCAATCAGTTAATTAGAAAGCAAGGAAAGTTTAACTACACAATCCACTTTCGCAGTAAAACCATATAGATCAATGAGATTTCGTTTCATGGTTCTTTACCTTTTGTGCTAGGTCATTCTGGTGTGAGAAAATTACATGCCATAACCCCAGTTTAGTATGTACCAAAATTGTGGCAAATCCAAAATTAGACCTACCAAAATTATGTACCAAAATTAGGCCTACCAAAACTGTGGCAAGTCGGTTCGGTTTCACTGTGATAAATACAAGCATTAGTAACTGTGCTTCATAATTTAGTTTATTAGACTGAATGTTCGACACAGAATGCATTGGTATTTTTTACCATTTTATTTGTTCTACTGTCTGTATATATAGACGAGATTTGGGAATCAGTTGCTTAAAGCTTGTAGATTAAAATTTATGTTTTAGACCAGGGGTGCTCAAACTTATTGAAAAGCTGACCTCATGACCTTTTTTTCTGAGCTTTAGTGGGCCGAAAAACTCTCATAAAATGCTTGGATAATTTTTATTGCGAATACTGCGTAATGCTCATGTAAGTTTTGAATTGCCCTACCATATTAAATCATTGCTAAACCGCGGAGTTTACCTTTAAAAAAAATTAACTTTTTTTTTACGTTATTTGGTTGAAACTTTTTAAATTACTTGGTTAAGATGGAGGCTTCAACCCCCCCTCCCAAGCAACGCTTATTTCCCAATAGTTGTACTACTGAACACACCTTTTACAAACTATGAAGTATAGATCTGCTGTGACACGTTTTGAAATGCAAACTGCGCGGAGATAAAAATATAAACACCAAAAACCAAAAAAGTTTAAGCGTAGCTTATGTAGTGGCCAACGAAACGCAAATTTGCTAGTTTTCACGAAATAATCATGGGCCGCACATTAGGCAACCCTACTATAGACAGTGTCTTTTTAAATAAACGCTGCTACAGCTAGAAGTTCAATAAGCAAAGCTTTTTGAATCGGTTAATTATATTTTCGCAGCTTGTGTCAATTTAGCTGTGTTATGTAGGTTTCTACTTCATTGCAAAGACGACCTTTCGGGTATCGGACTCAGTCACCAGCGGTCGTTTTGCGACAGAACCGCATCTGCGCAATGCTGCTCAGTCTACAGGTGGTTTCGTATTTTTTCAATAATGGCGTGTCAGCATATTATGGTTGGTAACTGTGCCGCCTGATCTTAATTTCGCTTGAAATTCGTCCAAAATTGCAAACTTTGACTCAAGATAAAGTCAAACCTCGGTTTAACGCATTAATGCGAAAATGCAATTGTGTTTTTTTAGAAAATGTCCCTTATTCGAAAAGACACGAATTTTACCTAATTTAATTGTAGATGCGCACGTCAGTGACGTAGCCTGGAGGGGCAACTGCCCCCCCAAAGTTTCACTTTGCATCAGAGCCCCTTGATGAGTTGTCTCACATCAGGTTGGTCGCCCCAGGATGTGTTGCATCATAAACCAGGCTCTTTGTCACGATTGGAGACGCAGTATTTTTGTGTTGTCGAGTTGGGAGAAACTGCGGTTATGTGGTATATGTAAAATAGCAACCAATCGATTTTTATTCCGGCAGCTGAAAAATATTATGGCAGTTGTTAAGACTATAAGTTTGATAAACATTCAGTTTAAATAATCAGGTAGCATTAAATCCAATCTAACGAAACAGTGAATTTTAAGATATGTAGTAGGCCTTTTTTGAAAACTTTCGAGAGCACTGAGCACCAAAGCAGTTCTGAACAGTTTTTTTATTGAAAGCAAATACCAACGGCTCTGTTTTGCTTTTTTTTTATCCTCAGCTGTGTTTTGTCAATAAAACTAGTATTATCTGAGAAACTTTCATATGCAACATTGTTATGGCTTACAGAGTCCCTGTAAAAACATGACTACAGAAATTAATTTACAGAAATTTTACTTTTAAGCTATTCTATAGTTATTACGTATAATATTCGTTTTAATTAAATTATTTTTTTACAGTTCCGGCAACCTCCCAAGCTGCCATCGTCGCGCTTCATCAAAACCCCAGTCCATCACCTGAACGGCCGCCACAGTCCCAACATTGCTCAAGAATCTGTTTGGAATTTTTAGTTGGCGAATTTTACGCCTGTAGTTTTTCTTGCGTGTATCTTACTGCCTGTATCTTTGCAATAAATTTTTTTTTACTTTTTAATTGTATAATTTATAAGAGAAGCAGTACGCTCTAGTTGGAAAACATAGCTATTCCATTAAACCAATGAAACTACGTGCCAATGCTGGGCCCAAGCAAGCAATAGCCGCTTATTGTGAAATCCAGTTCCACAGTATAAGTCTGATGCTAGTGTTAACTGCAGGCTAGCTACAATTTCTGGACGTTTTACGTACCGGTAGGCTACCGCTTATCCAGTACGTAAATTGTAGGGGGGACGCGTCCCCCCATGGAGATTTAGCGTTCCCTTATGGAAATTCAGCGTTTCCTACTAAAAGAAAGCGTCATGGACGTATAGACGAAAAAATGGCTGATAAAATGTCAATTTCCGGCCGAATATTCCATCAAATTGCGGTGAAGACCTTTTTTGGTTTTCACGTGAATTTGGAGCAAGCTTTTCACCAAATTGCTTCAAATTCCGAATGCGTCCTGTCGCGACTACGAAAGCGTTTCTCCATGCAATAGTTTACAGTTCAGTGCAGCTGTTTGCATCCAATATTGACCTAACCGGCAAAATACTTTCCTATTATGCCGCAACTTACAAAAATCACAATGGCCACAATTATCTATTGTTACATTATAGACCAATTTTTCCTCTTAGCAATACCTACTTGGTTTTGTTTTGCGGAAAAATAACGGAGTGATTTTGATTTATACCCATACACTAAATCAATAATTTCAAGCAAAAACCAAACCCAGTACCAAAAAATAAACTAGTTCGTGAATGTATGCTGCTATGACATTGCATTAACAGCCAAAAACTTTAAAACTAAATTTTTTTTTTGCTTGGGTTCAGAGTCACTTTAAGTGTGGTTTGTATGTTGATCCTCATATGATAATGCCATAGCTTGAATGTGAATGCACGAGAATAAGGTTATTATTTTTTTTTTTTAGTCAAACAAAATCGCATTTAATCTTTTTTATTTTTTTAGAATTTCAACGATTGATTCTTAAAGTAATATCGGTAACCTTCAAAGTATGGAGGGGAAAATACGAGTAAAAAGAAAGTGGTGAAAGTCCCGTATTATTTTCCTAGGGAAAATATACATCTAATATATTGCTGTTTTTTTTTGTTGTTTTTTTCTTTCCATTAAGAACTTTTCTTGTCCGTACAAGAACTCCAAAAGCACCAAAGCTAGAAACTTGAAATTTCGAGATAGGATAAGCCTATACATAAAGTTGTGCAACTGCATTTTTGGTGGTGCTAAGAACGTGGTTGGGGGGAGAAGGTCCAAAACTTATTTTTGAAGTTATTATTTTCATAAAATGGCTTAAGCTTATCACTTAAAACTCTACGATTTTATGGAGCGTAATGAGATTTATTAGTTTTGGAAAAGTTTAGGGTGCTAGTATTTTGGGGTATCAAGATATTGCCCCCAAACTATTTAAGTTTTCTCAAACCAACTTTAATGATTGACTTTAGTCAATTGCATTTATGTGCTGTAATGGCAAAATAGTTGAAAGCACCTGCAGTGTTTGAAATTGTCGTTATTGAACAGATGTGGGTTTTATTACCTAGTCGGATTTTTGTTTTACCCAAGCCACATGTAATTTAAATTTTTTTTTTTTCATCACATTAAATCACATTCAATCTCTTTATTTTGGCATTAAATGTGACCAAAGGGTTTCAGGTTTTATTCTGTGTGAAGAATACATCCCTAGATGAATACAGTGATTAAATGCGCCTAAGTTTAAAGCAGCGATGAAGAAGAGAGCTGGGTTAAACAATCTACTGTAGTTGGTCATTGGTTGACCTCAAATATAACTATTGCAATTAACCAGCGTTTGAGAATATATAGCTCCTTGATCAGATTTGCGATTTGGTCAGGTCGAGCACTCCCGCTGGATACGAAAGTTATCACAAATGATAATTTTCGTGCAGGCTTTACCACAATTGTTACCACAAGTTTGTGCAGGCTTTACCACAAGCGTTACCACGTTTTCGTGCAAGTGACAATTTTTGGAAGAATGTTTTCTCAATCGCTTTACGGTCTGCCGTTTCGGGGTTTGTCCCTTCATCAGCAGCGAACAGAGAATATACTGTTTCGCTGAAGAAAGAGTCTTAATTTTTTTTTTTTTTTATCAGAAAATTCACATTCAATTTTTTTATTTTGGCATTGCAACGATTGCTTTTTAAACAAAAATCAATAACTTCAAAGTAAAAAATGGAGAAGGCCGGTGAAAAATGACTGGCGGAAGTCCCGTATTATTTTCCTCAAAAAAATAGACATCTAGACTGATTTGTTTAGGAGCAGTTATTATTACGTCATTTTGATGTAGTGTCTAAAATTCATAACAAAGGACGGAAAAGTAATTTTTATTTGAGGTACAGATGACACGCGACACGCCTTGTGTGCAAAATTATTCGAAGAAAAAATTGATATGTTTCACTTTCACCAGTTATGTGTAAATTGGTAAAATTTTCAATTGAAAGATTGGCAGGAAACTGGTTGCAACTTACAAACAACTAGATGTTCATTTCCCTGGGATAAAATAATACGGAACTTCCGCCAGTTCCATTTCGCCATCATTCTCCCCTTCATGCTTTGAAGGTTACCGATATTTCTGTAAAACTTAACTGTATGCAATGCAAACAAACTGATTATGTAACATAAAAAAAATAAATGTTAATTTTAAATCATTTCTGGTTTGGGTAAAGTGGATGTCCGACTAAGCATTTTAACCCAGCTCAGTTCATTCACGACAATTTCAAACCCAGGCGCTTTTAATCACTTTGCCAGCTGAGCATATGAACCCAACTGACTAAAATCAATTGTTAAATTTAGCTTTCAAAAAGTGATTTTTGGGAGGTTCATTTGGGGGTTGGTACCCCCAAACCATGCAAAAAAATATCTTTTAAATATCTACTGATCTCCAAAAAAGCTAGCGCCCTAGCCCAAGCCGTTCAAAATAATTGATTTGGGGGGGAGGGGAGTACTCAAAACTCTGTCAATCATTTTTTCTCTTAAATATCGTTTGATGTAAAAAATACCGGAGCCTTAGCTTAAACTCAACAAATTGATTTTAGTGGGGTTTACGTGGGAATTTCCGGGGGTCTGATGCCCCCATATTATGTCCAAAAAAACGGGAGTTTTAGCTTAAGCCGTTCAACGCAACAACGTTTGGGAGTTTTTGGGAGGAGGGTACCCCCAAACCATGTCCAAGTATTCGTCAGTTAAATATCTATTGATATAAAAAAACAATATCACCTTAACTTAAGTTGCTAAAAAATTTTTGATTTGGGAGAGATTTTTACAGAGAATAAAACCGGATACCCTTTCATCATATCTATTGTCAAAATAAACAATTTAAAAACGATTTAGTTTTAATCAAAAAATGCGCTGGATTTAATATGATTTTAGAATTAGAAAAGCGATGGCCAACTAGACAATTGAACCCAGGTCTATTCAATCACAATGGTTTCCTATGCTTTCGCCTTTAACCACTAGGCCGCAGTAGCACATGTGTATGCATGACGAAAATCAATTATTAAAATCATCTATTAAACTTCGTTATTGTTTTTGGTGCGTCTGCCAGAAACAACATGACGTAGCAACTCCAAAAATGCAGTTGCACAACTTCATACATAGATAGCTTTTGTTAGATTTAGCTTTCAAAAAGTGATTTTTTGGATAGATGTTTGGTACCCCTAGAGTATGTAAAGTAGTTTATCTCTACTGATATTTTTCTAAAACTCACTCGTATGCAATGCAAACAAAGTGATTTTGTCTGATGAAAAAATAATGTTGATTTGTGGTTTGGGAAAAACATTTGTCCGACTAAGTAATTCAAACAAAGTGATTTTGTGTGATGAAAAAAATGATTTGAAATGATTTATGGTTTGGGTAAAACGAATGTTCGACTAACTATTTAAACCCAGCTCTGTTCAATCACGACAGTTTCAAAAACCAGCGTCGTTAGCCATTATGCTACCACAGCACATAAACCCAGCTGACTAAAATTAAGTGTTAAATTTAACTTTAAAAGAGTGATTTTTGGGGGACTTCCTGGGGTTGGAATCGCAGAATATGTAAAAAATTGTCTTTTAATGATATTAAAAAAAAGAAAACTAGCGCCCTAGTTTAAGCCATTAAAAAAACTACTTTTTGGGGTCCATTTGGGAAGGTTCCGAAGGGGTGGTACCCCCAAACTATGTCAACATTTTTGTCTCTTAAGTATCCCCTGATGACAATAAAAAGTGATGCTTTAGCTTAAGTCGTTTAACATGTGACTTTTTAGGGTTTCTTGGGAAGGGTACCCCCAACCTATGTCTAAGTTTTTGT
Organism: Trididemnum nubilum; assembly: GCA_963965965.1. Lineage (NCBI taxonomy): Eukaryota > Metazoa > Chordata > Ascidiacea > Aplousobranchia > Didemnidae > Trididemnum > Trididemnum nubilum. The sequence continues at coordinate 41,551,777 of OZ014479.1, forward strand.
CTGTCAAATATCTACTGATATCAAAAAAACAGCTCTCTAGCTTAAGCTGGTGCCTTTAAGCACTAGAACAGAGCAGGACATGTGTGTACATGACAAAACTCAGTTATTAAAATCAATGTTTAAGTTCTTTTCGGTTTTTAGCGCCTCTGCCACAAACCAAGTGACGTACCAACTCCAAAACCGCAGGTGCACAACTTCATATATAGACTTATTATATCTCCAAAGTTCAAGTTTATTGCTTTGGTGGTTTTAGATTGTTTTTTAAATTTAGCTTTTAAAAAGTGATTTTTTGGATAGATGTTTGGCACCACCACACTGTGTAAAAAATTTTTGCCTTTTAAATATTTATTTATATCCAAAAAAATCTAGTGTTCTAGTACAAGCTGTTCAAAATAATTGAATTTTGGGGTCCATCTGGGAAAGTTCTAGAGGGGTGGTACCCCCAAACTTTGTCAAAATTTTTGTCGCTTAAATACCTGCTAATATCAAAAAAACCGAAGCGTTAGATTAAGTCGCTCAAAAAATGATTTTTTTTTGGTGCATTTGGGGATTTTCAATGGGTGGCACACTCAAAGTATGTCGAAGTATTTGTCTCTTCAGTATTTCGTAATATTAAATAAAAACTAGATCTCTACCTTAAGTCGTTGAAAAAAAAGATCTTTAGGGGGTCCGTTTGGGGGGTCCTCGAAGGGGTGGTACCCCCAAACTCTGTCAAAATGTTTGTCTCCGAAATATCTACTGATATAAAAAACACAGGCATCGTAAATTTGGTCGTGCAAAAGTTTGATTTTTGGGGATCCAGTTTTGGGGAGTCCCCGGGGGGGTGGCACCCTCAAACTATGTCGAAATATTAGTATGTTAAATATCTGCTGATATCAAAAAAAAAAACTGGCACCCTAGTTTAAGCCAAACAAAAAATTAATTTTTGGAGTGTCCATTTTGGGGGGTCCCCGGGGGTGGTATTCCCAAATGATGTCAAAGCATTTGTCTCTTAGATATGTGATGATATTACAAAAAAAATTATTGCTCTAGCTTGAGCCAATCAAAAAATTGATTTTTGGGAGGTCTATTTGGGTAGGTCTCCGGGTGAAGGGGGGGGGTAGCAACCCCAAACTATATCAAAATATTCGTCTCCAAAATATCTACTGCTGATGTCAAAAAACACTGGCACCGTAAATTAGGCCGTTCAAGAAATTGATTTTGAGATGGATCCCCGAGGGGACGATACCCCCAAACTACATCAAAATATTGTATTGTATTTCATCTTAAATATCTACTGACATCGAAAAACACTGGCATCCTAGCTTGAGCCATTCAAAGAATTAGTTTTTGATGGGTTCATTTGGAAGGGGGCCTCAGCGGGGTGGTACACCCAAACTCCGTCAAAATTTTTGCCTCTAAATATCTACTGATATGAAAATACACTGGCACCGTAAATTAGATCGTGAAAAAATTAGTTTTTGGGGGTCTATTTGGGGGGTCCTCGAGGGGGATTGGCACCCCCAAACTATGTCGAAATGTTTGTCTGTTAAGTATCGTTGATATAAAAAAAAATGGCACCTTAGTTTAAGCCAATCAAAAAATTAATTTTTAAGGGTCTATTTTGGGGGAGGTCCTCGGGGGGTAATACCCCCAAACGATGTCAAAATATTCTTCTCTTAGATATGTGCTGATATCAGTTTAGTCAGTCAATTCAGTTGTTTTATTCCATGACCTCGGGTGCATTGAAAAAATCACATATAAAAACAGGGTTCAAGAAAAAGGTAGAAGCAGCAAAACGATATACCTTAAGACATGCGGGATGCCTGCATGGCTGCTTCACCATATAAACACACATTGATTAAGACTCGAATACACACTTAAGCAAAGCAGAAAAACACATAAAACAGATGCAAAAAAAATGAAAAAAAGGAATGGTGTTTATGTACAATTCAGAGTAAACTACTTCAAGAGACCAGCGACGCATCTGAAAATAGTTATGTTAACCCATTACAGCCCAGAATTATTTTTTCGTAGAAAAATTCTAATTTTATGAACTGGATGTGCTGTAGCGAAGCAAAATGTGATTTTCAAATTTTTTTCAAAAATTTTTTTGTTTATCTATGAAAATTTTGCTGGCAACATTTGTTGCCACTGGGATTTAACGATATCAAAGCCTGGAAAAATATAACACAAGAATAATTTTTTGAAGCAATTTATTACCATCACATGAAAACACAATGCTTTGCTTTTCCGTAAATCTTAAGCTTTGTGATACATTTTGAAGCACTGGACATGCAATGGAGCATCGCACTTCTCACACTTAACTGAGGATCTTCCTCCACAAACACGACATCTGGAGTAGCGAGTTGGAAGAGAAACTGGCCAAAGGTCTTTTCTGTCGAACCGGATAGCATTGGCAGTTGACTCGCTGTAGCTAATTTTGGGGCCCGGTCTGCTTCTTGGAGCACCACATTGTTTCAGAGCTTGCTGGGCAACCTCTCGTCGAAAGTTAAGAAGAGAAATGGAAGATCCCTTGATGGATTTGTACATTATCCAAGCGTTTACCACACAAGCGTCGATTGACCATGAGAAAAATGGCCACCACCATTTCTTGCTTCTTATTCTTATGCGATAATTGGCCACAAATTGATCGAAAAGGTCTACCCCGCCCATATTGCGGTTGTACGTGTGTACCATTTCGGGCATGGTAACGTCTATTGTCTTCTTCTGTTGCCTTGACCATCTTGGTACCAACTTTGTTGATTCGGTGAGCGTGCAGTTGGAAGCAACGGAAACAACCGAATTGTCGCACCACCTTACCAGCATGTTTTTCCATCCGATGCATAGGAGAAGGAACCTCTTCCTTTTTTCTCCAATTCTTTTTTGATTGAAGAGGAGTTTTTTCGCAACGATCAACCCGTATTGTTCCTGTTCCTCCAATCCCGTCTGCTTTCAACCGATCCAGCAAGGAGAGGGATGTGAACCAATTATCAAAGTATAATCTTGATCCCGCTGGTACATCACAGTATTGTACCAGAGTCAGAACAACGTTTCCTCCGAGACCATAAGACTCTTCTTCCAAATGAGTATCAGATCCGCAGTAGGGTTCAGCATGATATAGATAGCCTGCCGGAGATGCTAACGAAAACAATTTGAACCCAAACCTGATAGGTTTTCCTCTATTGAACTGTTTAGTGCTGTGCTTACCATAATATTTGATCATTGATTCGTCAATGCTGATATTTGGTTGGAGAGGAAGTTGCTTGAAAGTTTCATTGACTACTTTGAACAAAGGTCGCCCTTTGTAGTACCGGTCGGAATTTACCTTGCTGTTGTCGGCCAAGTGCAAAAACTGCATAATTTCGTCAAACCTATTTCTTCTCATTGAAGCAGATACGAGATCATTATGGACATCTGGTTCAACTGACCAATAAAGCCGACGATAAGGCACGGGGGTATAGCCGGAAAGAATAAGAATTCCTATAAAGGTTACCACTTCCTCTATGGTAACAACGAAATCAATTTTTCCGCGTTGTTGAGCATAAATCAAAGTTTGCTGTGTTATTTCATTCACCAAATTCTTTGAAAAAAAAGAAAAGAAAGCATCCAATGGAGTGTTGATAGTTGCATTCAAATAACCCACGATGGACGGACCATAACCGCTTGCTGGCTCTGAAAGCTGTTCGGAAGGCAGAATTTTTTTACCCCAGTTTCTTGGCGCTTTCTTTATCCTCTTTGCTGGCTGCTGCTGTGCTTCAGGTGCTGGAACAGTGCAGGCAAGACTAGGCGTTTCTGCCTCAGCATTCAAAATGCGACGAGGTAAATGGATAAAGGTAACTGTTGCCTCATCATCAGACATATCTGAATCTTCATCTGTAATCCCACCTTCATCCGGTGGCAACACGACGACTTCAATTTCGTCGTCTTCAAGTTGAGAATCATCCAACTGATTTTCCTCTTGCGCTGACAGAACATCACTCAAAGTAAACCTACAACGAAAACAACATGTTGGTAATTCAGCTTTCATTTTAAGTAAAATGAACTACTTCATTCACTTCTTTCATTTTAAGTAAAATGAACTGAATTACCAAATAAAAGCAAAGAAAGGAAGTAAATATTTATATTTACAGTATTTATAAGCCTATAAAACTTCAAAATTTCACTAGGCTTGCAATAATAAAAAGCCAGAGAAAAGCTGCGTTTATCAGATCAGCGATATTTTCGCATTATTTTACTGTTCCTTGCTTATTTTATTTTGCCATTTATTGGCACGCGTTCCTGACAAAAACCACGCGATAATAAATTGTACTGAAGCAACAGAAAAGTTTTTATGGAGGAGTTGGCTATTCTTATGGAGGGGTTAGGTAATAGATTAGCATACTGTGCCTATTTAGTACTACTTAGTTTAGAATGCGAATCGTGCATTGCGGGTCCGATAAACGCAGTCACTATCATCGTCAAAACAATCTTGTACAAAAAAGTGGTTGGATATTCCAGCAGGTCTTAAAAATTTATAAAATCTTTCGCTACATGGGACCAGGCAAATGCACAAAAATGATATCATTAATACCCAGTGGCAACAAATGTTGCCACCGTAAAAAATCTACATAAATCTTAGCCATTACACAAACAAAACTGCAAATTCACTCATATGCCAATAAAAGAAGAATATAGGAATATAATAACTGCTATCTATTTCAATTTTTATAAAACACATTAGCACAACTTACCTTGAAGTTTGAGCCATCCGAAAATTTTGCGTTTGGATCTCAAGAGTCTCTTTCTGTCGAAAATACTAACAACTAAATTTCAAATCAGCTAGCAGTAAACTGGCTTTCTGACAACAGAAACTGTCTGGCAAGAGATTTGTGACATAACAATTGAAAATAATTGGGTTAAGTAAATCGTTTCAGCAAATAAATAAAGGCGCATCCGTTGGCAACAATTGTTGCCACTGGGCTTTAATGGGTTAATGATATATTAAGGAGTAAAATGATACACGCTTGCAGAAGAATAATCTTAGTTTGCATGCATATCTCGCATAATGTTTGAAAAAAAAAAGCAAAAACTAAAGCATTAAGAAAAAAAAAAAAAAAAAACAGCAAAGACTAGTCAAAATTAAAAAAAAAAGCAAACAATGGTATTACTTTGACTGACTTTTTGGCCCAGTATCAGTAGCAATACTATTGTGCCACCATACCAATTGACAACTACGCATATTGTTAGAAACACAAGCAATCTGTTTAGAACAAAAAAAAAAAAAACTGGGTACAGCAAAGAACAACACAACTTCGATAACAAACTAAACTTAGTACAAAACAGAAATCATGAAAACCATTTTGCAGCTGTTGTTAGGTAGTGATGAATTTTAAGGTCAAAATATTTAAGAGTTTTGCAACTGTTTCGTAGCTCTAGTGGAAGTTGATTCCATACTAGAGGTCCTTTGTATTTCAACGACTGCTGGGTGGTTGATAGTCTACAAAATGATGGATTCAAGGCACTGGTCTGTCTTGTACGTACATAATTTGATTTTTTGGTCTTAAAAAGACACTTAAACCAAGACCGAGGGCCATTATTGAAAAACTGAAACATTAATTTAGACGTTTCTTCAACGAATTTTGGTTTATGGACACCAATTTTTGGGATTTCATTATTTCGACCACAATATCTTTAGGGTTCAAATTAAATATTAATCTTATATAATTGTTGACCGATCTTTGTAGTTGACCTACCACTGATTTATTTCCATGATACCAGAGAGTAATGCAGTACAAAATGTGACTCAGAATTAAGCTATGGTACAAAGTAGTAAGAGATTCTTTGTTAAGGTATGGCTTGATTTTTTTTTACAATGCATAATCCACTTCTTACTTTGCACAATATGTTAGTCATGTGGGGTTTCCATGACAAATTTTCATTTATGTTTAATCCCAAAAATTTTACATTTCTCTTTTTTTGGATTGGAAGATTTCTTAGTTTTAAAGACAGATCTTTTGGGAATGGTTTAGATCCCAAAGTTTGGAAAATAATGTAGTTAGTTTTTGTAACATTTAATGATAACTTATTGGCAGTCAGCCAATTATCAACATTTGTCAATTCCTTGTTAACAATGTCAAAAAGTACTGGAAGAATTTGTTAGTCGCTAATATTGTAGTGTCATCAGCAAACATAATAGCGTCAGATTTATTAAGACAACTTTTAAAGTCATTGACATATACCAAGAACAACAAGGAACCTAAAATGGAGCTCTGTGGCACTCCATGTGTTACTCTACTACACGTTGAGGACAAGTTTTAGCACATTCAACATATTGAAGACGATCGACCAAGTAACTTTTAAACCATTCATGAGCTATACCTTGACATGATGCTACAAGTAATTCAAAGCATTCAATTTAATACCTATACTTAAGGCTTTACCAAATTTTAAACTTAAACGTATCTGTAAACATAATTACTAATAAATAATATATACACTCGTTTACTCTAGCATAATGCGTTATTAGCTGTTATGTGCTGCTTCTTCAGATTGCATACTGCTACTTTCAATATAAACTCGAACGTAAACGCACCAAGAGATTTAACAGAAATCGCGCACTTTGCGCTGAAACGAGAAACAGCTAAGACGCGTTTAACCAAATAAGGAGAGCAGAGCGGTCAGCTGTAAAACGCAATAACATTCGCACGTAAACTAAAACATAAGCTCTGTAGTTCGTTTCCAGATTAAACACATATTTCATATCATACCTCTCATGCCACAATGATGTAGTTTAGATAAGAGTATTTTGTGGTCGATAGTATCAAAAGCCTTGGAAAGGTCAAGGAAAACACCCAAGGCCTTCTTCTTACATTCAAATGCTTGTGTTATTTTTTCAACCAACATAGTTGCAGCATGACTTGTGGAACTTTTTTTCGAAATCCAAATTGTGCTTCAAATAATATATTATGTTTACTAAAGAAAGCGTATACTCTGTTGTAAACTAATTTCTCCAATACTTTAGATAGTGATGAAAGCAGGCTAATAGGCCTGTAATTGTTAATGTCATTTTTCGTGCCACTTTTATGAATCGGAATCACTTTAGCAATTTTAAAGCATTGGATAATTTCCTTTTTTTAAAAGATAAATTAAATATATGAGAGAGAGCAAATAGAACGTTTTCATTGAAGCATTTTAATAGTTTGGAAGGTATTTCATCTATACCACTGCTCGACTTAGATTTCATACCACTTATTATATTTTTTATTTCAGTGGGTGAGGTTGCATTAAAATAAATACTGTAGATTCTCTATTGGCATTGCTTAAATAATCACTGTAATGAGAAGTAGGGTTAGGTAATTTATTTAGTAAATTTTGAGCAATTGTTGAAAAATGTTCATTAAAGTGATTAGCTAGTTCTTTTTGTCATGTACATGTTTGTCATTAATCAAAAGATAACTGCAGTTACTTTTCTGAGTTTTACCCATCAAGCTGTTAATTATTTTCCATGTGTCTTTAATACTGCGTCTATGATTGTTCAGTAATTGTGTATAATAATTTTGTGTCTTTTTCTCAATTAAATGAAAGTACTTGTTCCTCATTTCATTGTACTTGCTTTTAGCAATTAATGTTTTGCTTGCGATATACTTTTTGTAATAATGGTTCTTTATTTTATGAAGTTCCTTTAATTCATCATCATACCATTGATTATTTAAAGTTTTCATCTGAACAGGCAAAAGAGGAAAACATTCATTAGAAATTTTAATGAGTTTGGTCATTAACATGGTGAAGGTTTTATTAACATCTTCAATCTGCAGAAGAAGAGAAATATCAAGCCCACTTACCCTATTTTGAAACAAAAGCTGATTAGCTTCAGAGAAAGATCTTTTTTTGATCATACCTTTTTGATTAGTGGATTTGCTTGCAAAATTAGCACAAAGTAAAACAGGAAGATGGTCAGATACTGAGTCAACTAAAATGTAAGCATGGGTTTCTACAAATTGAGTATTAGTCCAAATTTGATCAAGGACCGTGGCAGTCGTATCAGTTATTCTGGTGGGCTTATTATTCATGGAACAAAAGGCATTTTCATACATACTGTCTATAAACCCAATCACAAACTTATTTTCATGATTAAGCAAATTATAGTTAAAGTTACCTCCAATTACGCAGTTGCAACTGGGTGGAATTTTAGACAAACAATTATTGAGGTTCAAAAGGAAAATATCATTAGCATTCGTTTCTGGATTTGGGATTCTGTAAATTGCTCCACAGATAATCAATTTTCCACCAAATATAGCCTTTACAAAGATTGACTCAAAAATTTTTTCTTCCATTATTGTTAACTCATCACAAACCGAAAATGATATATTGTCTTTAACGTATATTCCAAAATCAAAGAAAAACTAGCGCCCTAGATTGAGCCAATTAAAATTTGATTTTTGGGGATCCCCAAGGGGGCGTTACCCCCAAACCACGTCAAAGTATTTGTCTCTTTTATCTACTGATATCAAAAAACACTGGCACCTTAAATTAAGTCGTTCAAAATATTGATTTTTGAGGGGTCCATTTTGGTCCCCGAGGGGAGTTGATGCTCCAAACCACGTCAAAATACTTATCTGTTAAATATCTACTGATATTAAAAAACACTGGCACCTTAAATTAGGTCGTTCAAAAAATTGATTTTCGGGGGTCCATTTTGGTCTCCAAGGGGTTTTGGTACCCCAAAACCACATCAAAATATTTGTCTCCTAAATATCTACTGATATCAAAAAACACTGGCACCCTATGTTAAGCCGTTCAAAAAATTGGAATTTGGGGTGTCCATCTGGGGGTGTTCCCGGGAGGGTGATACCCCCAAATTATGTCAAGATATTTGGCTCTTTATTGTATCTTGATATCAAGAATGTAGCACCCTAGCTTAAGTTGTTCAAAAAAATTGATATTTGTTTGGGTCCATTTGGGGGTTTTGGGGGGTTGGTACCCCCAAATTATGTCAAAATAGTTTTGTCCTAAAATTTTCTACTGACACCAAAAAAACAAACTTGCGCGCTAGCTTATGGTGTTAAAAAAATGATTCTTGGGGCGTCTTCACATAGAATGAAACCTGATATCGTCTGATCATACCTAGCATCAAACAAAAAATATTAAAAGCAATTTTGTCGTAATCGAAAAAAAATTTATATTTTAGATTTAATATAATCTTGGTTTGATAAAAGCGATGGCCAAGTAGATAATTGAACCCAGGTCTTAGGTTTTAAGCACTGGCGCCTTTAACCATACAGCCACGGCATCACGCGCGCGTAGATGACTACCTCCAAAGTGCGTCAAAATGTTTTTGTCTTTGAAATTTCTACTGATAGAAAAAAAAGCTAGGGCGCTTGCTTAATTGTGGTCTTAAAAAACTGATTTTTGGGACATCTTCACAGAGAATGAAACCCAATACCCTCTGATCATATCTAGTGTCAAACAAAAATAATTATAAACGGTTTTGCCGTACTCGAAATAAAAACTGAAATGCTAGATGCAATATAATCTTGGTTTGAGAAAAGTAATGGCCAAGTATAGATAATTGAACCCAGGTCTTAGGTTTCAAGTACTGGCGCTTTTAGCTATTCGGCCACGGCAGCACGCGCGCAATTGACTAAAATCACTTAATAAACTTCACTCTCGCAAGTTTAGGGTGCATCTGCCCCAAACCACGTGATGTAGAGCCTGCAAAACTGGAGGCACACAAGTTCATGTATAGACTTATCATGCGTCCAAATTTCAAGTTTGTAGCTTTAGTGGATTTGGAGTATTTGTCACCATATTGTGCTTTGCTTAATAAATAAGAAATAAACAATTAAACAAATAAAGAAAAAAAAGTGTCGGAGTCGTCATAATTTGTTTTTGAGAGCTGAAACTGCTTGCCCAGACGCTTCTAAATTCGAAACTTTTATTCCCCTAGTGCGATTAGTTTTCGAGCTAGAGATGTTTAAACCTCCCATTGGCGTTTCAGTTTTCGGCTCGGAAACCCGTATCACGTGACCAGTTTCCCCCAAAATTTGCACTAAGAATGATTTATATGTGCGCCATTTAAGATCTAAATTCCAAGTTTCTACCTTTAGCCGTTTCAAAGTTATAGCGTGTTCAAATTTTGTTGCCGAATTCGTATTTTTTCACGGAAAAAAAAACAAAAGGATTTCCGACGCAAAGCGTCGCGGAAGTCCCAACTATCAACTTAAAATATTCTCCAGTCACGAAAAGTGCACAGAAGAGAATTTGGAACGGCAGTAAATTCGATTTTTCAACCTACACAGTTGTAGTCCGGTTACCCCGACATCAACAATCTCGACAACACTACTCTCCGCTGTTTATTATAATGCAGTCTGTTTTTATTTCAGCATTGCTCGTTTTTGTCAAAACTGACGTAACCTGCAGGAATTGTTTATTTCCCTACTACCTTCTCATGACCTGCAAATCCCATGTTCTAAATTGCATAAAACGTGTATGCCGGAAATTGACATCATGATGAGCCGTAGGTGCGCACAAGTCCGTCAATCGTTAATCCGTTAATAACAAAGCTAACTTTTTCATTACCTCGTTAATCCGTTGAAAAGCTTTTTCATGTTAACGGACTAAATTAACTTCCGTTATGTTCTGATAACGGACTAAATTGACTTCCGTTAAGTTCTGTTAACTTCCGTTAATATCTTGCACCATTCATTCATCGTACCGGTACAAACCAGTTGGCACTGGTAACACTTGTTGCGTATTAGCACGAGTTTTATAGAAGAGAACGAAGAAAGGAGCTCTTTTTTGTGGCAAATAATAAGCTCCAGCCTCATAGGTCTATTATTATCGCTGTTCACAATTTCCAAAGTTTTTCCAATCGCAGCTTCGTTAGTGCATTTGAACTTATTTTTATCTTGAAATTAGATTAGACTGTAAATTGTAACATCCAAAACACAAAAAGACCACCATAGCAATAAATATTTCCGTACAATCAGCTCAACAGCGTCAATACGTGTTCTAGAAGCGAGTGAATAAAAACAAATGTATATTACATGCAAAATGTTAACGAATTAACGAACTTTATTAACTTCCGTTAATTAAAGCTGAAAATAACGGATTAACGTTAACGGAGGAATGAAGTTTGTTAACGGACTAGTGGTTAACGAAGCTAACGTTTTGCATTAACTCGCCCACCTATGTAATGAGCTATCTGCCAGAGTGGCCTTTCTATAGAGTTAAACGTAAAATTTTATAAAGCTCGTGGCGAGAATTAAGGTTATTGCTGCTTTTTTGTGCTTTGTATGCTTGAGAGGAAAATCTTTCTCACAAAATGCAACTAGTGTTGTTTTGCTAGCTTTGCTTTTGATATAGATTTTGGCAGTTTCACAACAAAAGCTTTTTCAAGTCTTTGCTGCAAAAACAAAAACTATTTCATAAAAACACAAAGTACATTTTTGCTCAAAGTTTAAAAACAACTTATATAAGAACAACGCAGCAGCTGCAAAAAAAAAACTAATAACAAACGAAAAAGAATGAAATTTAAATCAATAAGAAACTGAATTCTGTATTGATTCAAAACAAGGAAATTTTAGTATTTTCTAGCTACGATTTCGAAATTGCAACAATTAACTCTTGCACACTGCGGAAGGCAACTCACAAGTTTTTGGTTGTCATTCAGGTAGTAAAGTTTTTTTTTTCGTTTTAGCAGTTTAACGACACTGCAAAAGGAGCAAAAAAGCCTTTGCTCAAGCTGACCAAGCATTTGTATTTAAAAAGTTTCACAAACTTGGTTCCATAAATTGACATCAACGCTCTCAAAATTTATTGGGAATAAAAGCGGCTGAGAATCGGTAAAAAATTAAGTACAGCCAGCTTCAACCCCGGTTACTTCTTATAAAAGGAAGTGTAACCTGGGTTAAAATAATCTTCTATCGCCTAAGTGAATATGATAAGATAATATTGATGCGCTTGCATCGATTTTTAATTGCTAAATTTCATTACGTTTGAAATATAAGCAAATAGGCAAAAGACCAAGTAAGGTTATATCTCTCATTCAGTAAGTAACTGTTACGTCTCTCGATTTCAACGTTTGTTGGTTCCCTCGAGTTCGATTCTGTTCTAGTTGAGACCGCTTGTAAGAAGCAAGTAACGAAAATACAGCATAACTTTTCGAATAAAAAACAGCGTTTAGAAAATTATAATTTCCGGGAAAAAATGTATTTTCTGGAAAACAAGTTTTCGGGAAAAAGTAAATTCTGCCAAATGAAAGTTCTGACAAGTGTAAATTCTGGAAAATAAGTTTTTGGAAAAATGTAAACTGCAAAAGTTTGAATCAATCCGTTACGTAGATTGATGTTTAGCGATAGGATAGCTAAAAATGTAATAAAAACAATTTGTATGCTTACAGTTGGAGTAAAAAATTTCTACAACAATTTAAAAAGAATAAGAAAGTCAATCAATAATACATTACAACACAAAAACTTACTTTCGTGTTATACCATAGATATCACCGTGTTTACTGGAGCGCGATCGATTGCGAATCAAGTTGATTGGTTTTGGGAAAATGGAACAATGGTAAATGATTCAAGATACCCACCATCTAACCAATTCGTTTGCCAGCAATTGTCTCTGCCTTTAACCTATGATGATGGAATCAACTTGTTGCCAAAAAGATGTGACCAAGATGAAGCTTATTTTATCTGCAGTGCTCCAGGTACGTCTAATTTGTAATTGCTCTATTCGTTGTCAATAGTTTTAGGAGAAAAACCAAGTTATTCAAGAAAAAAAGTAAATTTACCGTTGAATAACCTGAAACGCCTTGACTCGATCAAAAATGAAGCAGTACTTCGGCGCTCATTGCCAATTACTTTGACTCTTTAAGTTTGCTACTGTTAAGTCATTTCAATTTTAAATCGGTCCAAATAAATTTTCTTTTTCTTCAAGTGTAAGACTTATAATTGAATCTAAATTGGCTATTGTTTGCTAACTGGAAATGCACTTCAGTTTTGCAAAGTTACTTTTTTCTACTGTAGAACTACAGTACATACAGCAAACAGCGTCTTGTTTTGGGATATTTGATCTTATCAGCTAATTTTGTGTGGGGAGAGATACTAATGACAAGGTCTAAAAGCATAAAGCAACGTTGGATTTCCTGGAATTTATGCCTGGATTTGCTAGCTGCATTGCATTTTGCAGCTGCATGTCATTAGCAGATTGGCCTTCTTTCCACACCGAGAACGTTGATTTTACTTTACCCAAAAAGCTTTTCCAAGAATGAAGATGGCTTCTGTGATAAAATGTTCTTAAATTGCAGCATCATTTGCAAAACATTGCAATATACAGTATATCATAAGACGTTGGAAACAATCTATTATCATTTAGGGCTAATACTAACAACGCTTGAAATGCTGTTGGCCAATACGTATTGCAATAAACCAAATTTCTTTACATTGCAATGTAGTAGAAATCTAGTCAAAAATTTTAAAAATTGCTTCCAGTCCTTTGTAACAGTGCTCAATGGACAGCAAGGTCAGAGCTATTATTTGCATTTGTTTTCTAAATTAGATCAAATTCAGTTAAGGCGGTTGAGGACAAGAGCACTTGGGACATTGTTTCACAAAATGAATAATCATTTAATCACAATAAACTGGAATTGAGCAGTCGCGACGCGTTTCGTTATTGCTCATTGGAATCATCAAACGACAAAAACCAATTTTGTTTTATTTGCAAAGAAACTGCAATTGGAATAGTCCCGCTATTTTTGCCGTTTATGTATGACTCCCAATGCAGTATTGCTATTTCCAAAGCTATCTGCAGCTACCAAGCACCACTACCCACTGTCTATTCACTCAAAATCTCACAATCTTTGTGTAAAGCTCGCTACGTAATGATTTGCATACTTTGCATCTTTTGACAATCATGAGCTCTTATTAGGCATTAATTTCTGCACCTATGACTGATTCAAAATTAAGCTTTGTGCAGACTATATTCAATGTGAGCAATAAGTACCGGTGGGCCTAGTCTGTAGGCAGAGGTGGGCAGCGTAAGTCACAATAGTTGCGCCGCAAGCCCACGGGCAACCACTCTAAAATTCTTGCCGCATGGGCGTTTTTACAATCCCCAAAAATAATTGCGCCGCAAGCACACGCTCATGTGTGACGTTTTAAAGAGTTTAATTCTGATTGAATCACTGCTCAAACTGCACTTTTATAGGCTACGCCATAGCCGCTACGGTACAAAACCGATATTTAAAACAAACTATGCACAGTGGCAAATAGTAAACAGAAAAAGGTATTGATTTCAGTTTAAAAATACAAGCATTTGAAAATGCGCTTAACTCCGCTCACTTTGGGCGGAAGCAATGAAAAATCTCGCTCAATACCGGCACTTAGATGAATCGGAGATGTTAAATTCCACCAATAAAGTGTTCATTAGGATGGCCCTTATTTTCAAAAGTCTGAAAAATTGTGATCTCCGCCCTCAAAATGGATCCATTTATTGAAAAAACACACCTCGTAAAATTTTAGACAATTTGATTAATGTTTAGATGTGGTACAAGCATGTTCAAATATTCTCTTTCTGCGTCATTATAAGCAACAGGCTTACAGCAGTAAAAGGACATTATTACGAATTTAATGCAAAGTAACAGCGATGCATCAAAGTAGGTGGTCGTGTTTACTTCCCAACTTCCCGTTTATGTTATAGTTGATACGTAACTACGCATGCTTTTTCTCTTTATATCAGAACTCTGCAACTCTCAAAGTATGGATCGCGAAAGATCAAAAGAGTAATGCTGATGATGAGATCAATGCTAATGGTACTTTGCCAAATCTGATATGTGATAGAAGGTTTCCACCAAAACGATCAAGATCAAGACAAAATATCGTTACACCTGCACTTACAGCTGCGCATCATTGCACGCACACAGTTGTAAAAAGACCCACTAATTTAGGCCTGAAACCGGCCCAAATCCGAAAATGTAAGCCCTAACCCAAAAACTAATTTGGTGCCCAAATTATGCCCGAAAAGAAAATTAAGTTAGGTCTGAAAAATGTAAGCGGTTAATTGCTCCTTTTCTAAGCTACCTTTTGTCTGCTAACGTTGACTGAAGACAAAAAGCACGTTTCAGGCCCGAATTACGCCCAAAATTTTGTCAACTAAGCACGAACCCAACCCGAAAATTCTTGCCCGACTTACAACTCTGCGCATGCAAGTATCATATAGCAAGGCTGCAACTTTATTGATCGAAACTTCTGGAAGCCTTGGTTATGACCCACCTATACTTTGATTATCAGTAGAAGTACTATTTCTCGTCCACAAATAACAGCAAGAACTTAGTTTATCCAAAACATTCAAAATGAGTTTCATACCAGAGAAGCAGTTACAGCTCACTAGGAAGGTAAGTTTTTCGGAAGACTTGTCCACTAAAAATATGTAGATTGCCTTCTTATTTTTGTCTCTTGGTCGAGAGTTAATCAGCTTTTGAGAGTCCTCAAATTAGCTTCTGGAACTGGTGAAGCCCAGGCTCAAGCTGTTGTCGATGCATTAGAAAAATAGGGCATTTCTGAGAAAGTGGCAGCACTTTTGTTTGATGCGACGGCAACTAATATTGCGCGTCGAAATGAGTTTTGCGTTTTGCTAGATGTAAAACTTGGTAAAGACTTATTGTACGTAGCCTAGCTTGTCGTCATCATGTAGCCTCTTTTTGCAGCAGCTTCTAAAACCACTATATGGGTACAAGTTCAGAATTTGAAGTTTTACTTTTCAAACGATTCAAGAACAACCATGAGATGATTATCTTGAAATATTGGACCTTACAATTTTGTTTCGTGGAGGAACTCCACCTTGCGGTGCAAAGTTTTGTGCATCTAGGCCTATACACCGCGCAAGCTGGAGGAGCAAGTTTTTTTATTTATGCTTTAAAAATATGGATGTTTCGAAAACAGTGTGGTTTCATTGCTCAAGAGAAAGAAGCTCTAAAGGAACTATTTGCTTTTGCAATACAAGTCTATATTGCAGCTTGCTTCTGAAAAATTTGCAGCAATTAACTCTTTAGAATTAAGCTTTTTTAAAATCCTTTTTTCAGCTTTCCAGCAAAGCAGTTTTTACAGTATGCCACATATCTCAAAAGATGCCTAAACGTATGTGGTATTTTTCTGAAGAGCTATTTATAGTTGCACTTAGCTTTTTTGATGATACTGCTTCTTTTAAAACAGAGCAGCATAAAGTTTCTTAGCTTGAAGACAATGATGATAAAAAAAAAAGATTCCCTGAAAAGGCCTCAACATCCACTTGGTTTTCTAAACGATAAACATCTTTAAGATTTCATGACTTCCACGACAAAGAATTTTTTTGAAATACTTCGACTTGATTCCAAGTTTCTCTATGAAGATCCTGAATTCAGGTTAAAAATAGAAAGCCAACGAAATTTGTTAGCCTACCAAAAACTTAAAAAGTTACTAATGACAATGCTAGGCGCTAAGTAGCGCTTGAGCAGTCATATATCAAAACGTTGAGCCAAAGATGAAGAACAGCAACAATTTCTAATGCCAGTAGTTTCTGATCATCGACGTACCTACCCAGATGCTTAAAACAAAAACATATAATAAGAATTTGAGTATTCTATTCATCTGAAATACAGACTTTATCTTGCACGCTGTTCATGAAAGCTAATCAAAACAATTTTAACATGAATGTAAATTAAAGGTTATTGAAGATTTAGTACTCATCACTAATTACATGCATTTATACCAACTATCAATGGCAGTTGATTGCAAAGAAGCACATTACTTGCAATTCATCGAAAATTTTGCAACTTTTGCAAAAAAAGACCCTTTGTACCACTCCTAAACAACAATCAAAATGCACTAAACTTCACCACGAGTGTTTTTTGGTAAAAAGGATTCAATTCGCAAGTGGAAAGCTAAAGAACATACAACTTTTATTTTTACCCTTAACTAAGGGCCACCCTAGTGCTCATGTGGTAGAAAGCGAACGACTTCAAAGTCATTGTGTTTTTTAATGGCAAGGAAATCAATTAATAGCTTCGATGCATTTGTGCTGCTGGAGCAATTAGCATCACTCTGCTCTGACAAATAAAGCATGTGAGAAAAATCATCATACATTTTGCATAAATAAATTAAATCAAGTAAACAACTAACAGCTACTGACAAACAAAATGTGGATGAACCATCTTACGCGCTCGTAACCCGCACAACGCGAGCATCGGAGCCGAAGTGTGACAATTCAAATTTCAATGCACCCATTTAATATTAGCATGCTCGTTTTAACTCATAGCTACAGTGGCAAAGGGGTCTAACGCCTGCCTTGCTTTGAAGGACTGCCGCGACTTCAAAACGGTGTATGTTTTTGGTCGTAGCAGGCATGGTTTCTAATTTCATCCGTAGTCAAAACTAGTCATTTTTTCTGACAACCAGAGCCTTATTCGGAATGTGACTTAATGTTTTTTATTTTTGTAAAAGCTTCAAATGCATTTGTGCATTAATGTTTTTGAAGCATTTAGCATCACCCTCTGACTACTGGAGCATGCGGACAATATCATCGTGTTTTTGTAGAACCATCGAAGTATATGTAAGAGCTATTCCGATGCTGTCACTCCGGCAAGCAATATTTAAAAAATTTTTCGGGCTGGCAACAAAAATTGCAATTAATAGTTTTCGGTGTTTCTTGTTTTTGAATTACTGCAAGACGTAAGGCAATTGCAAATATCGCGTCAAATTTTGCCCAAAGCAATATTTCAAGATTTTTTAGAACGAGTAACGTATTTCTGGAAAGACAATAGCAAAAATAGTTTTGCTCTTTAAAATTTGATTTTGCAACCATTTTTTGAAAAACGCAATTGAAAAAAAAAAATGAAAAATCTGCAAAATATTTCATAGAAAAAGTTTCAGCGAAAGAAACTCCTGCTGTGTATCCTATTAAACTTTTGCGAACAGTGATAGACGAAAGCAGTTTTCCATGACGAGACTTTCATTAATCATCCTCGTCAAGTTTTTTTCTAAACTTTAATCGCAGTTGATAAAAAAAAATCATTTTTAATCGTATTTAAATTGCGCTCAGTAGCGTACGCAGGATTTTGAAAAAAGGGGGGGGGGGGGGGGGGGGCAGGAACTTCAGAAAATTTGAGAAGAACGAAGATCTGAATCAGAAATTGTTCCACCCAAAATCAGTCTGATTTCTTGCCCAAAATTGGGTGAAGAGCAAAAAAAAAAGGTCTTCACTAAAATTTAGTCCAATTCTTCGCCCAAACGTGGGTGTAAGCCTGAAAGAAACGCACAAAACATACCCTTTGTGTGATCAAACTTTATGCCCAAATTGCAAAGGGGGGGGGGGGGTGGGGGCATGCCGCAATTTTGCATACTATTCTGTGCAATTATACGATCCTGGCGACCCAAAGGAGGGGCATGGCCCAATGGCCCCCCCCTTTAAATACGCCCCTGATTGCGCTTGATCGGCTGTGCTCAAAATTGCTAAAATACTTGCGGAGCAAGGGTGAACACAACTGTTTTAAAGTACTTGCCGGGCAGGCGCTAGCGCAAGTAAAATAGTTGAGGCACAAGCTTTGGGTGCAATACTTGCGCCGCAAGTGCCGACTTCAGCCTATAGGTTTCGTTAGTAGATTTTAGCAGTAGATTATAGCAGTGGTAAATTTTAAAGGTTTTAAGTAGACAGTGAGTAGTGACAGTCGGTAACTGTAGATAGCTTTTGAAGTAGTAATACAGCACTAAGTGTCATACATGAACGGCGAAAAAAGGAGGGGGGCTATTCCAATTTAGCAGCACCTCCCAAAAATACAGATCTATCTTAAACGTTAAAATCCTTGATGGATCCTATTAGACAAATATGTACTCGGTTTTAGTAATCGATGAAGGCTCCCTATTCTAAAAGATTGAAGAACCCCTTGGAAACTACCAGTATAAGGGTCAAGTCATTATGAGAAATCTAAAAAAGCTAAAAAAAACAGAAAAAAAAAACTTAAAAGATTCTAATCCAAGTACTTGAAGGACAATTGCATAAACGATCCCAAGATTAGAAGAGCGATGGTACGGCTGTACGACTGCGTCAGCTACGTGGTGTATAAAGCGGCCGATACATTAAACGACCCGCCCAAGAACTACTTTGGCTGCTGCTCAACTTCATTCAATACTAGATCCAGCAACCACAGGCAAAGTTTTCTCCACCCACAGAAAATGATTCTCCACCTGCGGAAAACGATTCTCTACCGGCAGAAAAGCATCCCCACCCACGGAGCTGTCAAAAGCTTATTGGGAGTTAAACACGGAAAAAGATGGAAGATCACCGGTTATTTTTTGGTCGATTGACGGCGATGCAAGACCACACAAATGCGGCTCGCCGCGGTGCAATTTGGGCTTTCAGAAAAAAATGACTATCTAGCACGCAGACAATAAGCGTTCTGAGCTGGTCGCAAAATTTTGTCTTGGTAACACATTTAAGTTAAAAAATGTTTAGTAACCTTTGGTGCTAAGTATGTCTATTTTGTGCAATCGTGAGACGTAGTAGTTCGTTGTTGCTAAAAGTTGTGCTGGTTTGTGGTTACCTTTTATTTTTCCTTTATTTCATTGTATGTGTAATAATTCATTAAGCCGAATATTTCTATTTACTAGTAGTACAAGTTTTTACAATTTCGGAGCAGAAAATGTGGGTTTAGCAGTAAGTTTGATCAGAAAAATTAGAGCCCAAAATGTATGAAGTATATTTGAATTAGAATTTTTGAGTTTGAATAATTGAATTAGAATTTTGGAGCATAACGGTCGGAGTTTCTGCTTAATCTAAGAACAAAAACGATTGACAATATAGAACTAAGCATAACAATTTATTAGACGCGTTTCGCTTTAACTTAAAGCATCATCAGTAAAAATCTGATGATGTTTTAAGTTAAAGCGAAACGCGTCTAATAAATTGTTATGCTTAATTCTATATTGTCAATCGCTTTTGTTCTTGAATTAGAATTATTTGTATTCTAATTCAAATATGTTACATTATTTTGGGCTCTAATTTTTCTGATCATATCTTATACAATTTCGTTTCACCTTTGGTAATTTCCTTTTTTCTTGTTCGCTTGTAACCTCACCATCACCTGACACGGGATGATATGTCTTGTAAACCTGCTTAACTATAGTAACAATATTTTTATTCAGTTGTGATTTTGAACTCAACAGTGAGAATTATTTTGTGACTAGTAGCATTTACCCAGTTTAGTCTAAATTTTTTGAGGAGTTTAACCGGTTTGGACTCGTTCAATTGTCCTTCACGTACTTGCGTAAAATTTTTTCTATTCAAATTAGTTTTTTAGCATTTTCTGATTTCTCTTCATGATTTGACCCTTATGCTGGTAGTTCCCACTGGTCTTTTCAAATTTTTAGAATGGGAAGCGTTCACGGATTACTAAAACCAAGTATATATTTGTCTGATAGGGTCCTGCAAGGGTTTTAACGTTCAAGATAGGTCCGTATTTTAAGAGGTGCTGTTAAAATTGGATTTTGTGAGGTATAACGGGTTATCACTTCACCTTTTTGCGAGTTCTGCTACAATTTATCCAGGCTGTACGACGATTGCACGGGCATAATTTGGAGGCCACATTCAATAAATACCGGGTATTTTCTCCGGTTTATTTCCATAGCTAGAGGGAGTCAATGTATTTTGCAGCTGATGCTTATTTCAAGATGATTACAGCAACACCTCATGATGCTAATTTATTTCTATGTTTCCTAATTTACACCCAACCTATTATATGAATTTCAACACTTTCGTACCGGATTAGGTGTCCCTCTATGTTTACACTGGTAATGGTTTATGTCTTTGACGCCCTACTGGATTTTCTCCTTGCTCGAGCCATTTATTCACTTTGCAATTAACAATTAACAAAATTGGATCTACTTGATATTTAACAGCTGGCATCATCTCTTTTTAGCATTGTATGTTTACTTGGTCGTTTTATCCAATCTGTTTTGTTTAGATAATATTGAATTTTAGCTCCCTAAAGAACAGATACGGGCAAAACAGACTGTTGGGGCATAATAAACGGTGGTGGCCAATCACTAGTTAATAATATTTTGCTTTGATATGGTCATTGAGAACATCTGTATGGTTTGCTGACCCCAATACTAACAATATAATGGAAATCTAAATGTTTGTTTTCTTATATGTTAATGCAGTGTACGTTACTTGTACATCCAAAAAATACTTAGGTTGTTCTCAAATTTCAAAATACAGTACTCGTCTATAAAAACATTGTAAATCCCACTTTTCCAGTTGACCGCTTTTTTCTTAGCACTTACAGGCTTATATACTATGTAGAATATACTGTATGAGCATTAAGCTAAAGTAATGGCCGAATGTTCGCTTTTAGTGTTTCGACGATATGTGCCATCAGGCTCCTCCGTAACTGCTCTATCACGAGAAAAGAAAACAGCAAATGAAGCTAAGAACGTTTGTTCTCGGTATGGAGGCAGTTTATCTCAATTAGACGACATGAAAACTATTCAACCAAAGTTGATAGAAGAATACATGAACGGTTAGTGCATATCATTTTCTGTAAATAATTATTTTGATATTTTGGAGAACATCAAAGCATTAAATTTCAAATTTTTGTTTGTATATTGGAGGCCCGGTATTCTTTTCGTATCTGTCTTTTATTTATAATCAAAAACAATGCATAACTAAATCAAACAATTAAGTAAATCCGTTGAGTTTAAATTCAACCAGTTCAAAAAGTGGTCGACAGCGCCCGAGCGAAAATTATAACACGATGCACGTTACATGTAAAAATCAAAAATATTAGAAATTTAGAACCGTACAGCCTGTTAATTGACATCATCATGATGATTATCAGTAAAACAGACTTTAGTTGGGCTACTCAACTAGTTTTAGGAAAGATATGGCAGATAAAAAGTCGTTTGGTCCAGAAAAGGTCTTGACCGTAATTTGATGAACAAAAAGCGATAGAAGACCAAAAAAAAGGTCATCTCTGCACTTTGGTAAGGATTTCACGTACGGAAGGCAAACAATCAGTTCCCACCCAAAGAGAGTAAAGGTCCAAATTAAGTCCGATAGTGGGCCGCAATCCAAATTTGCGGCTGCGGAGGTTTAGATTCGCACTGTGGATCGCCAGTTAAGGAGCTATGGACTACAGGGTTTTAATTTTTTAATTTTTACACGTGACGTGTACAATTGTGTTATGCAAACTTATGATAAATGTCGAAGCACAACATTAGCAAGGCCTTTTTCTTGAGCGCGTAATAGGTAAGGTATTTACAATACTGATTTCTTGTAACTTAATTATTTAACTTGGCCGGTAAGCTTAAACGGTAAACAAGCAATGTTACTAAGCTCAGCAAGGCAAATTAGATCTAAAATCTGGCTAATGATTTTTTAAAACGTAAGTAAACAATTGCCTTACTGTAATTTTTTTAAGCAACAAACGACCCACAACAATTAGAGCTTCCGGTAGAGCATCAAAAAGCAAACAGACCCTGGCTAAAACGTTATTCATCCTAATCAAATGAAAACGTTTAACCCTTTATTAATCAAACATACTCGTATAATTACAATGTACTAACTTGTAGTTGCTTCATAAATGTTTCTCTGTGATACAGTATAATGCCACTTTAGGTAAAAAATTGTACAGCTGGGCAACCGCTACATGAAAAGCAGCGATACCGCTCGGCTGCCGCTTTTTGACAAAATGAAAAGGGGCGCTGCCACTTACCGCTAGTTGATTATAAGAGTAACGACGCAGCTGCATGCAAAGCAGCGGGCGCTGCCGCTACTCAAAAAAAGAAAAATTTGGTTTTGAATTTCTTCATTTCGGGGATTTATTTTCGTTTTCAGTTGAAATTCCTGTTTGAACATTGCCGTAATTTCCTAGTTCTTTTTCAATGTGGTCGATTAAAATCGCTTTATTATTTTAATCATTTGGTAACTCAGTACAGGTAGACCTATATGTCAACATTAAATTAAATGTTGCATCAATACCATAGTAATAAAATGAAGCAAAAGAAAAATTAGCTAAACCGATTTGGTTAAATTTTAATTTGCTTTTAAACAAAACATCAAGCTTGCTGTAAAGACTAAGTGATAAAATGTAACTTTAAATGGCATATTCATCCAATCTCGACACTTCACAAATTTAGTGCTCTGAATTCTTTCTAAATTGCATTTAAAACCTGCTATCTACCGCAGACGCGCAACCATGACTTTGCACAAGGGAGAGCTTGAACGCAAACTTAATTTTTTTTTTGTTCGAAAAATGATTCTCTGATGTACTTACGATTAAAAACTAGATGGGAGTTTGCCAGCAAACCCAGTGAACGACCGACGCATAGCTATTGCTGTGACACTCAAAAGTACTTTTTGTCTACCGTAAAATCAGCAATTATTCAAAAATATCTGATTATGGAACCCCCAGAAAAGTGAATTCAAAATATTTGTCTGTTAAATATCTCCTGATATCATAAAACACTGGCACCCTAGCTTGAACCGTTCCAAATTCATTTTTGGGGGTCCATTTGGGGGGTCCCTGGGGGGTGGCACCCCCAAACTATGTCAAAATATTTGTTTGTTAAATATCTGCTGATATCAAAACAGACTGGCACCCAAGTTGAGCTATTCGAAAAATTGATTTTTGGGGGGTCCATTTGGGGGTCCCCGGGGGGTCATGGCACCCCCAAACTATGTCAAAATATTTTTCTGTTAAATACCTGCTGATATCATAAAACACTGGCACTCTAAGTTAAGCCATTCAAAAAATTGATTTTTGGGGGGTCCCCGGGGAGATGGCACCCCCAAACTATGTCAAAATATTTGTCTGTTAAATATATACTGATATCAAAAAAAGTAGAACTCTAGCTTGAGCCGTTCAAAAAATTGATTTTTGGGGCTCCATTTGGGGGGTCCCCGGGGGGAGGTGGCACCCCCAAACTATGTCAAAATATTTGTCTGTTAAATATCTACTAATATCAAAAAGAAACAGCACCCTAGCTTGAGCCGTTCAAAAATTGATTTTTTGGGGCCCCATTTTGGGGGGTTCCCGGTGGATTTGCGCCAAAAAATTTTGGGAGAAAAACTTGCATTTACAGCTCAACAACTTTACACTAAAATTAGATTTCGATATGTTGTGGTTTAGGAGAAGAAGAGCGTAAAAAAATTTAGGAAGAAAAAAAAGGAAAAAAAAAGAATAAAACCTCATCGCGGCCAAAAGTGGGTTGGTTGGGATGAAAGAGTATCTTGAGACATTTAACCCTATAAAAGATTTTTTGCCGTACTTAAGCCGTTTTTGACTGAGACCGCTTTTTACGCCAAACTTGCGGGGCGGTTTTCGGGTTCTAAAGCCGAAGTCACGTGACCTATTGCCTCGAAATTGTGTACAAACATACAACTCATTAATCTCAAACTGCTGTCAAAATTTCATGTAGCTAGACTAAACCGTTCTCGAGTTATAAGCAAAAGTCTGAAATTTCGCACTCGTTAGTTGGAAAATGGCCGAGTAAAAACAGAGGAACAAGCGACGTTCCAAATAAGGAAAAATAAAAGTCTCATCAAAATAATAGTAACGTTCGCCAAACAGCACTATTTTTGAATGAAATAGAAGGTTGCTTAACTCGATGACCGAGAGGTTCCTTCGCAGCTTCCTATTTCAATTGACCAATTGCTCTCTTCATTGTGCTTTAGAAGTTTAATTTTGTAGTTTTTTCTTTGTTTGCGCATATGGAGAATTGCAAATACATTATTGATTCATTGATTAATAATACAGTATATTAGCTGCCAAAGTTTTCTTAGTATGTATACGCTTGAAAGCCAACCTAATTATACTGCAAGCTGAGCGTATTTTTTCTATATCTGTAATATTATTTTCTTTTTCAAAGGAAGCACTTTTCCTTCGAGTAGACAGCTAAATTTTCTTTTAAGCTTTTACATCGCTTTAATTATTAGTTCAATTCTCGGCCCTCTAAAAATTTAACTCTAAGCTATACTTTTGAAGCTAACTTAACTATGTAGCAGTAATGAGGTTGTCAATGGAGCTGGAGGTCTGAGGTACAAATCTAAAACGGTCAAACTTAAATCAGGTACAATGCTACCTGCGTTGCGACGTTTCTTCGAATTGATCTGGGTTGCTCGCACGCGCAATGACGTGGTGATGAGTTCCGCCAACTCATTATACGCTTTGGCAAAAAAAAGCGAGTATAATGATATAATTGATTTTGGTGAATTGATATTGCTGCTTTCCGGCTTGCAGGGCAAGAGTTCTTCTGTAGCTTTTGATCAAAAGGCCATTAAATCATTTGTCTACTAAATGTATTCATTTTTGGGTGAACGTAGGGAAAAACTGTCTGCGCAATTTGCATGTTTACAGCAATAATTAATAGTGCTGGACTGATTATTGTATTTTCAATAACAAGAAACACCTGCACATCAACTAACTGTCTTTCTGTATTCTCTACTGTACAAGTGACAATATAAGAATGAATAGTAACAAGACAGTGCTAAATAGTGTTGGATTCCAACAGAGCACCAACTGTCAATCTATTTAGTGTTAAGTGTCTAAACTTACTTTTATCAAAAATTTGTTTGTCTCGTCTTTCCAACACGTTAAAGTGCAAAACAAACGGTCTTCGAAGCAGTTAATTAGCAGTTGCGGCAGATTATTTGCTACAAGAGGAGCGCTGAAGTGCATTTGCTGTTTGGCTAAAAATAACAGCAACGCGCTGCCGCTTTTTGCTGGTGACAAAAAAAAATTGGAAAAAAATTGTGGGTGGGGCGGATTTCAAAAAAATGAAGTTAATAGATGTGCTGTACATTAGTTAGTAGCAAAAACAAAGCTGAGACAACTTGTAGTTGTAATTTTCATTATAATTTAAATTTTTCTTTTAAGTTTGTTGTACAAACTTTATATTTTTATAGAAACTTTTTTTAAACTAACCAATCTTTTCTAAGATTGACAGACCCTTCAACCTTGCCGTTTGGTAAGGAAAATTTTTCTTAAAAAGAAGTAAAAAAATAACTGAATCAAACCATGAGTCACACCTCGTGTCTGTCATAATAGCCTACCCACAAAATATAGCAGCCTAGTACAGCTGCTGATTTAAGGAGCATCACCTCTTATTAGCTATGCTAGCAAATTAGGCTTTTTAACTCTCAAATGATCACCGCTGTGCTACATTGAGGAGCTTGCAGCAATATCATTGGAGCCATGTCAACCCGCTTAACAACGAAACTAGGAAAGGTGGCGCTCATGAGGAACGACATTCTGGAGATAATTGTTAAATCGTCGGCTACAAAAGTGACAAGCCAGCAGTATATCTGTTAGATTATGAGACAAACTTAGCCGTTGAATTATAATGCATGTATTATTTCATTTATTGGGGCCCAATTCAATCTTCCAAGAAGCCCCATTTGATAGACGGTATAATGAAAAAATTAAACTGCGCTAAATGCTTGCTTTAATTTCTAAAATTTTGTTAAAACTATTCCTCTTTAGTCTTGATACCTTTGACTTAAAAGTGAAATCAATGCAGTAGTACCAGTAATACCGGTAGCTTACCGGTACTCAACTGTGGAATAAGCTGCAGTTCATCACCGTACAGTACACTGTAAATTGTAAAGGTGGAAACCGAAAGGTGTAAATGATTATGAATGAAAAAATTTGCAAAAAACCCACGTTTAATGGGGTATTTTTTAAAATTCTAGTTTTAGGTTGGAAACTTTTTGTGAACAAAAAAGAAAAAATGCCAAGTTCCACCTTCTAAAATGGGATCATGTCGCTTATAGACATGAGATACTTTAAGTCACAAGATGGAGCCAAAAGGTCGTCAGTGCGACAAAATATAGGCTAATGTAAAGTACGATGACAATTTCAAAAAGAATATTTCCGAATGAAGTAGACGTCAATTACTGTTTGCCCACTGTATAATAGTAAAGTAAAAGGGAAGGAAAGGTCATAGTTTAAAGTATTGCGATCGCTTTTGGCGATGGTTCTGAGTTTTAGCAGAGATGCAAATTCAACGCTTTTGGCGATGGTTCTGAGTTTTAGCAGAGATGCAAATTCAAAGCTTATTCAGAATTTAAGCAAGCAATAATTTAATTAATCATTCAATCACTAATGTAGCTACTCCATAATAAATACTATACAATGTATATCTAAATAGATTAACGATAAACATATATTTTTATTGCTGTGTAATAAAAATATCTTAAAATATTTTCGGCAATTGCTTGCCAATTGCGGCAAAAAAAATGTATCCCGTTTAGTTTTACACGCCAGTAATGTACTACGATAATTATTCAGAAAATTTGCAGTTGCAGATAAGCAAAGTTAAGCTGAGTAAAAACAAAGCATAACATAAATTTGTCAACGAACTAAACTGATGTACTGTACAACGTATAAAATATTTAGTATATTTTCTTATAGGACCCTTTTGTTCTTAATATGATTAATGATAACTGTTAGTATTACATGTCACAAATTTCGCAAAAAAGATTGGCTTTGTTAGTGGTTGTTGCCGCGTTTTGAAATGATTAAATTTGAATTTGTATTCACAGTTTCTTTGTTTGATATTCAGCATTTGAAGGGACAGTATGTAGCCTCCTGCTCTTCCGTGTGTGGTAGACAAGTGACAGCTCGACCTGAAGACCGCAAAGTCCCTTCGCTGCCTCCTTGTCAAAAAAACTTGGTGATTAAAAAATATGTAATTAATGTTTTGTTAAATAATCAACTGTGATTCTAAATGATTTTTGTTTGAGCTATCACTTTTGTTTTTGCTTGGTCTTATAAATTCGGGATATCGGGTTCATTTCCTCCGTTTAGGGTTTACACAGCATATAAAAACAGGCGTTAGTTTTCAAATTTCATTTGTTATTTGCTATTAGTAGCCGTTTATAGTGATTTATTATCATCGAGTTTTACCAGAATTGTATTCCTGGCTAAAATTTGAAACGCCAATTTGCTAGTTATTTGACTTAGGGCATTGTGTTTAGATCTCAGATTTTAGCTAAAATACAATCAAGGTTATGCTACCGATAATAACTTTAGTTGTAATTAATGTTAAATAGCATCTGCATTTATCTACAGATAATTTACAATACATTAATTTTTAGTTTTATAAGCGCAAAAACATTGTTCAAGTTTTGTAAAATATCCCATACTGTATTATTAGGGTAACTGAGAAGAGCGGCTGAGGAAGCGCTTATAGCCTACTTAGTAGCGGGTACATTATTTATAGTAAGCAGATTAATTGCAATATATAGCACTAACTTCATCTCTATTTTTACATCGTTTTACTTAATTTATGTATACAGCAGCCAGCGAAACTATTGTTGGTTGGTTTTTAAGTCTGTTTAAGGTTAACGTTCGCATAGGCGTAGCCAGGGGGGCAGGGGGCCCGCCCCCCCCCCAATTGAAATGTACCAATGATAAAAACGTCACAAACAAAGACTATTGTTTCTTCAGTTTCAGTTTCTTTTAGCATCTTTGCGTACAACAGTAATTAACAATAATATTGATCCAAGGGGCCCGGGCCCCTTCATTTAATTTTTGCCAACCAACTCAAATGGACCCGCTACAAAAATATTTGAATGGGCCCCTTACAATAATATTGATCTAGG
The DNA here is from genome assembly GCA_963965965.1 of Trididemnum nubilum. Classification (NCBI taxonomy): domain Eukaryota; kingdom Metazoa; phylum Chordata; class Ascidiacea; order Aplousobranchia; family Didemnidae; genus Trididemnum; species Trididemnum nubilum. Next base: position 41,580,370 of record OZ014479.1, read on the forward strand.
GGGCCTGGGCCCCTCAATTTAATTTTGGCAAACCAACTCAAATGGGCCCCCTACAATAATATTGATCCATGGGGCCCGGGCCCCGCCTCAATTTAATTTTTGCCAACCAATTAAAATAAACCCCTACAATAATATTTAAATGGCTGCCAATTTAAATTGGCCCGCAACAATAATATTGATCTAGGGGGCCCGGAAACCTTCAATTTAATTTTTGCCAACCAACTCAAATGAACCCCCTACAATAATATTGATCCAGGGGACCCAGGCCCCTCAATTTAATTTTTGCCAACCAGTTTAAACGGGCCCCCTACAATAATATCTAATTGGCTCTTAATTTATAAATGGGCCCCCAACAATAATATTAATCCAGGGGGCTGGGCCCCTCAATTTAATTTTTGCCAACCAATTTAAATGGGCTCCCTACAATGATATTTAAATGGTCCCCAATTTAAATGCCCCCCTAACAATAATATTGATTTAGGGGGTCTAAAACCCACCATGTAATTTTTGCCAACCAATTTAATCGCATAACCCAAGTGATATTAAGGGTTTTTATCCTGAAAGTTGCTAACTCAGGCCCTCATCTAACCTTTTTATGAACGTAATGCAATAACCAGGGACGGATTTAACACATGGCACTGTGCCAGGGGCCCCGCACTCACATAAGAATTTTTTTGTTCTTCACTTGTATTTGCCAGGAAAATACTGCAAAATCCCAAAGTACCAGGGGCCCAACACAATGTAAATCCGGCCCGGGCAATAACATGATTTGCAGGCGTAACCATCTATTGTACATTTTTCAGTAACAATTCACCTCCACCTCGCCAGTTTTCATGCAACAAAATACGGTGCTTTTGAAAAAAATTAGCTACAGTAAGGGGAATGCTCATTGAACAAAATTTTGAATTGAGAGGGCCTGAGCCCCCAGGCCGTATATGTATTCCTATAACTGGTTGTTTTTATGACAAAACAATATATCTATAAAGAAAATAATCGACTGAATTGTTATTTCCTGCTAAAATATTGCAGGAGGCAATGTACTTTACTTTCCCCTACGTGGGCCAAATCACTTACAAAATTTAACCCCAAAATGCAAGATTTTAAACGTGTTTTGGACTTAAATAGCAAGCAAAAGAAGAACTGAACAACTTAACTTTTTCACTTATCTTTCAAATGTTAAAAATCTAGTACCTTCAAATGGCTCTAAATAGTGCGAAATGTGATCCAATGGCGTTAAAACAGCTTTTTTTCCCAAAAAACTACAAAAAATCGCCCAGCGGCTGGGGGCTTCGCCCCCAGACCCAAACAGCCTCCGGTGGCTGGGGGCTCCGCCCCCAGACCCCCGTCAATGATACGTTTGAAGTACAGTACACTTCTTTACTCAACACGTCTACCAATTTAAACATTTTCAGATTTTAACTTTTGGTTCAAGTCCTTCTCTTTGAACGAGTTCCTAGTTACGTGCCAACACCAGGCAACGGCTTTTGATATTCCATTCGACGATATCTTTGCTCCCAGAAAAATTCCTGTTTCAAAGTTTCTGATGACGTCATTGCATGTGATTTGCGGTTTGGGCCCCCCCAATCAAAAATCTTGGCTACGCCTATGAACGTTCGAAAAACAATCATACACCAACAAGGTTTTTGTGAAATAGTGGATATTTTCTAGTTATACGGTTATTTACATCTTTAACTGCCTGCCCGGAGACAGCAAACATGTAGCAACAATCAGTGATGCTAATTTGCTGCTTTTTCACAAATTTCGCCGCTATATTTCACGAATTTGATTATTTTTGTGAAATGTCAAAAATATTTGAGATTTAGAGGAGGTTGTGGAGCTTGTTTCAAGCCCAGAAATTTCGCTTCTTTTTGTTGGTTCGTACGTCTGGTAACTCCAGTATCTTGGGAGGGGCTATAGCCCCTCTCCCATTGGCCTGTCGACTAAAATGCAGAGTAAGAAAAACACCACGTTTTTAGCACTCCAGAAACTGTATTTTTGCACTGGAATGGACTAAAAAGTGATTAAAAGCATTGTTTGAAATATAAATTCAGGTGGACTAATTTGTCAAAAATAAAACTCGCAAATCAATAAAAACTTTGAAAAATGGCCAAAAATTAGCAATCGAATTTGATCGCTAGTGTAAAAATGCTAGACATAAGTTTCATCAACAAACATGTTATATACTCAGTAATAAGGAAGGGGGCTATTCAGTATTAGTTAATTACCAATCACTTGTCTCAAAATTTTTTCCTTAGTCCCTCCCCTCCCCAATTATTATTTTCCTCTATAAAATGTAGAAGAAATAGATTACTCTGTGTGAGTTTTCTTAAACTATAGGATTTTATAATTAACCAGCATATAAACAAGAGAGCTAAAATTTTACCATTAGCCACCTTCAACATAGCTCATTTATGCAAACAGTTTAATCAAGGTTTGCACTACCAATTTCTATGCCACGTTTAAAAAGCATTATTTTGTATCAAAATAGCCCCAAAATTAAGTTATTTTTGCAAAAAAAAATGCAAAATTTTGAAGCACTGGGAACAAAGCCCCCACACTCCCGTGCCTCCGGCGGCTGGAGGCTTTGCCCCCAGGCCCCCACACCCCCAAAACAGCCCCACCATTGCGAATTTCTGGCTACGCGCCGGGGTAACTTGGTACCTTGACATCGCTTGATTATAAGATAGGGTAAGATATTCGCTCATCTATGAACTGGGCGAGCCATATCAACTCACTTCTTTTTTAAATATTCTGCTTTTTTCCTAAACTACTAAAATATACCTTTGTTTAGTTTTCATTCAAATGTTTATACTGAACGCTTAATTGACAGAAATTATCAAAATTGCCTCTCATAACACACCTATTGCACGAAGTCGTTTTTAAGCATTTTTAGCGATACACAGTACAAATTAATGTCAACTTTCAGGCACAAGTTTGATCGAGGTAGTAGCCAAAAATTACGTTACTTTAAAAAAAAAACTAAAAAAATATCTCTGTGCTTTGAGTGAGGTCCGTCTGACACTTCATCAGTAACACCAGTAGGTAACTTTAAAAGTTTTAGAAATGTTTGGCTGGAGCTATTGCATTTATACCATATTATTTCATTCCATTTCATATTTCATAATATTTGATGCAATTCATGTAAACAGTTTTTTTTAACAAGTATTTGATTTTTTGGAATGTTTAAAAACTCGAGAAACCATAATACCACACTGCCGATTTTACGTGGACGTCTATTTTACTTACTAAAGAGAATTTTTGTTAGTTATTGCAAGCCAGTTTTATTACTCTTAATATTATTGCACTTGCAGCAAAGTTAATGCAGTATCGAGTAAAAACATGATTATATAATGCTTGAAGAAAATTTACTAACGTTTGAAGACAGCAATAAAATTTTGTGCTGCTCTTCGTGCGAACTAAAACAAAAAACGAAGAGATTGTTCAACATGTCGCAAACTTTTTGTATTCAAATGTTCGATGACGACCTCCAGGTCCGGGTAAACCTTGACGATTTGGATGCTCTTCCCTTAAAAGCCAAACTATAGGTTATTGTTCAAGGTAAGTGGTTGCCAGAGCTGTACAATATGCATGCTTTCAAACGATATCGTTAACCGCTCTACTTTTTTTTTTTGTTTACTCGAACCAGCAAAATTTTACGCTGGCTAGCGGTTCCTAAATATTTACTAATTTTCGGTCTCAGTAGTTTGTTTTTTGTAAGCCTGCATATTGCATATGGATGAAACTGTTGCACCAATGTGTGATGCCACTTAATTTTTGTGTGCACCGTCTGCTGTTGACAAAAAAGTTTGATTTTTCTGTATGCTACTATTTGTTTCGTCATAAAACTGCAAGGGAAAACAAACATTTTGGACTTCACTTGTCTCAAATCCAATCTAAATCTGGGCACAGCATGCAAGTGAAATTAACAAACTTTGTCATTTTGAAACCTACAAATTTTGAATTTTGTAGATCTTCACTTAAGCTTTTTTTACCCATTGCAAACTGATTTTTTCTCAGCTGAGACTAACCTTGTTTTTTCCCCTTATTTGTAGTTTGCAAAATTTACTGCTGTGCAAGCCATTAAGGTTCGTTCAGTTTGGCCGAAAGTTGGCTGGGGAATACCTTTGATTTAAATATGCTGGAAAATAGTTGTTACAATGGTCGCTAAAAATAGAAATTGAAGAATAGAGTGTCATACTACAGTTGAGTGTTGCTGTGCTTTACATGATCCAGTACAAAAAAGTCAGTTTTGCTCGATTTACTGTGTCTTCGTTGTCATAGAGCAAAAGAAAACGTAAAAGCATTTCATTTTGAAACTAGCTATTAGTTACCCTATTCGATCCAATACTTTCTAGTATGCAATCATGCTACCATCAAAGCAAATACATCATGAAGTATCAGAGAATTCAGTTGCTGCCCATCTGTGATTATTTACTTTATTGTACTGTATACCATGTTACACATAAATTAGTCGATGCGTAGCACTACAGTATAGGGTACAATTAACTGCAGACAATTTTTATTCAAGTTTGAAAATGATTTTTGATTATGCATCAATTCATATTCTTAAACCTTTTGATTTTTTACCTCTAGCTACACCTTCAACACATACAATATTGACATCTTCTTACAATTTTGCCACAAGCAATATGTAGAACCTTCAAGCAACACTACATTGCGATTATGGAAGATGAATTATAAAATTCTTTGATTGCTAAGAAGTGAGTTACCGAAGTGGCCAATCAATGTGGCTGAAGAACTCAACAAATGCACTCCGGAATCGATTCCACTACCTTCAAGACTTCGCAAACAAATTGGCCGAATATTTCTTCAATCAATCTCTACTTATGCACTGTGAGTATACCCAAAAGTTCTATAACAGTATGAAAATCACCGAGGCTATTTCTTTGCCTGTGCCGTTATTTTTGTCAAGCCTATTTGTTATTTTTGCTAAATTTTGTTATGCTGGACTGTCAAATACAAAAATTTTGCCCGAAACTTATTTTACTATTTCAGCATGGAAATATTTTTGATGTCCATTTTTACGTAAAGAAGCCAGATAAAAAGTCGAAATCTTTTTATTTCAAATCTTTTTGTAACAATCATGAAAAGAAACTCAATATTTGCTTGCAGTTGGTTTTCTAAATATGCCAATTGCCGAGCTATATACTGTCCCTTAACATGTTTGGCGCTTACGATAGGTGTTTCACGCAAATTGTTCTTCATAATTGGTTTTGTTTTATTCATCAAACGGTTTAATAAAAGCTGGTTTATTATAAAAGGTTAATTGTTATTATGGTGGTAGATGATAGGGACAAAAATTAACGTAATTTACTCTAAGCCAAATCTAATTGTTGCGTTCTTCGTAGGGTTTCTACAACTCTTTGGGGAAGCAATACTTATGACCTATTATTAACCCATTTTAAAAAGTATATTACGTATGTTTTCATGTCATTCTATTGGCTGATATGTATGCTTGTGTAGATATGTTGCACCAACGGATTACAAGTGTGTGTGCATGCAACTGGTCAGAAAATACCCGTATTTACCGGATCAAGACAGAAAAAAATTCTATAGTAAGTATAAATGGGGGCAGGTCGTATGCACCAGCAACGTACATGTGAAGTAAATTCCGCAAATTTTCAATATTCTTTGTGTTAAACCGTCAACCTTTTCGAATTAAAATAAACTGTTATGATGTGATATCCAGAGGTGGAGTCGAGGACACAAGGCTCGAGGCCAAGGCCAAGGCCAAGGACACAAAAAAAATCCGAGGCCAAGGCCAAGGACAGACACTCTCGAGGCCAAGGACAGGAATGCTCGAGGCCAAGGCCAAGGACCAAGGACACAAAGCGCAAGTGCTCTCCAAAAAAAAAAAAAAAAAAAGGTCTTCACAAAAATTTTTCAGGCGATCTCCAAAAAAAAAAAAAAAAAAAAAAAGGTCTTCACAAAAATTTTTCAAGCGATCTCCACTAAAAAACGTTTTCCAAAAAATTTTTCAACCGCTCCACAAAATTTTAACATCCCAAAAAATACTGCTGTCCTCGAGCCGAGGACAGGCCAATTTTCGAGGACTTGAGGCCTCGAGGCCAAGGCCAAGGACTTGACCTTCGAGGCCAAGGCCAAGGACTTCAAAATGTGTCCTCGAGGACTCCACCTCTGGTGATATCGTATGCTCGGAAGATTCATCCTCAAATTACTAAATAATTATAGCAATTTGCTTGGTCATTTGTTTAATTTTTTTTCTTAAAGTTTTGTTATTTCGCAGCCACAATAAATCCACGTTGGTGCACACGACTGATAGTAGAATACCAAATTGCTGATAACATATTTTTTGCCAAACGTCAGTGTGATGTCATGTATTTTAGAAATAGTAATTGTAATTACATTTTATTCACCAAGTTGCCTTGGCCAGGAGACAGCGAAGGGACCTTTCGGTCTTCGAGTCAAGCTGCCACCTGCCCATCTGTCTACCACACACGATGGAGGCTAAAGTCCAGCAGTAAGCTAGTTGCAAAATCAAACTTTCACTTTAAACAAGTTTAATTTTGAAGAAAATTTCCAAGAGGAGTGTGGATAAGTAACTGAAAACATTGTTAAACTTAAATCACGTTAATATTGATTTAGATGATGCTCAGCGATACTGGTCCAAGAGCAGATAAAAAAACTTCCAAATTTTTCACTGCCATAGGCTAGCTATAAATTTCCAAAAAATTTTGTTTCTTTAGTTTACGCCTTCAAATTACTCATTCCGTGATGAAAAGGTAATCGATACCTGTGTTTGCGATTTTCTTTCTAAACTAAACGGATTTGAGTTTTTTTGAAAAATGCTTAAGCAGTATACTGTAATACATACCTGCGATATACGGTAGTTTTTCGATGTACTACTATCAGCATGGGTGTTTTGATCCGAACATTACTCGTTGTGTGTTCTGTACGTAATGATTAACGACTTCTTTTTGCTAGCAAAAAAAACTCCTCATTCGGCCTTTAAAGGAAGCAAAAAAAAAAAAACAGAACAAAAAAAACGGCCTTGAGAATATTCAACGATGAGTGTTGCTTGTTCATTGATGATAAAAAAGCGCAATATATAGTATGTCCCTATACGAAATGCCTTGTTTATAAAACGATTATAAACCGTTTCAATAAAGAGATAGCTTGATTAAAGAATGGTTGATTTTGTTGCCATAAACGATTAGCAATATTGACTTTTTTAACCCTACGGACTTTATTGGGGCTAAAACACTGTAGCACTAATAACAAATGTCAGAGACAAGTAGCACACTCGTCGTCAAAACTTACGTTTATTTTCATGCTGAACCACTAAGTGCCTAAATCAAGGTAGTTGCATCACAAAAATATTTTCTGCCGTCATTTAAGTTAAATATCCTGCGCCAAAAATGCTCAGATTTCGGATAGTAACTTCGGCAAACCTTAAAATTCGAAAACTTCCCGTTACTTTAACAACCTTAAATTTTCAAATGTGTTTTGTAAATACGCTCAACTCAAAGTCAAGTGTATTTAAAGTAAAAATCTCATTTCTGAAGAAATTTATCACAAAAAAACCGATAGGGGAGCATTTTTGCCTTGATAAAAAGTTACAGTAATACTTAACTTAATATTTGATTTACTTAGAGGAAACTAAGGTTGTTGCTTCAACAAAAAATGTTTAATAGAAAATCACAAAATTAAGGATTTTAAATAGCAACTTAATATTATACGAGTATGTTACTGATGGACATTTTCTTATACTGAAAGTCGTCGTATAAGTGCTTACACTCACACTCACAGTAACTTACATTTTTAAATGTATAGCAATATGGCTTTACAGAGACACTTTAGAGAGACAGTAATTTGAGACATCGATTTCCTACTCAGCATGGTATTGCAGAAAAACTAACAGTTTGCTGACATAAGCTTATCGCATGCTGTGTAAATTTCTTTATGACTAAATGCGTCATAAGTTCATGCCCTGGATAGTATCCGGACTCCCCGCCAGGAACCCTTTATGAGTAAATGTGGCCGTAACTATTCAACTTTTGAATGGCAACTTGATAAGTGCTAGGTAATTCTCCATTGGTTCACACAAAACTTTGTCTTCTTTAAAATAAAATGGAGCAAAACTGCTTTTTTTGGAATAAATTGTGACGGTATGAAAACTTTCGACAGTCTAAAAAAGCCAAATTTATTAGTCAAAACAGTACTTTTATTGGGCAGAAATCGATTTGGCAAAAAACGTTCTCAGTTTTCAAAAATAACAAGTAATAATAATGAGGTACCTACCCGTTATTGCAGACTGAAGTGCTTTTATGAAATCGATTTTTGCTCATAAGATGTAGTTTTTAACCATCAGCATTTAGATGTCCAAGTGTATGTTGTTCGATTTTTATTTATTTTAATGTAAAGTACCGCCCGCGCTAAAATCACCAGCCTGGCTAGTACACAGTATGTCCTTAAAAACTTACATCAATCCTCACTCTATAGCATCAACAATTATATTATTTAACATGCTATTTTTTAGAAAGAAGAAAAGCATTGCTGCTATGCCAAAATGCTTCAAAGAAAAAGTGGCGGAGTTTGTGATTAATGGCAAAGCACGCTTGACTAACTATGCAGCTACGTGTAAAATCAAATCACAACTTGCAAAAGGGTTTGTTTGTATCACTCACACTGTGTTGTAGACAGCAGCATCAGTTAAAGGTTGTGCAGTACTCGTGTTGTATTTTATTTCATAGAAGTTATAGTATGATGTTCTACCCTGTTTACTTTTTTAAGAATGTAAATCCGTCACAGTTAATAGCTGTTGGAGGTGTATGCGAGTAAATGCTGTGTTATGTCAATATATATGCCCTTTCAGATTTTCTAAAAAGTGGGCAAAGCCTCCAAAACCTTAGAACTAAGCATCGAATTTTTCAACACTTTCAGATTTAAAAATGAATAGGTATGCAGAACGGGTGTCCATTCATCGCTCGCTGCTGATATATTTTTGCTTTGCTATTCGCACGAGGCCCTGCTGCACGCTTTGGTATTCTATTTCATGCAATAGCATCTTACAGTCAACTTAATTTGTTGTAATATTGTGTTGGTATGATTGATTACCGTTGTATACTACTTGCATTCAATAATCACTGTTGTAATTTGTGATGATGATTTACAATTTAGAAGATCATGCTGTTTTATTGATTTTTAGTTTAAAGGTAGTGATTGTTGGCATTGCATTGCTCAGCCAAACAATTGGAATAATAAACAATAATTTTGGATACCCAAAAAGAAAAATTTCAAATAAATATCAAGACACCGTTGCTCATTAATTAATTGCAATTTTCATCAAACGTTTTCAGCACCTATCATTAATTGTGTTTAATCAGGATTTAAAGATAAGATCAAATATTTTATGATATTGTTACGCTAATACACAATAGAATAACCAATCATTAAATTACTTACGCACAGACACCAAAATCAAAAGCATGCAATTCTTTCCATTTTAAAGATGATTAGTTCAGCTACAACAGTTACAAAAAGCTACGGAAAAAGTTATACCAGAAGTGAATCTAAAACCCTCATCAATCAAATTTTCTAGATTTCCTCAGGTTTTAAAGACGACGGATAGTGAACTGGTTAGTTTAATAAACACAAAAGCTAATTTAGTAAACAGCTAATGGAAATACTTTTTTTTTAGCATAAGTATGTTTAGTCTTATTTTTAAGCTTTTATTAATTTTGGCTTTGTAGGCCGAGTTACACATCTACGAATGATTGTAAATAAGGAATCTAATTTTGAAATTAAAATTATTACTTCACGAATCAAAATCGAAAACGTGTTCTCTAAAATCAAATTTTTTGAATTTTGAAGCGATTAGATGCTCTTTTTACCTAATACAGAAAAATTAATTTCACGGCTGATAAAATAAGTGATAATGACGTTTTTATTTCGTGTTTATTAAAATAAACAGTTCACTGTCTTACGTCGTTTCAAAAACTGAAAACGTAGAACAAATAATTGATGAGTTTTTCCGACTCACTGGTTTTAACCTTCGCAACTATTGACTTAAAACATTATCTTTGAAGTGGAAAGAATAACACAGTACATGCTTTCGGTTTCTTTGCTTTGTTTAAGTAATTTATTATTGCTAATTAGTGAGACAAAATCATAAAATATGTGATGGTATATTTAGAACTAGATGAGGCACAATCTTAGACGCTGAAAACGTTTAATGATTACAGTTGCCAATGATGAATAAGCAATATGCCTAAACCCCTGAGGTGTTGCTATAGCGCCCGCCAGCTTCGCTAAAAGCAAAGATACAGATATAAAAACGAAATAATTAGTATTACGTTGATTGTCGAAGTTAATTTTTCTTGCAAATTTTTGCCAAAATACTTGTTTGGCGCTAATCAATTGCATTACTGCGTGCTTTCTGCTTTGTTATGGTTTTCGTATTGCTCTGCTTATTTTTCGTTTTTTTTTGATAATTGTTGAACGAATTCTTGATTCAGAGTGCTGAATTTTTTATCTGCTTGTGTCTTAAATAAACCATATGTTTCAAATTTACTTGGTGTTTCTCTCATGTATTGATAAGTTTTGTTACTGTATGCATTTTAATTTTTCGTAAAGTGCCGCATCAGTAAAGGACGAGCCATTGCGCAAAATTTAGACCTAAAAATAAATCGTAGTGATTGAGGAAAACTGACAACCTTGGCAGCAGTTATTTCATCAATAAAGTGTAAAAACTCAACCTATCAAAATAGACGTAACGCGAATGTAAGATGATAGAACGTCTGTGTAATTAGAATGACGAAACCTAAGCAAAGCAAAAGATGGAAAATTAAACCACCTTTGAAGATGTTTCTTGCAACTTTTAGGACGGAAAATTCTCTCTTATCAAAGGTGGGAATAATACACCATACCAAATGGAACATTTACCACCCTAACAAACAAGAGGTGTAAAAAAAGACCACCTCTTTAGTTGCTTACTTTCACAACTTTACGATTTACAGTGTATATACACCTTTGTGATCATCAACTTTCGATTTTTTGTAAAATAAAAACTTATTGGGAAGTAGAAAATACAAAATAAACTAAAAACATTAAACCTATCACAAATATAAAAGTATGAAACCCGGGAAGCATAAAACTTATCACAAATTTAGGCACGCTAAAATTGCACCGGTATACAATGGTCGCTGTAAAATTACGTTCTTGTATAGCCTGTAGAGTACATTTTGTAATATTCAAAGCAACCTAGATTTAGTCGCAACGTCTTGGTCTAAACCTATTTTCTTTGTTAAGTAACTTAATACAAATAATTTTTAACCTATAGTTCGTAGGTAACTTTGAACAGGTTAATCCTAATGCTCTGCAAACTGCAACTAACTGCCTATGCTATATCTAAAAAACTGAATCAAATGGCTAAAAACTCGCCAACATTTTTCAAGCGGAGTACGCCGATGTCCACTCCAGGCCTGTTGTAAAGATTGCCATGTACCTATCTATCGGTGAAAAAATGCTAGAGGTAATTTATAACGGTTAATGAAATTGAAATAAAAAAATAAAAACAATAGAAAATTGAGTTTGAAGTTTTCAAGATAGCCATGATTTTTTACATGCGCATATATTAAGTTCTACAGAGAAAAAATTCTAAAACAGAGAAAGACGATTATGGTGTGGAGGAATTTTACGTAATAGCCTATTATTATTGTTCAGTTTGTACAAAGTCTTCTTTATGCGTTATCAGAAAAGCTGTTTAAGATTTTGCTTTTTTACTTTAGATTTGGCTCTTGTCACCATTCATAGCAATCCCAATAATGAATATTTTCAAAAATATCGACCAGAAAATATAAATTTTAATGATACTCAGAATATCTCATCTTGGCTCCGTCCTCCTCCTGGAAACCTCTCAAGCTTTCGATTGTATAAAAGGTATGTTGCGCTGCATGTGGCATAAGGTTCTTAATTCTATAGGTTGATCGGCATTGCCTATTGATTTAGCAACGACTTTTTTTTTTTTTAAGTTAGAGTAAATTTGTCATTTTGGTCTTGCTAGCCTTAGTGAAGAGCCCTGAGATTGGGTAAAACAGCTGTCTAAGGCATGATATTGGAAGTTATTTTGAATTGAACTATTATCTTAACGACTATGCTATATATCTCTTGTAATATTGTGATTACCAAAAACTTTCGGAAAAAATTGTTTTGTTATGATCTGGTTAATTTACGATTTTTTGCCTCTCTTTGCTTATGTTCATACCTGTACTCGTAGCTATACTGACGAGAAATAAAAGACGAATGTTGATTCCGAAACAGCAAACTATGTATCAGGCTGCTAATCACAGGATTGATTGTGCCTATAAGACTCTGGATACTGTCTATCGCTAATCAATGATATTCTCAGTAAATTGCTCTTAATAAGAGTAATTTGTTTTTGTAATTTAGATAATTCAAATGCACTTTACAAGCGTTGTAACAAAAATTTTGCTTCAAAACAATTGTCTAACTTGCGTCAATGTACAGTATAAAGTCGAAAATTTTGAAATGTTAATGATTAATTGAAGCACGTTGTGGCAAAAGTTGATAAACGACATTTTTCAAAAAATGAGTTTTTCATAGATTTTAAGTTATTTGCTAAAACTAATTTTCCTGAAAAAAAAACTGTGTTAATATTCAATCAATTTTTGGTAATAAACAGCTTAATATGTTGCTCTTGACAACAAGGCCAAATGAAAATTTAAAACTTTAAACGCGATTTACTCGAAACAGCGAAATGCGACTTATCAACTTTTGCCAAAACATGCTTCAATTGCAAATGACTTCGAAGGAGCATGACTATTTGTAGTGATTAAATATGTGAGTTAAAATCCAGCTGTTTTTTTTAACACGATTTTGCTTAGTTAATTTACCGATTTTACTAAAACACTCAAATTAGCCTTCATTTGCATAAGAAAAAATTGTTCATATAATGACGCCATTTTTAGTAAAAAAATAAAAATTCCTAAGTAATGTCAATTTTGAAACAAATTTTGTCAAATGAAAAATTTGGTACTGTCGTGAGTTCCAATTTAAGTGCTACATATGGGATGGAAAAGATTTGCTTTGTTTGTACAAAATCATTTGCAGAAATTGTCCCCATAAAAGACTATTATACTGCAACAAAAAACATCACAAAATAATAAACAAACATCAGAGCCCTCGAACGGCAGAAAATGCTGCAAACTTAATGCTATTAATTTGGATAGTACAGCATTTTTCTTTTTTTTTCCGTTTTTTGTCTGGATACCATTAACTATTCTGCCGTAAATTTTTGAAAAGCAGTAACTGCAAATTTTCGATTTTCTGTTTTTGTATAACTTGGGCTTTTTTCACTTTCTACATCCGTTGGTCGCATCCATACATTGCAAAAATGTTTATTTACGGAGTTATTTTGTTTACAAATGACGTCATTTCTCCGTAAACAGCCGCTGTTTCAGTTTGAATCGCAGTAATGGTCGTTACTGTGTTTCAAAAATGCGTTTTGAGAGCGTTTAATCCCAGGTTCTCAGTTTGAAACACAGTAGCTGCCGTTACTGCTATTCTTGATTTATTTGTTTTCATTATTTTTAGCGAAAAGTATTTGAAAAGCCGTAAAGCTACTTACTGCTTATCAAACCTTCGATTATGTTTCATTTGAAGACAAAAAATTTTTTGAAAAACAGTAACTGCATATTCTAATTGTGATCTAATGCTGAAAAAACAAACTAAAGGTCAAATTTAATGCTATTTGCTCGCTTATCGTACGTAAAAACAATGCTTCTCTGAACATTCACTCTCGAAAATGCATATAGTATTGATAATTTTTTATATTAGGCTTGAAGGTGAGTCGGCAGATAAATATAAAAATATCTTTCCGCAATCAAAACATTGGCTATATCTTTGTTTCTGCTTTTAGTAATATACCTGTAATTACTTAATTAGACTCTGAGCCTCAACATGTCAAGGAGTGAAATCTTGATTTAAGCACTCAACATTTCAAAATAGGAGCAGTAGAGGGCTGCTTCATTATTTTTTTTTGAAGCAATTGAAAAGTAGCAACGTTACCAGCGTGGAGCCAGAAATTTGCAGTGGGAGGGCTTAAAAATTTTAAGTCATTTTGCGAAAACAAGATAATTCTAAGGCCTATCATGATAAAAATTGATGCATTTGAAACGTAGCATAGAAAATAGCAGTGCAAAGGCATGATCAAACTTGCTGCATAAATGGACTATGTTGGAGATGGCTAATGGTAAAATACAGTCGTCTCACTCACAGACTGGTAAATCATGAAATCTCATAGTTGAAAAAAAGAAAACTCACAAGGAGTAATCTACTTCGTCCATGTTTTATAAAGATAATTGGTGGAAGGGGCTAATGGAACAAGATTTGAGAGAAATGATGGGCATCTAATTATTTTGAATAGCTCCCTCCCCCATTTTATGAGCTGATACTTTTTAAATGAAACTTATGTGCAGCATTTTTCCACAAGCGATCTCATTTTTGGCCATTTCTTAAAGTTTTTTGAAATTTGTGAGTGGTAGTTTGGCAAATTAGTCCCCTCTCCTAAAAATTTCAAAATACACCTTAAATCATCTTTAATTCCATTCCAGCTCAAAGCGCTGTCTGAGAAAAGCTAAAACCTTAGTATTTTCCTTACTCTGTATTTTGGACGGCATTCCAGTAAGGGGCTACAGCCCCCGCCTATACGCTATTGGTTACTACTTACTACTAGGGTTGGATCCATTCATTTTGTTTTTGATTTTTAAATTTAAATTTATTGACTTTAAAAAAACAATTCAAATTCAATTTATCGACTCTGAAAAAACTAAATTCATTGATTTTGTGAAAGTAGAATTCAAATTCTATAACTCAAATTCTAAAACAAAATAAAATTCATCAATAAATCGTATGCGAATTCAAATTCAAAATTCAAATTCAATCCAACTTTAGTTACTAATGCTCGGTATATTTGTCCAGGGCCTACAAGAAGGGGGCAGGGGGGACAATGACCCCGGGGCCCATGGTGTTTAGGGGGCCCATGAATCCAAATGACATTGAGAAGTGAAAGGCCCATCGAAGCCGCATGTGAAGAGCTTGATTTCGGACGGAAAAACCGTTGAAATTTCGGAGAAGACCTTTTTTTTGGAGATCACATCATTTTTCGGACCAAGCAACAGCATTTTCTCTGTCTATTTTGGATTTTACAAAACCACAATTCCGTCACATTTGAGCTGTCCCCGGGCCCGCGTTCGGCTCTCGGCCCCCCTGTATTTGTCGCTAAAAGTAGCGCCACCTACCTCTGTTTTCGAGTTTTTAATGTGCCCAAAACTGAAAAAATTCCAATAAGAGCTACGAAAAATATTGATAATGTTTTAAGTTGTTTGAAAATTACGGTAGACTCAAATCGTGAATAAGGGTGACAAAAAACGAGGGCGAAAAAACGTAAAAATTTTAACCAAAAAAATATTTAACCGGGTATTATCACTGATGCGTTTATCCAAAATGCAGAATGTAGTCGAGTCAAGCATGTAAAAAAGTAAAACACTGTATTTTAATTTTTTTTTTACTTTCTTTGCCATTTCTGTAATTAAATTGCTTGATTTAAAGAAAGTTAGATCAAAAATCAACGTATTCGGCTGGTTTCGAGCTCTTAATGCTTTACTTAAATTTATGTAGCATCAACTATAAACGATAATTCTATCAGTCAACTGCAATTACTGCTTTTTCAAAAATTTTTTTCTGAAATTTTTCTTGCCCAATAAAGAGTAAAAAGCAGTAACTACACAAAAAAGTGTGTTTTCTTCCAAAAAAGTCTAAAATTAACCGATTTAATATAAACCTAAAAAGTTGAAATTAAGCATGCACGGTGAGAGTAGCTCTAACAGTTACCACAAAAAATTTCAACGCTCTCCAACAAGCATGGTGAGTACGGGAAAGTCTCAAACCTTTAAACTTGTTTTTCTCGAAAACGTGATTTTGCAGTTACTGCTTTTCAAAAATTTACGGCAGTATTGTTTTTTAGGGAGTCCGCACGCAATGAGTCTCAAAACGTAATCTTTTTATTATGCACAACTAGAATAATATGATTAATTAAATAATAACAACATAGAGCAAAGCAGCGGTATATTCGAGAGCAAGTGAACAAAGCAAAGCGAGAACAAAGACACAATAATTAAATTTCTTTTGTCTCGCAATGTCTCTGCATTACGCATTACCACCCATAGCAATGAGCAATATGTGCCAATAACCGGATACCGCAGGCAGTTACACAAAGGCAAATATTAATTTATATTCACTCGGTTACTACAGACCTTCCCCTCAGAATGATGGGTATGATGGACGACAAAGCCCCGCAAGGTTGTCCAACGTACACATCAGTCGACAAAAAGAAACGTAGATTCTAGTCAATTCCAAAAACATGACATTAAAAGACACATAAACGCAGATCTTCAAAAATTCCCACATAGACAACCGATAAGGGTTTAAGAAAAGAGTGAGCAGAAACGCCAAAACTGAGGATAAAATGTTGAACATGTTAAAATCTGAAATATGACAGTAGAAATGATATTTTCTACGTCCATGCGACCAGAAATACGTGACTTGGTCATTCCTCTCAAGACGGCTTAGCACATTTTAGCGCAAAAAATACAAACAACGCAATTTATAGGGCTTTGCTATGTATACTCGGGTTCGATTCTCGGTCGGGTCAAACCAAACACTAGAAAAATTAGTATTCACAGTTTTCCTACTTGACGTTCAGCAACGAAAGGAACAGTGAGAAGCCTCCACCGTGTGTGGTAACCAGGTAGGCAGGTGGCAGCTTGACTAGTGGACCAAAAGGTCCTTTCGCTATCTCCTGGCCAAGGCAACTTGGTAAATAAAGTGTAATTACAATTACAAAATTACAATTTTCTCTTGCTTTTTGGCACAATATATTTGAAAAAATCATCGAGACTATGCTCGGAATCACATAATATCAAAAATACAAAAACAACAAGATCAAATTAGCATTCAGTGACTCCGCTAATCCCACGAGATTTATTTGGTAGAGTCAAAGCTATTGCTATTCATCCTTCAAGCTTCTTCGCCACGAACAGAATTAGAGTAGCCGTAACACTGACTGTAATGCGAAAAAATTCAGCTAAAACAAAGGTAAGAGTAAAATTCGCAAATGCAAGTCATACATGGGAAAGGTCAATTATCGGACACCAATTATCGGTACAACCACGTTTATGTTTCTTGCACAGCTTGACTGTGGTTAGTGATGTAAATAAAAAAACGAAGCTTGATAAAAAAAAAGTTTTTTGCTCGTTTTTTTTTTTTGTTTGTTTATTGGTTATTTTTAAATAATATCGGATTGTTGTTTTGTAACACCCTTTAGCAAGCCGGTTTTGAAAACTGTGAAAATCTTTAACAGGTTAAAAGCGTGAAAAAAAGACATCAAAACTAATATTTCCTTGTAAATGGATTGCAAGTGACGTCATCACGTTGCTAGTCAAACTGCTGGAAGTCAAAATTGCGCATCAGCGCTATGTAAATGCATGCAAAAACACTGATAGTAAAGATATAGGGCGTATTTTCAGGCTTTAAATCAGTTGATTCTTTGTAACATCGAAGTTGAATAGCAGATTAAAGCTTGCAAAAACTGAAAATAATTTTAATTAGTAAGAATTCGGTTTTTGCAACATAAAGAATCAACTGATTTAAAGCCTGAAAATACGCCCTATATCTTTACTATCAGTGTTTTTGCATGCATTTACATAGCGCTGATGCGCAATTTTGACTTCCAGCAGTTTGACTAGGCCGATGAGAGCTAAAAGCTCGAAACAGCGCTGTCCAGCTCTGTGCTTAATTCGGTTTTTGTTAGCTGTTTTCAGTGACGTATATTCTGCTTGCGGTCTAGAAACACATAAGAATCATATGATAAAGATGGTGGTATTTATACTCGGTTATCAAAATCATGATCAAATTCGAGATTGTTATTGACGGCGCTGAAGTAGAGCAGTTGTATCTCCTTCATTTATGACAAAATTAGCACATCTTTAAACTTTTGCAATTTTATAAGTCTATTTTGAAGGGTTTATGGTGATTTCTTGCATTTCGTGTTTTGTTTTCTTGCATTTCCGTGGTTGCTTATTAGTCAAAACGCATAAGCAGTTGCTTTCATTGAATTATATTTCGTAGATATGTCAATTAAGTTTACACTTACTGCCCTTAGTGTAATGTTATTCGAGCCTTAATTTGCATCTATTTCGACTTTAACGAGTGGTGTTAACTATTATTCGTAATTAGTGAATGATTTAAACGTTCATCTACAACATGGTATTGCTGTGGCGTAAAATTTATGTATTCTAGGATATGGCCACATTTACAGTGTGAACCAAAGCCAAAAACCGGTCAAAGTAGACAATAGTAGACACAATGGACGAAAAGATTTTACAAAAGGCATAACTTTCTAGACCCGTTGAGTTATATAAGCTGCTTAATTGCACTTGGTAACGTTCAACTAATGCCGGCTACCTACAAAAGTTTTAACTTTAAAATCAAACGCTTTAAATATACCCACAGAACAAATTAAACATTGATTTTTACCATTAGTTACATTTCACATAGCCATTACCCATTTATGCAACCAGTTTAATGAGGTTTTTGCCCAGCCAATTTCTATGCCACATTTCAAAAGCATCAATTTTTATCAAAATAGGCCTAAAATTGAGTTATTTTTACAAAAACAAATTTTTTTTTGAACGCTAGGCTCCGCCCCTAGACCACCAGAACTGCCCCAGCCCCATTGCAGATTTCTGGTTATGAGCCTGAGTCCAACCATGTTTTTTGCTCATTTCTATGCCACCGGAATTCTCTCTGATGCCACGTTTTAAAAACATTATTTTTATCAAAAAAAGCCCAAAATTAGAGTGTTATTTTTGCAAAAAAAAAAATTTTTTTTCGAGTGCTCGGGGCTCTACCCCCAGACCACCAATGGCCTCCGGCGGAACTTACAGACTCCCAAACAACCTCTCCACCATTGCAGATTTCTAGTTACGCGCCTGATACTAACCGTGTTCTGCCACGGTGCTGCTCAAACTTCCAAGTTAAAGAATTTTAAAAGATAACTTACTGAGCAAGCCAAATAACAACCGCTATCTACAGTAATGAAGTAGTACCGTTATCTTTAAAATAAAACCTTTTGCAGCTTGCTACACATTATAAAGGGTGACACCACAAAATTCCGCTCCGGGTGTCACTATCCTTAACGACGCCACTGCGGATTGTTGTGAAATAAACCAGTCAGTGTCTAAGAAAGTAGCAGAGTTACCATTTCCACCATCACTACCAAAACTTCCGCATTTTATTCTCTCAGCAAGCACCTGTTAGCTATATGTTGCTAAAAAGAAGCAAAGTACCTAACCAAATCTTGAAAAAACATTTAAGTCTTCTCAATCATTTAAAAATTACATATATATTAAAAAAAAAAACGCCTTCCGAAAAAAATCTGTTAATTTACTACACTAATTGAGGTAGATAAAGAGTCAGGATTGATAACGTTAACACAGATGTCATATTCTACAAATTCAGCAATGATCATTTGAGCTGCTGTACACCGTTGACTATCATCACAAAAACAATTCTGTAATATGAGGATGATATCAGCTTTTTGTCAATTAGGGCCGAAGGTTTACCTTTTACCATCCCATTCACATAAATATTTGCTAAAAACTTCAAATTGCTCAGTAACAAACTCTCAATGTCTAAAAGCCTGAAACTGTATCACAATTATTCTGGCTCAAGCAAAAAATTGCTTATGCTTGCTTATTCAACGAAATGCACGTTTATAACCTCTTTAGCAGTTTGCATTGGTATACGTGGCTTGATAGCGATTTCCACATACTGGCATATTTCTATTGAGTTTAGGCTTATTTTTTGTTTGCTTTCTTACGCAATAAAATGACAAAATTCAGCAAAATGAAAGCTATTTTTTTATCGTCTTTAACGATTCGCAATAACATGGCGGCTTCACTATTTAAGATCCGGCGAGGCACGGATGGAAACATATGCTTAAAACCGTATTGAAAGTCATTTTAAAAGTTCAGTCAAGTCACGTAATTTTTTTTTCACTGCAACGAAGTTTTCTTGTGAGTTTTTCGTTTTCTTAGTATTCTTGCTTCAAAAATACTTCTTTTTGTCTTCTTTTTCTTTGCCTTTCAGGGTTGATAAGGTTTTTTATTTTCACAGTGAGCGCTCTTTTGAGTGCTCCTCAAACAAAGTCTCAAAATGTAATTCTTTTATTACGCACAGGTAGAATAATAATTAATTAATGGTGATGACATAAAGCAAAGCAGCGGGATATATACAGCGAGTGAACAAAGCAAAGAGAGAACAAAAACACATTAAGTAAATTCCTTTTGTCCCGGTCACCACAGTTTTAAAGTTTAAAAAACAGTTTACACTAGCTTGTCTGTAGGCGCTTGCTCACAATTTTAATGTTTGTACAATAGCCTTTTGACTTTTGTGTGTGTTTACTGAAAACTATACCCTTGTTTTTTGGCAGGAATTTATTTGGTTGGAAAAGTTGAAAAAAACGTTGATCTGAGATAAGCAAATAATTTACATTTTTACGGACGAAAAATGATTTCCATTAAATGTTGGAAAATGTATTTTTAATAGTATATCAATAATTGTCGCAGTACATAATTTCGATTTTTATTTATTTGATTTGTTATTTTTGACAAGGTTTATTAGATAACCTATTGTTGATTTCCCAACGGTTAAAAATGATATTATTAAATTTTATTAGCATTTTGCATAGTAACTGCAACGCTGTATTAATATGATACATTTTTTGTAATACTTTAACTTTCCAAATTGTTTATGGGCGCCACAAAACAACTACCGTAGATACTGTATTTTGTGATTACAGCATTTGCGCATAAATAAAACAATTTTTGAAACGGTCCAGTACAGCAAAAAATTTTAGAATAAAAAACTTTCATACGTAATGTAGCTTCAGTAACACTAAATCTGTTTGTTTAGAAAGGCTGTTGCAGAGTAACACTATAAAAAGCTAAACAACTACCAAGCTTTGCCAAAACAGCTACGGCATTTCTATTATTAATTGTACATAACTACAGTTTCCATTTTCAGCGAGTTTGGAGAGTTTACAGAGACTATATATTTTCGTTTCACTGAAGGAAGAGATTTGATTAACTCTGATTCAAGCTATATCTATGATTGGAATGATAACTATCGTCTTTTTGGCTCAACTGGTTCATCAGCGAATGCAATCAAATTAAACAATTACATTAGTCCTGAGGGTGGTAGGTGGAAAAGCTATGTGTTTCTGGAGGGTAAACCTGATCCGTTGACGTTCACTCGAACAAATAATCTTAACCAATACAGCTTTAACATTCCAGGTTTGTACATCAAAATTTGTATTTCGCTAGATCTAAAATTTTAGCACAACCTGGAATAGTGGTGCGTCAAAGTAGTTTTTTAACTTACATTGTTGTCGAATAAAATTTTTTCTTTGCTGACACATGCAACATTTTTCGTGATAACACCGCTCTTCATTACATCGATAGAAGTCTAACCACACAGTTCAATAGCGAGCTATTTTACACTGAAAAATGATGCTTGCGTTTTTCAGAAAGTTTACGACCAAAAAAAATTTCTTTGCGCAAAATACCAAAGTACAAAATCTCAAATTGGATTAATTGTGATTTTGTCCGCTTTGGGATTTTGCTTCCGTTTTTGATTCCACATTCCTGACATTGGCGTTATCTAACTTGCATAAAACAAGCACAAAAAATTACTGGCTTCTGGCTGGAAAAGGATTCGTTGAGGGTGAAAATTAATACAACCGCTAATCTTGATATTAACCCATTAGATCCTAGCGTGACCATATGGTCACGCTTGACCGCCTCAGTTTATATGACTGCATTATTCACAGCGCTTTGTTGTTTTTGAAAATATTGTTATTGCTTGGCTATGCTAGACTTACCTAAGCTATAATCAGTTTTGCTTGTTTGAAATTGTTTCTTTTCCTGGACTTATTCCTTATTGAATTCGAAGAAGTTTAAAATCGGCTCAAATTACCATGTGAGAATATAGTGTATCTTTTCTGCATTATTTATCATATATTTACTTTGACCTAAATAGTTTTACTTTTTATTTATATGACTTAGTACTAAACCTAATACATCGATATATGTTGGTTACCAGTTTGCTATTTGAACTTGAGGGTAGAGAAGCGAAAAGACTTTGGTGTGACCATATGGTCACGCTAGGCACAAGCGGGGTCGAAAAATAATGTCATGCTACACCAAAACAAGTAAGTTTGATTAAGTTTTTGGTTATGAGTTTTCATTGAAAGATGTTGTTGATGTGCTACTGGATGATGAAAATGAGGAAATTGAAGTTGATGGCATTTATATAGCTCCTCCTCAAGAAAATATTGATTCAGACGAGGATAGTGCGGATGAAGATGAAGGAGGATTCATTGATGATCTGACTGGGCGGCAACTGCGTGCTGATGCCGAAATTGCTTTGAGAAACGGGAATAGAATAAGCAATGAAGATGAATTACGTGCAGTCCCCCTCCAGCACTCCACTGCATGCCAACGACAATTGGAATCGAGACGATCTTGTGACACAAGATCACATTTTTCTGGAAGCTAATCTTCAGCAGTACCGAGATTTGTATCCAGTTCAGTTTTTTGAGCTTTTCATCAACGAAGAAGTTGTTCAACACCTAGTTACGCAATCAAATCAAATGCTATTTTTAAAAATTATCCAGAATTGAAGTTAACTGCTGAAGAGTTGAAACGCTTTTTGAGAATTCTCATAAACACATGTTACAACGAAAATCCACAAAGAAAGCTTTATTGGGATCGAGGAGACGATGTGCGCAACTACATGGTACACGAAGCAATGCGAAGAGATCGATTTTTACAAATAATGCAAAGCATGCACTGCGCTGACAACACTCAGTGGAATGATACTGATAAGTTTACCAAACTTCGCCCACTTCTAGATTTGCTGAAAGGGCGGTTTCTAAAGCATTTCAACCCAATACGTGATCTTTCCTACGACGAGAGCATGATCATGTATTTCGGAAAGCATGGATGCAAGCAATTTATTTGTGGAAAGCCAATAAGATTTGGGTACAAAGCCTGGTGTCTAAAGCAAACAAATGGTTATCTGGTAAATCTTGAACTTTACCAAGGGGCGAGACCAAATACCGGAGAAGAGAATGCGCTCAACGTAGGAAAAGCTGCAACTCCATTGATCCGCATGATTGACGAATTGCCGGAAGATATCATAAGGTTACCATTCAGATTTTATTTTGACAATTTATTTGCCGGAATGAACTTGTTGTATCATTTAAATCATTAGAATTTGGAGCAACTGGGACCATTCGGCAAAACCGAATTCCTAAAAAATGTCCCATCATGGATTCCTAAAAAGTGTCCCATCATTGTGCAGACCTATTTGATATCATATCGCACAATGCCAAGAGGGTCAGGCCGCCAATTTCTAGTAGAAGTGGTGGTCGTGTGCTGGATTCCACTAGGTATGACAATATTGGTCATTTTGTTAGACCTTTTCCCATGAACAAACGTCGAAGATGTGCAGCAGAACAATGTCAGTCGGTCGGGCGAAACATGTGTGGAAAATGTGATGTTGGTCTCTGTGTAGCATGCTTTGAGGACTATCACACTAAACGCTAATGACTATAATGTTTGGTATTGACTTTTCAACAATGTGTTAACTTTGTTTTTCAGCCTACAATACACAAAAATTCGTTTACAACCATTGTTTTATTTATACTCACAGAATTAGTTCAGAAAACAAAAGCAGACACAAAATCAAGTGGTTTTTATCCGCATTGCGCGAAGAATGCGGTTTCTATTTGCTTTGGCTAACCCAATTACGTCATTATGACGTAATAATGACACCTCACGCTGACACACCACTTCAAAAAATTTTAAATGTAAATAGCTAATATTTTAATTTCAAAATATTGTAATTTTTGAAGTCAAAATGATCCCTACTAATAAATTTATTCATTTCGACTGCGTCATGATGACGTCATGACAACGTCATCAACATCACAATCTTCTCAAAACTCTTTCTGTGTCAAGTCTAGCAAACTACCAAGGTTGTTGAATAAGATTTAACTACTAGCAACCTAGTAAAAAGCAAAGTCATTATAAAACATATTAACCTAAAAATACGTAGCTCTAAGTCCTAGCGTGACCATATGGTCACAAAAGTTTTTTAGCCTCAAAACAGCCAAATCAAATTGTAAAAGACAAATATTAGTGTATTTCATGGTTTTGCTTCCCAAATGACTAATTTATCTAATTTAGACCAAAATTTGGAAAAAAAAATTAATTCAGGAACTAATGGGTTAATAAAACTTTTGCAGTCTAAGTTTGTCAATAATGAGCAAATGCAGACTTTAAATTTTTGTTCGCCAATATTTTTGATTACTAATGTGTAATTTACATTGACTTTAGGCAATATTTTTGAAGTACTTCTAACGTGCTGCAATATCGAACCAAACATTCCTTCAAGAATAAATTAAATAGCCAAAATATAAGAAGGAGTATGTTAATATCTGGCAATGCAGCATGTGGATCTGTAAAAGAGATGCAACTTCTTCGATTGTATGAAATCCAGGAAATGTGCTGGGGCCAACACGGACTTTTCTTTTAAGATTGCAAGCTGTACAGTCAACTGCGTATGCCGAAATTTTTAACAAGTGTTTCGATTTACTTATTTTTTACAACTTGTGCTGTACATCAGCATCGCTTTATCACATTATGCAAAATATATCCGAAGAATCAAAGATATGCACCCAGGCGCCGTTGATTCAACTCAAATCAGGATTGTACTGTAAATCTTAAAATCCACTGCAATTTTGCAACACAAGTTTACAAATTTGAAAATGTAGAAAATTGCTCAATATTTTTAAAATATGAAAATCTTCATCTTCTTGATAGAGCAACAGCCCGCAATTAATCTTCTCGCTAGAACAACAAAAGCAAATCATATATTTACTAAACTCGTCGAAAATGTTGATTTAACGCCTACCTTTACGAAACTATTAATTAGTCAGCACATTTGTTTAAACTATTTAAGGATCCTAAAGAGAGTGTTTTGCATTGAAATTCACGAACGCGATGACTTTCAATCTTTTGAGGCGCTTCTCACTATTTTCTACAACTTCTATTTTTGAAATTAATTTACAGCCCCATTAAAAATTTCGAGCTTAACCTTATTTTGCAGGAGTTATATGACTAACGCATTTACCCGGATGAGGGGGGAGTGTGAAAGCAAAATGCTTTCCCTATTTGACGTCTGAACCAAAGTTTATGGGAATAATGAAATTGACATGCCGGTTGGTAATCACTAAAAATTTATATAAAAATTGATTTTAGTTGATGACGTCGTAATGGTGATGTCACAATCATGTTTCCAACTAATGCCATCGTTTTTTCAATGACAACATAGACGATTTAAATTCTATACTTGAGTTTATTTTGTAATACTCATACATAAAATGCCAAAATGAAAGTAATTTCATCGCAAAAAGTCTTGTGACGTCATTTAGTTTAAATAGGGGCCAAAAAATGCTCAGATTTTTTCGAGTGATATCGGAACCTTCAAAATAAGAAACTTTCCGCAACTTCAGTAACTTCAAACTTTCAAGAGCTGTTTTTGGCTAAATATTACACAAAGTTAACTTATTCGAAGCAAAAAGCGTTTTACGGAAGACATTTATCACGCAAAAACCAAGAGGAACATTTTACCTACCATTGCGTAAATTGGGCTCATTGATTTTAAATTAATTTGTAACACTGCAGTGTGCCAAAATTTACAAGATACGGAACTGTTTGCCTGCCACTTGTTTTCATGTCACTTAAAGACGTTTTTCAAATTTTACTTTTGGTGTGCTGGCACATATTGCATGAAAATTTTAAATTAGTAGAAAACCTTAATTTCAAATTTATGAAAAAAGAAAAATTTTGAAATAAATTCACAAATGCAAAGTTGACTAATGCAGCCTGAAAAGAAAAATCCATCGCACTTGCCTCAGAACATTCATTACAGCCAACCAAGTACTGTAGTTATGATTGTATGAAAATATCTCGCAAATTTACTGTACCAGCGCTTTTACCAAAGCGCTATGATATGAATGGCTCAGTATAATATGTGTTTGCATTAATTTTTGATTAATTATTGGAAAAACAGTTTTCTATTTTTTATTTTTTGAATATGAGGCGGAAACAAAATGAATCTTGATTTCATGTACAAATACGTCTGTCTGAGGTTTAAATAACCTGCAATTGTATTGTTTGTTTTGCGTTTTAATTCAACCACATGTCTAGAGCATTACTTTATTCTGTTCCAGTTTATGAATCTCAGAAAAAACATGTCGGTAAAAACAATTCAATTTAGAGCATCAAAGCATCACCTCTTTGCAAAAACATGTATCTACTTTATAAATTACATATTTTGAGGTAAAAATATTTCAAAAAATAGAATTTTTTATACGTTCCAGACATCAACGTGTTTCTGGGAGCTCAATCAAACGTGGGTCAAACAAATTGGTTTTGGGAAAATGGAACAATGGTGAATGATTTAAGATATCCACCATCAGACCAATCTGTTTGCCAGCAAATGTCTCTGCCTTTAACTTATGATGATGGAATCAATTTGTTACCAAAATCTTGTGATCAAGATGTAGCTTACTTTGCTTGCGATATTCCACGTAAAATATGTACTTTTGTGTCATTGTAATTTGATAAATTACAGCATTATACGGTTAATTATTACTGTAGTGGATCGGAGTATTATATCACTATTCATAGTGTTATTAAATTTCTTCCGCAAGATCACAAAAAATCAAAAAAAAAATTAAGGTCTTAATTTCTTAACATCATGGATGTTGTTGAAAGCTAAAAATCATAAGGCTTAATTAGTTTTCTCGTAAATTAACGGTAATATGAAACAATCTAACAAAAGCTAATATGAAATATTGCAACAAATGCCCAAAATTATGCTTAAATCCCATATTCAACATAAATACTTGTTTTATTTTGAAATATTGAAAAAATGTCTTGGGGTGTCGTAAAAATTGCAAAACCAAATATCAAAATTTGTATAGCAATAATCAACCTTACAATAATTAAGGTGCATTACAAAATATGCAAAATAGAGCATAAATTAAAAAAAAAAAAAAATTAAAAACCACTATCAAATACACAAAGTATTTTGTATAATTAAAAAAAATAGCCATTAGCATACCGGTGTCACGGCTTTAACGCTTGTAAGGTTATTTTGTTTTGCAGTTAAGATTTCGCTTTCACAAATCCCTTGCCATAACCTTAACATAGCTTGGAATCTTGGATACAATGTGTCGATTGATTCATCTGCTCAGATTCAGGTATCAATGAAATAAAAAGGCTTCTTTGGAAACGATTAAATGTATCACATGCTAATACTGCAAGTTCGATTTTTATTTCAGATGCTTTGTAATCAATAACAGATACTGCGTGTGAAGATCTTACCTTAATGAGAAGTAAAGACATAAAAATGCAGCAGTTATTCGATCATAATTATAAATGCAAAAAACTGGAAAATTCCAACTGGGTTCTATACAAAAATTGGTAAACTTTTTTCGTCAGGCATGAGCAATTATGCGCAGCATCAAAAACGCCACAATTCATTCAAAAATTTCTGGTACTTCTATAAGCTAACTTAACCCCATAATTAATCTGTCAAACATAAAGAAGCTAAAAAAAAAAGAAAGACAAAATAACAAAAAAGAGGAGTTTACAAACCATTGATTAAAGGGAACTTTTATACCACAAATACTTTATTTTGGTTAACAATTCGACAGTCACAAAATTACTCTGATTGTTTGTTTTTCTTTTTACTGCAAATTGATCTGTAGATTAATGCTAGCGGAACAAACTTATCGGCTTCAATTCCGGAGACCATGTTTTCAACTACGGTGCCTTACCATACTTCATCATATTTGTTGAAAAATTTGATCTCCGATATCAATTACGTTGTTAAGGTATGAACTATACGGTATTTTTCAAATTTTTGAAATACCGGTAGTATAAAACTCATAAGGGTAAGTTGATTTAAGTATTTGTTAACTTTGGGAAAATTGATCATATCTTCTTTTCTAACCCAGCAATAGCAGTTTCACGTGATTTGAAATCATAAAACTACTGGTAAACAATAAATGTTTCAGTTTGCTTTTAAAATGATTAACTAAACAGCAACTGTTAGTACAATGTTCAACAAAATAAACCTATCACAAAAGTTTCAAAAAGAAAATTACAGTATTGATTTTTATTAGATTACATTAATTATGGAGCTGTTCAAAGCCACAATTACTTCTACTGTAAGCGCAGTGGTCGTAAGAGTTTCCCCGCCACAACCAGTTGCATACGTCACTTCATCTCCGAGTGCCTGCAGATTGGAATGGATTCATAAATGGTCGTCAAATTATACAACTCTGAAGCCAGTTCAGTATCAGGTAAAGAAATTCCGTAAACCTGTCTCCAAAATACTATACATTGTCATAATATCTCACTAAAGTTAAAAAAGAAAAGACAGGAATGTTTCTCAAATACGAAGCACTAAGTTATATAGTGTATACAACCAAATGCAACAGAACAAATTAGAACATGAAAAGGATTTACTAACTTGAAGGTTTGCAAATAAATAATTTGACTTCATTTTAGTCAGTTTATAATATGTACCAAAAAAGATTGAAATTCTAAATTTTAATAAAACAACTTATGATATGACAATAATATCTTGTAATACTAACAGTATTAAAAACCGAAGCAAACAGAAAACAAGACAACAACAAAACAAAAACTCAAAGTTATAGCAAAACTACGGTGATCTTAGACTTGGCACCTTTTAGGACTATGATGGAAAAGAATAACTTTGATCGCACAAAGCCTGATGAGACACTACTTTACCAAAAGAGGTTGAAGTCATAGCAAATTCAAGATTTCACAATTTACACAAGTTATCATAATATCATGCAAAGCAATGCAAAAGGGTGCAATTTTACATGCAATTGAGAAGTGAAGTTTTGGTCACATGGCTTTCTGTCACTTTACTTCACCTCAGATTTTATATACAATTAATTATTTTATGTTTTAGATACAAATCTTGCACAACAACAGCAACCACATTATTACATTAGATCGACCTGACAACGAGAAAGAACTCAATGATTTCGACATGATGCTTCAATATGAAGTTGATTTGTCATTGTATCCTCCAAATACGTCATTGTCATTCATGGTAACAAAGATTTAATTTATGACTAACAGCTTTCAGCAAGAAAGAGTGAAGAAGATATTAAGAGTACTTTATATTGGACCTGTTAAAATACATTTTCAAGAATCAAAACACGGTTTATGTATTTTTGGAAGCTTGAGAATACTAAAAATATTTCAAACTTCAAAGATGGATTTCATGATTGTAAAATTCTGTTGCCGTAACGTTTTAGGAGAGATCGCTCAGCAATGCAAAAGCACGGGAAAAATTATTATGGATTTTTTATTTTTTAATATATGTACATAATACATTTTTTTTAAATATTTAATAGTTGCTTGATTATTTTGATAGGTATAAACACAAAAATCGATAAAATGATGGTTGATTGTAAAGATGCTGCAATGATACACCGACGCGATTCCATGCCACGATTCCATGATTTATGAAGACGTCATAGCAGACCCGGCGCCACGGGGGGGCATACCGGGGCCGTGCCCCCCAACTGACTGCTTTTGCCCCCCAAACGAAAATTGTGCCCCCCCAAGAGAGGACTGCGCCCCGAAGAAATTAATAGGTTCGGGGCTTTGGAGCGCAAATCGAGGTCCAAATTAGTGTTTTTTGTGGACTTAAAATTAGAAAAACCACTTGAAATTCCGATTTCGGCCGGAAAATCCCTTGAAATTTCAGTGAAGACTTTTTTTTTTTGGAGGTCACCTGTTTTCGGCCGGAAAAACCACTTGAAATCGATTTCGGCCGGAAAATCCCTTTGAATTTTCGCACCGCACCTTATTCCTTTGATCCAGACAGGGATAAATTTCTTGTGCCCCTGTGCCCCTCTCGAATTCACACAAAATAAACTTCTCGTGCCCCCCAAAATTTATTTCTGCCCCCCCCAGTCACGCTATCCTGGCGACGGGCCTGCGTCATAGTTAGTCAAAACAATGTGTCAATAAAAAGAGTACAGTGTTGAACAGGGGTAGCTGAATCTGCTAGCGGGCAATTTTAGCTTGATATAAGTTTTTTTACTGTGTATTTATTGAAATTCTAGAGTTTTGGAAAGTTTTGCTGACTATATAGAGGATAATTTTGGTTAGAGTCAAGAAAAAAAAGTCATTGAGCAAAGCTATGGAGACGTGTAGGAGAAATTATTTGAGCCCAAGAAAAAATGGCAAATTAGTGTTTTGTTTGAGCTAAGTGGCCTCAAGCATTAAGATATAGCGAAAAAGTTAAAGGTGCTTTTTTTACTGAATGAAATGCATTTAGAATCAATTTTAACAAAAAACAAGCTCATTGAGCGCTTAATCAAGGTGTGTTTTTATAACGGGGAAATAACAGATCTCAGCAAAACATTAAATGAAAGTAAGTCAAGTAGGATAAAAACTTTTAAAGCGTCCAAGGGAGGATACGACAATCATTGCAGAACCATTACGTAAAGTTTTCAATGAACTTTTGATTTGTCTTATTTGTGCTGTTATTGTTGCTAATAAAAATAAACGATTTCCACTTTATTTGTTTCTAGACTCAAGTTATGCTTTTGAAACAGTCTGATAAATCTTCTAAACCCCAAATTTATAACTAATAGCAAATATTAGCTGGTTTTTGCAAGCTAAAATTGCCCGCTAGCAGATTCAGCTACCCCTGTTCAACACTGTACTCTTTTTATTAACACATTGTTTTGATTAACTATGACGTCATCATGAATCATGAAATCGCATAAGTGTGCCATTGCAGCATCTTTTCAATCAACCATCCTTTCATCAATCCTTATGTTTATAACAATCAAAACAAATCAAATAAGTATTAAATTTGTAACAAAATTATAAAAAAATTAAAAATTCATAATAATTGTTTCAGTGTTTTTGCATTACTGAGCGATCGCTGCTAAAACGTGACAACAATGTGATTTTACAATGATCAAGTCCAGATTTGAAGTTTGAAAAATGTTATTATTCTCAAGCTTCAAAAACTACATAAACCGTGTTTTGATTCTTGAAAACGTATTTTAACAGCTCTAGTATATAAAATAGATAGTCAATTTGACTAAAAGCTTTCAATAAGAAAATAAAAAGAATAATAAGAGTACTTTATACTTGAACTGTTAAAATTCGTTTCAATTATCAAAACACGATTTACGTATTTTTGGAAGCTTGCAAATAATAAAAATATTTCAAACTTCAAAGCTGGACCTCATCATTGTAAAATCATATTGTTGTGATGTTTTAGCAGCGATCGCTCAGCAACGTATGTTATAAAATATTGTGAACAATTTTGAGGTGGTGCAAAATTTGAAAATGACTTTCAGCAAAATTGATTTCATGTAAGCTTTTGCAATAAGCTTTTCGGAAAGAACTCTTTCCTAGGTTTCCGTGCTTGTAGCTTTTAGGCCAGAAAGCACGCAAACGATAAAACATTAAAACTCTGACCTTCAATAGTCAAAACATCACAATTACAGTTTTATCGATATCATGGAACAAGCAAGCTGCTGGGTTTAGATAGCCAAAGCTAAGCATGCGAGGAGACATCCTCTCTAGTACAAGTTGTAGATTAATTGCTGAGCAAAACTGCTATGAAACAATATTACCACGCTTCATTTTCTTAATTCAATGCATGCTATGCTAAAATAGATATGCTCCTGCCAATCAAAGAAGTATAACTATTAGGGTGCAGCAGCTGCCCTATACATTTGAAAATTTTATTGCGACAACTTCTACCTTAGCTCAAGTTGGAGGCTTCGCACAAAAACCCTTTTGGTCAAGTTTCGTAAAAATTTGTTAATGTTTAGAAGTTGCACAGTGACATCAAAATTTTAGCAATTTCAAAAAAAGTGTTTTTTTCATTTCAAATTTTTTTGAACTATAAATCAAGTCTGTGATCACTTTTGATCACTTCTGCTGTTTTAAAAAATGCTATTTAGTACATAGTGAACAAGAGAACTTCTCAAATCAAAATTTATTAAAACTTGTATTATATTCCTCCTGCCGGAAGAGCAATTAAAAGCTGATTTTTGCATATTTTTCTAATTTAATACTTAATTCAATATCTGGCTTCAATTTTATACTGAAAAATGCTCATTATTGTTATTTACCCAATGTCAGTCCGTTATTATAGCCAGCTGTGTTAAAAAAGCATCTAATTGATAAGCTGTCATACTTTCTGTTTCTTCTCTTTCGCAGCCGAAGTTTTGTGCTGATTATCCATACTGTTTTTTCAATGAAACATCATGCTATGCAAAAATGCTTTTCTTCGTCATTTTTCAATAATGTTACAGCATTTTTTTGATGACCAATAGTTCATTGCTTTGTTCAATTTTTTTTCAATGTTTGGGAAATCTGAGAAATATAGCAAAGATCTGTTTCCACGCTTTGTTGGTTTCGAAAAAGTATATGATCGTTTTTTAAACTTTGGAGGTTCTGCAGGAGAATGGCGTTGATGGTCATTGGTAAGTTATTACATGCCATTAAATCATTTTGTTGGGCAGACTGAAATTTTGTGGTTGGTTAAATGACAAGCAATTAAAGTTTTCCATTCCAATTTTGTTTTCTATCTTCTTCATTGTTTACTTGAATTTGATCGACATATGCAATCAAGCTGACGAATGTGCCACCATTGAAAATTGCCAAATCAGTTTCCTGCAATTTGCTGAGGTTTTGATTCTGCTTTCACAGAATCTGGCCTCCAGCGCGCATTCAATAACTTTGTAGCATCAAAATTGATATACTCCAAAGTGTTTCAAAAAACCCTAATCAGTGTTTTTAGCAAGCTAATGGAGCGGTACTGAAGCAGGTGGAGAAGTTCATTGGGTTGCATTTACGAGTGATGAAAGGAAAGACAAAGAACTAGATATCCGAATTGGAAGGCAAATGCAATAATGCGAACTTGCACTACTTGGTAGATATAAAACGAGAATTGTCATAAACAGCAAAGCTCTAATTTTCTGAATTTCTAAAACAGTCTCTGCCCCCATGCTCACCTACTCTTTGGTCATGAAAATTGGGTTGTAATGACTGAAAGAGTGCGATCGCAAGTGCAAGCGTCCAAAATGAGGTTTCTCTAAAAATCTAGGAGTTACATTATTGACAAGGTGCACATCTGTGAGATTCGAAAATCTTTATAGTCGCTACTTCTCGAAATTGCAACTAGAAAAAAAAGCAACTGGAAAAAAAAACAGTTTTACAACTCAGAGCTTGATGAACCAATATTGCATTAAGAATCTTGGGTGGAATTACTCGAAACTTTACTCAAGCGAAATAATGGAGATGACTAAAGACTGTGAAGTGAAGCGGCTTCATCTTAGACTGCTGCTCTGCAACTCTCATGATGGAAAAGAGGGTAATGAAGAGGAGAGAGAGAGAGTTTTTCCTTGAAGTTATCAATGTTTTCTACTGTTTCTTCTGTTAGTTACATTTGTATCAACTTTTCTTTTCATCTACTAGCTTCTTCACTTCCTGAAGCATTTTTAATTGATGAAATGTAGAAACTTCAGCTTTCGAGCCAAGTCAACTGACCGCGACAAACCGACCGCGAACCAGTAGTTTCGTCACAGGGATTTTGTCACAAAGTGAGAGTTTAGGGAATATGGCTGTGGAAATTGCATAATATTTTTATGATCGTCCTTCTGAGTCAATCGGCGTCATTTGGTTTTCGGTTAGTTTGTTCGCGGTCAGTTTGCCACGGTAAATTGTCGAAGACTCATAGCTTTGTGGTGAGCAAACGTGCGCTTTTGATAGTATTTTCCAGAGATGGAGTCGAGGACACAAGGCTCGAGGCCAACGCCAAGGCTGAGGACACAAAAAATCCGAGGCCAAGGACAGAAATGCTCGAGACCAAGGCCAAGGACGAAGGACACAAATGCAAGTGTTTTCCTAAGAGAAAAGGCCTTTAAAAATGTTTTTCCATTGATCTCCAAAAAAAAAAGTCTAGAAAAACATTTTTCAGTCGATCTTCAAAATTTTAACCATTCAAAAAATAATGCTGCCCTCGAGCCGAGGTCAGGGCAATTTTCGAGGACTTGAGGTTTCGAGGCCATAGCCAAGGCCAAGGACTTGAAAATGCGTTCTCGAGGACGTCCTCGAAGCCAAGGACATCCTCAAGGACTCCACCTCTGGTATCGTCATAAGGTCTAGAAATAGTTCCTAGCAGCCAATTATGAGAATCTATAGATCTGATAATTTGCTAGCAGATATACTAATGTTCATGTTTCATAGAGCTTATGCTTGGTTGATTGCACTCAATGACGTGCGGTGAAGCTTCTGGTTAATGAGGCACCGTTTTTTCACACACATGTCTGCAAAAAAAATATTTAAGACTATTAGTGACAAGCAAATAACTATTTTCACAGCCATGAAACCAAGAAAAATTTTTCGCTTAATTTTTGCTGTTTATTTAAAGCCAAATCAATTCTTGAAGTTTCGAAAATCTGCAAAGGTAGTTATTTAATTATTTGACTTTGAATGT
This sequence comes from Trididemnum nubilum, assembly GCA_963965965.1. Classification (NCBI taxonomy): domain Eukaryota; kingdom Metazoa; phylum Chordata; class Ascidiacea; order Aplousobranchia; family Didemnidae; genus Trididemnum; species Trididemnum nubilum. The sequence goes on from OZ014479.1 coordinate 41,615,149, forward strand.
AGACATTATTGGAGTTTTCGTGCCTGCTATGGCTTCTTAGCAAAATCTTGAAGTCGCAAAAACCCGGTTTCATTCCCAAGATTACTATTTGTTAAAAACATGAAAGCAAAAATGACGAATTTTGTCGCGCAACCACTCCTTGAGTATGATTCTACTCATTCTGAATTGAGGGATTCTTTCGTGTTGATGTCTCGAGAAAATCATTTAAATCGGTTGGTTTTCGTTTAGCTATAACTTTAAATTAAGATAAAAAATTTAGCTTAGAAAAGTCTCTCAGCTTTGACTCTAAATTTTCTTTAATTTTAGTTTATTTCCTCGTATTAAATTGTTATTATTACGCTAGAAAAATAACTTGTTTAATTTCGCAATGAACGAAAGACTCCAAAAAACTGCTTTGACTTTTTCTCATTCTATAACGTCGTATTTGAGGCGCGCCGTAAACTCAGATTTAAAAGCATTATGCGTTGTCCGCGATTTGTCTGAGAAAAAACGGCATACTTTTAGTTCGTGTATTAAAATTTGCTCAGCTGGAGTGAGGTATGGAGCGCCGTTTGTCCAGAACAATTTTTCATTTTATAAAGACAAATTTTGCCCCGATTTGACGTATCTACCGCGATATAACATATTGCAACAATATGTGACATATTGCAGCAATATGTAACATATTGCTGCAATGTGTCATATCGCAATAGATATGTCACATATTGCTGCAACATGTCATATCGCAGTAGATAAGTCACATATTGCTGCAATATGTCATATCGCAGTAGATATGTCGCATATTGTTGCAATATGTCTTATCGCAATAGATAAGTCGCATATTGTTGCAATTTTTTATATCGCTGTAGATATGTCAAATCCGGGCGAAATTTGTCCTTATAAAATAAAAAATATATTCTAGACAAACGGCGCCCCATAGTGAGGTACAATCGACAGTGCCTCAATTCGCATAATTGAAGCGATGCTCAATGGCATGCAGTAGAGATAGCAATTACACGGAGTAGTTTGGGCGTTTTAGTGCGAAAAACTTACCATGAAAGCAATGAATGCACAAAAAAGTGATTACGATAAAAATTAATTAAGTTTTTGATGCATATTTTGATTTGTACGAAACCATAATATTTTAATTATATACTTTATTTTATTTTTTTGTACAATTCTACGAATACGATTCTTCGGGCGATTTTTGTAATTTTTGGAAAAAAAACTATTTTAACACTATTGGATCACATTTTGCACGTATTCAGAGCCTTTTGAAAGTACTAGATTTTTAACATTTGAAAGCCAATTGAAAAAATTAAGTTGTTCAGTCCTCTTTTTGCTTGCAATTTAAGTTCAAAACACGATTAAAATCCAATATTTTAGGGTTAAATTTTGTAAGTGATTGGGCCATAGGTGGCAGAAGTCCGTTAATCGTTAATCCGTTAATAATGAAGCTAACGTTTTCATTAACTCGTTAATCCGTTAAAAAGCTTTTCATCTTAACGGACTAAAGTAACTTACGCTAAGTTCTGTTAACTTCCGTTAAAGTTTTTTATCGTTAATATTTTGCACCATTCATTCATCGTACCGGTACAAACCAGTTTGCACTGGTAACACTTGTTGCGTATTAGCACGAGTTTTATAGAAGAAAACGAAGAGAGGAGCTCTTTTTTGTGGCAAATAATAAGCTGCAGCCTCATAGGTCTATTAATTATCGTTGTTCACGATTTCCAAAGGTTTTCCGATCGCAGCTTCGTTAGTGCATTTGAACTTATTTTCATCTTGAAATTAGATTAGACTGTAAAATGCAACTTCCAAAACACAAAAACAAAGACCACCACAGCAATGAATATTTCCTTACAATCAGCTCAACAGCGTCAATATGTGCTCTAAAAGCGAGTGAATAAATAGAAAGATAAATTACACGCAAAATATTGACGAATTAACGGACTTTATTAATTTCCGTTAATTAAGACTGAAAATAACGGATTAACGTTAGCGAAGGTGTGAAGTTTGTTAACGTTTTGTATTAACTTGCCCACCTATGGAATTGGCCCAGGTAAGGGGAAGAAAAGTACACTGCCTGCTGCCTCCTGTAATATTTTAGCAGAAAAAAAAATCCAGTTGAATATTTTCGTTAGAAATTATTGTTTTGTCATGAAAACAACCAGTCGTAGGAGTACATATACGGCCAGGGGGCCCAGGCACTCTCAATTCAAAAACTTGTTTAATGAGCATTCCCCTTACTGTAGCTAATTTTTTTCAAAAGCATTTTGTTGCATGATAACTGGCCAGGTGGAGGTGAATTGTTATTGAAAAATGTACAATAGAGAGTTATGCCTACAAACCATGTTATTGCCCGCCCCGGATTTACATTGGGTTGGGCCCCTGGCGCTGTATATTTTCAACACCTCCTTGCCTTTGTTTTTCACGTTAAAGCTAACTTCTTACGTCATAATTTGTGAATAGTTCCTTTGCTTGATTACCTTGTTTATGCGGCAGATATGCGTTTGCCACTGCTTAAAATAGCAGGCATATTGTTATTCTGAAAGGTAGTAACTCTTCTATTTTAATTTAGCGGTAAAGTATGTGCTAAAGTATTTGGTGCTACTTATTAATGTGCTTTAATGGGATTACTTAAAGAAGCCGGAGAAATATTGGTATGTACTAAGTTTTTTGACTTTAACGTGGCCTCTACTTTCTGGCCTAGTTAGCCTACAGGAATTTGCTGTGTTAATTTGCTAAGAACGAGACTGAGGAGTATATTTGTGGCCGGCGGCGACATTACTGCAAAGATTTTAGTATTTAAATGGAATTTAAGTTCATTATAGCTGTCTAGCTTACTGCAATGTTACTGATTAAGCGTATCGTCGAAGCCTGGAACGCTAGCCTAGTCCGTATTTGTGCTTTTTGATAGGCCTGGTGTAAAGGGTAATTTGTTCACACGGTAAGTTCATAAGTAATTTATAGTCGCTAAATGCTTAGCCGTCCGTTTTATTCTGGATTTATAAGGCGGAATTGACAAATGAAGACTGCAGCAAAGGTTTAAAGTGCCGTATTTTAATTTTACAGTTCAGTTAATCAAATTCTTTAAGATCCTAACGTTGTTTTACTCAAAATAAAAGTTAAATCAATATTTGCACATTGTAAGTTGCTTACCAAAGTTATAATTTCGAAAAGCGAATTCTCTAATAAGTCCCTGTCTGCTGAGGAGAAGTCTATATAGGTAAACATTGAAGTTACGTCTAGTAAGGCCGGTTCTGAAGCTAAGTCTTCCAAGTGGGGCAGTCGATCTCTAAAATCAAGCAAGTCAGCAATAAGCCTTAAACTAGGAGAATATGCCGTTTAATTTAAACTCACGCAGTACGATAGAGACGAAGAAATTGCTCGCCAAAATGATGAAAGTGAGGCTTTGCGGGCAAAGGAAGAAATTAACCTAGAGCTTAACAGAAAAGCCAAGAAGTTGCAACGTGCTGCAGCAGAAAGTAAGTCATTCATCGGAATCTCGTTATAAAACAAAAGGAAAGGGAAATGCAACGCGCTGTAGAAGAGATGAAAGCGTGGAATGAAGCTTCGTCAATGACTACCATCGACCAATTGCACAAACCAATTTCTGGTATGGAAAGGTCACCAGTTTCCTTAATCTCCTAAAGAAGTATGGGTGGTGAGATCGGATGCAAGATCCGAGTTCAATTGTAAGATGAGGAATGAGGTGAAGAATTGGAAGGAATTTATTCCATACAATCGTGGTGATTTTTTGGATCCTTACCAACCTCTCCCGCCAGTTAAGTTGGTGTCAAAGCTGCGCCGACCGAGGAAGCGCGCAAGATAATGTCGTCTCCCCGACCTCAGTTCGAAATAGCATCCGCACCTATGCCATGTTATCCAGCAAGTGTGAATTATCCGCCCCCACGTCCCGTCATTCTCAAATTCGATGGTAATCCCACCAAGTTTCTTTCCTTAACGAAGACTTTTAAAACCTATATTGGAGCAAGGGGACTATCGAATGATGCTTGTTTGGCATATTTGATACAGCATTGTTCTGATACGGTGAAAAGACACATAGAACATTTTCAAACTAAGCCTGATGGTTTTAGCGGGGCATGGCATGCCCTCTATCTCAACTATGAACAGCCCTAAATTGTGGCTAACTGTTATGAAAAAGAACTGCTAGCATTTCCTAGAATCACACCGGACGATCATGAAGGTCTTGCGGACTACGCAATCTTGCTAGAAAACAGCTTAAACGCATTGGAAGAGTTAAGACAGTTTGCCAGTATGAATTCCCTTAATACCTAAAAGGATATATTAGGCAAACTACCTTTAAAGTTTCGGCATGACTGGTCGGAAAAGGCTTTTGGAGTGAAAGAAAGGACTGGTCGTGAAGCTGGTTTTCGTAAATTAGTGCAATTCGTTGTTTACAAAGCTGAAGTAAAGAATTCTATTCATGGAAGAATGGACTGGAGCAACCGAATTAATACGACTGAAAGGAGGCCTGTCACACAAAAGCGAAAACCTGCTGTATTCAATACTATTAAAGAACAACCTAAGAACTTTGAGCCTAAGCCCACGAACGTGTGCTTGTATTGCAAGAAGAGTCAACATGATCGCATAAAGAGTAAGGATTTCCAAAATCTTACTTACCAGGAAGAAATAAAGTTTGCAAAGGATCAGCGACTCTGCTTTTTGTGTTTGAAGGGAAAGCACTGGGCTTATAGCTGTGAATCAAATGAAAGGTGCAACAAAAAGGGTTGCGAGAATCGTCGGCATCATACCTTGTTGCATGATCAGGAAAGAGATAAGCCAGTGGAAGTACCACAAGAAGAAGCAAGTACAAGTAAGCCGACGATGGTATGCTCGACTTTGAACCCACTCAGTTCTAGAAAAGGTAAAAACTCTTTACCGTTGTTAGCTACTTTGCCTGTTAAAGTTGGCTATGGTCAACTCGAATTCTTCACGTATGCTTTGCTGGACTCTGGATCTCAACAGTCATTTTGCACTCGAAGATTAGTGGACAATCTCAAACTTAAGGGTGAAGACCATGAAATGCGACTTCACGCAATGACCCAGACAGGGGAGGGAAGTGATTTAAAGGGCGAGCTGGTAACATTTTCTGTGAGCTCATAGGAAGACTTACCTGATATCTGCGAACTATCAAAGGTCATGACAGTGGATAAATTGCCCATCCGACAATGTCAAGTTCCCAGATGGGGGGTGCTGAGTTGCTGGGAATATCTCGATGTCGCACAATTTCCGGAACTAAAAGGCAAATCAGTTGATCTCTTGATTGGCACAGATCATCCCCAAGCTTCCATTCCTTTTGAAAAGTCGTTACAGCCCCGAAGGTGGTCCAGTAGCAGTCAAAACACCTCTGGGATTGACCTTATATGGACCTATGTCAAAGATGGACTAAAGAAATATAGTTCAACCTACTGTTTATTTATGGCAAATAAGATCACCATTAAACATGCTTTACCATTTTATCATTCCTGCGGTTGACATCCTGCGGTGGTTCATCACTAGCTGTGTGATTAAATTTTTGTCCACGTGTGTGTTGAACAGCGTGTATTTTTACACTCGTTTATTTATTGGCATTTTTGCTGCACTATTTTTCATTTGCATATACTGAGTGGATCTTGTTTGTGTGCTATCAATATTTTATACTGAAGATGAGAGGTTGCAGACTCGACGACCTCACCTTTCCTGTAAAGAGCCCCAAGCTTTTCCCAGGAAATGGTCAATGGTCTTTTCGCAACCTCTCATCAGAAATGATTATTCTGTAATCTATTTTTTTGCCTCATTTTGCTACTTGACTTTGTATGCTTATTTATTTTGCAAAATATCTTTCTAAACAAAAATAAATGTCGAATTGAATGCAATTGCGGTGAATTTAGACTTGACATAGCCGAAAAATACTGATATCATTCCACGAATGATTAATTACTATTTTACATAAGATTATTTTTCATTTCAGGGCTGCTCTTGGACCGCAAAGAGATAATGCACTAACTCTCTTTTTTCGCTCAGATACAAGCAAAAGGAAAAATCTGTTCGGCCAGGAAAGATGTTCCTGCTAATGGATCGTGCAGAACTCCAGACCAAATTCCATTTGGTAAGTGTGCATCTCGTTTGAACAGAGAACTAATACTCGTGAATTAAAAAAAATCAAAACAAAATTAAGTTCAAAGTGGGTTAGTATGGTTCTCTCTGTTTTTGTTTCAGCACGAGTTTTTTCCGCAATGATTTTACTTTTAACTCTCATAACTATTACCATAGGTGGGCACAAGTCCGTCAATCGTTAATCCGTTAATCCGTTAATAACGAAGCTAACGTTTTCATAAACTCGTTAATCCGTTAAAAAGTTTTTTCATGTTAACGGACTAAATTAACTTCCGTTATGGTCTGTTAACGGACTAAAGTAACTTACGTTAAGTTCTGTTAACTTCCGTTAAGGTTTTTATCGTTAATATCTTGCACCATTTATTTATCGTACTGGTACAAACCAGTTTGCACTGGTAACACTTGTTGCGTATTAGCACGAGTTTAAAAGAAAAAAAAAGGGAAGGAGCTCTATTTTATGGCAAATAATAACCTGCAGACTCATAGGTCTTACTATTGCTGTTCACAATTTCCAAAGGTATTCCGATCGCAGCTTCGTTCGTGCATTTAAACTTGCTTTTATCTTGAAAATAGGTTAGACTGCAAAATGCAACTTCCAAAACACAAAAAGACCACCACAGCAATAAATATTTCCGTACAATCAGCTCAACAGCGTCAATACGTGTTCTAGAAGCGAGTAAATAAATAGAAATGTAAATTACACGCAAAATATTGACGAATTAACGGACTTCATTAACTTCCGTTAATTAAAGCTGAAAATAATGGATTAACGTTAACGAAGGTGTGAAGTTTGTTAACGGACTAGTGGTTAACGAAACCAACGTTTTGCATTGACTTGCCCACCTATTACTTTTGTCACATTGTTAGAAGGTAAACGCGTATAAAACTTAATTGGGAGTATCAACCCTTATCCGAACACCGCTTTTGTGTAACTTAGTTGGAGCATATGTCGACAATTGTCAACATGCCGTTTCTATGTGTTTTTCAATGCTAATGCGCGGAGTTTTCAAATCTTTTGAACTTTATTCTCTATAGTGATGGACATTTTCGAGCTGGAAATCTGTGATTTAGGTTGGTGGATGTTTCGGGGATCTGGGGCAGAGATGGAAACTGGTCGGGTCGACGGGCACCGATTGGGTCGACCGGCTGGTCAGGTTACCGGTCGCGTCGAGATTCTTCAACCGGCCGGTCAAGCCGGTTGAAATGCTGGTCAAATTCTTTCTTGCAACTAAAAGACATCTAACCACCAACTCGAAATATACATATATGTATTGTTATAGATAAAACTTCTTATAAAACAAACAGTATTAAAAAACCACACCTTTTCAAAACACTTGTTGAATGGTTTCAAGCTGTGACTAATATGCTGTGACCATTAAGGCATGCACATCCAGGGCCGCATTTAGGGAGAGGGCATTGTGCCATGCCCCCTCCCCCTTCTTTAGGCCAAGCCACAAAGCAAAAAAGTGCAAAATAGATTTTAAAATTGGGTAATCAGATTATAGTAAAGCATGCATGTGGAAGAATCTTACGCTACCTGGCATTTTAGCATCATTTTAATCACTTTGATAGTAAAAGTGGCGCAGATTTCAGATTTTTTTTTGGACATGCTAAATTCTTGTCGTTTTTAAAAGCTTTTTTCGACTTAAATTTACCACAGTCTACACTGGGCAAGAAAGACATAGCTCGTATTTTTTAATATCTAACTAGCCATGGCTTGTTCTGAAGTAGATACATTTCAACAAACTGCTGGGGCACATTATATTTTGAATATTTTTTAGCCAATGTCATAACAGTTTAGTATGTGCTGCTTGGCAACTTGCAAATAATCTGATACCAGTAGGTCAAAAATTTTAACTTTTTTTCTAGGCCTCACGCGTAATATCATTAAAAAGAACTTCTAATAATGTAGCATGTGCCTCCAGTTCTTTTTATGCTTATTTTGCGCTGTTCAAAACAGGTCTTTCAAACCGAAATTTAACTTGAAAAGGTTTATATTTGAGTTATTTTTGCAAAAAACGCAAAAAGTTTGTGAGTTTTGTTTCTGAGACCTCCTTCCAGAGTCACAAATTTTAACACCTCACCCATGACCCCTCTTTCGAAAATTTTTCATTAGATGCATGGAACAGTGAACAAAAACCTTCTGTAAAAAACCGGTTGACCGGGCAGGTCAGAAATAGGTTGACCGGCCGATCAACTGGCGTAAATTTTGAAATTTACCGGTCGCGTCGAAAAAATGCTGACCGGTTCCATTATTGATGTGGGGGCAAAGCCCTCAGTCGCTAGAGGCACGGCGGTCTGGAGCTTTGCTCCCACGGCTCGAAAATTTTGTTTTTTTGGGGGAAAAATTAACTTAATTTTGGGCCTATTTTGATAAAAATTAATGCTATTAAAACGTGGCATTCAAATTAGCAGTGCAAAAACAGGATTTTGCTGGCTGCATCAGTAGACTTTGTGGGAGTTAGCTATTTCTAGAATTTTAGTTCTTCTATTTACCAGCTGGTAAATCATAAAATCCTATCCCTGTAGTTCAATACAACTCTCAAGTAGTAATCTATTTTGTCGATATTTTATAGAGAAATACATAATCAGGGGGGCTAATGGAAGGACGTTAGAGAGAAGTGATTGGTAATACTGAATAGACCACCTCATTCCTGAGCTTATATATCTTTTGGTGGAACCCATTTTAAGCATTTTTCAATGAGCGATTAAATTTGATTACTAATTTTTGGCTTTATTTCAAAGTTTTTTTCTGATTCATGAGTTTTATTTTTGACGAAGTAGGCCTCCTTAAATAAACGTTTCAAAATATGCCTTAGATCATCTTTTTGAGTATATTCTGGTGCAAAAGACAGTCTCAGAAGTGCAAAATACGTATTATTCTTTTTTGTTCTGCATTTTTGTCGACAGGCCAATAGAGGGCTACTTCTCCCCCCCCCCCCCCGCGGGCCTGGCTACGCTGCTGGACATGCACGATTGATCCCGATCCATTCATTGATTGCGCTGTTAATTTGAACGTAATGAAGCATTGTAATCTTGAATATAAAATCCAAGGTATGCTTGCACCCACAAATTTTTCAACATTCTTCGCAAAATGTGTTTTGTGGTATTTTTCTGTGTTGTGGGCAAGCCAACCATGCATGGCAAGTGTGCTTTCCACATTTGTAACATCTTCCACGTTTGATGCCTTGAACTGTATGGTTTATGGTGTTAAAAGAAGCATTAATAAATCACATCATTTTAGCTAGTAACTTATTTTAGTTTCACCTCTTAATTTTGGGTTGCTAATGCATGGTTGAGCAAATTGAAAGCTTGAGAATTATCTAGCTATGTTACTCAAGCAATCGTGCATCGAACAGCTCCAATCAGTGCTGCTTTTCTGAACGTGGGTAGACTCTAACCAAGAGGAAGTGGGTTGGGCTCTGACAACAAGAATTGGGTAGGCTAGGACCGAAAAGTTGGATATTTCGAGTAGGTTAGGTAATTCAATAGGTTAGGCCGGAGGTTGTCGGAACCTAACCACCAAGAAGTGGGTAGGGTTCGACAATCTCCGGCTAGAGATTTGTGTTGAGTACCTTGTCTACGTGGCTTTCTTTCGTCAAGCTTTGGGGGAAAAAGTTCTTCACCAAAACTCAGTAGTCTTTTTTCGTCTAAGTTGGGTAAAAACCAAAGAAAAAAAAAAAGACTTCACCAAAATTCAATAGCGTTTTCGAAAGTTTTCTTTGACCATATATCTACCGCGTTATTTTTACTCCCTATTTGTACCGGGATGGAGGGAGGGCAAATTTTCCCCCCTATGTAAAAACTGCTTGGTAAGTGGTAGAAATAAGATTTTTTTGCTTGTTGAATCTATTATTTGTTAAATTTTTAAAATTAAAGATTGTGAGGTTGTGCCATCTCAAAAATTCTGATGACATCATCAAAACCAATAAACCTTATAACAGAATGTAAATTTTTCTAAATGCAGCTAAATATTATTTTCTGTTAGGACTTTCGCTATTTCAAAGACATTTCTGAAAAGGTCACTGCAGGTGATGACGTCACATGTATGACAACGTCACGTGTATGATGACGTTATCGCGTTGATTATTATTTGTAATTTTTTGTGACTGAGATATAGTATCATTCACAAAATTTTAGATTACTGCAGTATTATTTTCATTGCATCATTCAACAGCTGATGACACCAAATGTTTTTTTGTGCAAATGCAGTTTATTTCGAGATACAGCAGAAAAAGCAATAGTTTTGAATTATGATGTCATCAGTGACGTAGTGATGATGCAATGCATTTATCAGTAATTGAAATATTTTATTCCAGCTAAAGAGTAGCATCGATAATGAATACGCAATACAATTAATAGTATGAGTGCGTTGATACGCATGCATTGTGCTGAAAACTGCATGAAACTCCTTTGGTGACTCTGACAAAGGCAAAAATGACGTCACTTTCGCTTATCCAGCTAATCCCAAACTGAAATAAAATGTGTGTCATTAAATTTTATTCAAAGTCAAAGTGCATCAAAGCAAAATTTTTTTAGCTTAGGAGCTATATTAAAATAACTAATGGGGGGTCAAATTTGCCCCCCCCCCCGGTACAAATAGGGTTAATCGCTGCCACGTTCAGTAAGTTAGGGCTTATCTGAGCTCATCCTGCCAATAAAAAAAAATAGGCCGATTCTCAGAGGCAGGTACCCTCGACAGCAGCACTGTTTGCCAGTGCTGGGCACCGCAAATTTTTTTTAAGTTTGCAGTCTGCAAATGCGCAACCGAATTTCAATTTTTTTATTCCGCAACCGCAAGTCCGCAATTGAACTTTTAAAAGCTTAGTCCGCAACTGCAAATCCTTATCAACGTTTCAGGATTCTTAAATCCACAACCACAAGTCTGCAACTTCGTAATTCTTGAAGTCCGCACCTTTGTAATTTTTGAAGTCCGCAACTTCGTAATATTTGAAGTCAGCACCGCAAGTACGCAACTTTTTATAAACTGAGTAGAAGAGTTTTGCAATCAACCATGTCCCAATGTGATGTGCTCAGAGTTGATTAGCAAACATAAGTCAAAAGTTGTGACTTGTGGGAAGTACAGCAAACGTATGGTGGATACATTCCAGGCAATAAAAGGAATTACTCACAATCGTTGATTGTAGTAAACGTATCACAGCATGACTTGTTATTGAGCTGCTTTTTCTGATGGCAAACTTAAGAATTGCCCAGCCCCTCTTACTTTCAGGTCCAACTGAAATAGATTTAAACGCTTGTATTTTAAGTATTAAGTTTTAATAAAATTTTTAAGTGACTTGGCTAAGGGGAGTTGTAGCCCCCAGCCCTTCAGGTTGCGCTACTGCTTATGCAGTAAGTGCCTAAACTGCATGGAAGCATAATGCACAACCCACCGACAAACCCTTTAAAATGCTGCAATGAAGCTAGGGATTCAAACAATAGAAGCCATTAGATTACGTTGAGAAGCCATCAAATAGCAAAGCACAATCCGTATTTCCGCTTAAGATATTCTAAAACAACAATTTTTTTCAAGGCAGGAAGAGGCAAAGGCAGTAGAAGGCAAAAAAACATTCATATCATTAATCGTATCACTAAATTTTTAGTCCCTGGTTTCTATAAATACTGTAGGGACGAGACAACCACACGCTACCAGCAGTGCCGTCGCCAGAGCAAACAAAGTGAGGGTGCCCTAGCCAAAAATTGGGGACACCATAAAATAGACTGTACTTTTGCACATAAAAACTGATATTGTACAGCTACAATTTTGTATTTATCTTTGAAAAAAGAGATACATAAGCCTGGCAGTGTTTATTAGCTCGTTTTGTATGCTGCCCGTATAATCGCATGAAAAATCTGTCTGCAGGAGTGAATGCAATCAGAAGCGCAACCAGGGTTTTGCTAAGAGAGAAGAAACTTGAACCAAAAGTAAATTATTTTTGTGCAAAAATTGTCTAAGTTTAGGTCCCATGTTGAACAAACCGATGCTACTTCAGCGTGTCACAGAGGGACCAGAGCCCCCAGCTGATGGATGATTTTTGCGATTTGGCGGCAAAAATAGCAATTTTAACGCCATTGAAATCACAGTTCGCATCTTTTGAAACCAAAACAATAATTACAGAAAATTGCTAAAATTCAGAAGTCATTAAAAGATTTAAATTGTCTGTTCTTTTGTGCCCCCATATACTTCAGTTCAAGTCCAAAACACGATTAACGCATATCCTTTTTTGGGTTATATTTTCTAATTGACTTGGCTAAAGGGGGCTGATGCCCCCTTCCCCCTGATTGGGCGACTGACTGTGACCTAAAATAAATCCTGATTCTCTAAAAAAAAAAACAGCTGACCTTATAAAAAATGCTTTCACGTATTGTTTCAGGTCATAATCACTAACGAAATACCGGTACCGATTCTGCAGGCATGCATTCCTATTCCGCGACACATCCGTAATGACGTGTTAATAAGACGGATTATTGGGTCAAATTTATGTACAGTAGTTGGTAGTCAGTAATTTTGCAAAGAATCGAGAAAACTTTAAACAAGAATTATGTTTGAACAATATTATTCCCTTTTCCATTATTGCCTGGTCTTGTCGTTACGTGATGCTCCAAAAAGCGTTTTGGGTAAACTGAAATGGGGGGGCACAAGCAGCGTTAGGGGGGGGACGTCGCCCCTGGCTCCACTGTAGCAATGGCATTGGCTACCAGTACCAAAATGATACATCAGTGGCTAATTTTGTGAACTCACGGTAAAAAAACAACAAATCCATACTTTGAACCAGGGCTGCAAATTCGAACTTAAACTCGAAAAAAATCTGGTGTTTTGCCGAACTCAAAAAAACAGCATGTCAACAAAAAGAAGCGATTAAGTCGAAAAGCAGACTTAGTATTTCTGTCAGCCTGGCCTTGAAAAACTTGATATTTATACCAAACTTGAACTCAAAAAAATTTAATTGAATTCTCATGCTTGACTGGGTAAAAACATAAATATTTTACGAAAATAGAAAGAAATTTCAATATTTGTATAAAACTTGCGGAATTGCGGATTAAAATTAAAAATAATCCACAACCGCAAGTCCGCAATTTGAACTGCCAAAGTCTGCAAGTCCGCATGTCCGCAACTTTTTTCGTTAGTCAGCAATTGCAGATTTGCGGACTAACTTGCGGCTTGCCCAGATCTGCTGGTTGCATCAGTTAGTAGTTCAAGCCTAATGCAGTTTATGAAAATCTACTGGTATTGATTTTATGTTCTAAATTCTGACAAGTACTAATATCTAGCTACAGTAAATAGTTTGAAATAAACGTAAGCTGCTACTACGTCTGAGATATAAGAACTGTTGAAAGAACTTAACATCCTTCAGCCAAAATTAACTTTACTACAGTATTGTTCGAATTAATTGCATCACTGTTATTGTTTAAGAAATTTCAGTAATACTTTTAAACGGATCAATCTTTAAAAAATTTAAGGCTATATCTTTTTTAAGTAAGTTGGTGTAAGTTGATGTGACGTCAAAAAATGATGACGTTATTGCATTTGTGACGTTACAACTTACTTTATACGTGCTTAAGAGGATCCATATTGAAATTCACATTAATGTAATGGTAGCATTCTGCCCGGAATGTTGTTTAAATTTGTTGAAAAGACTACCACTTGAGGCCAGGCTGGTATAAATGAGATCCTAAAAGATGCCACCTGCTAATAAAATACCTATCTAAGGGAAATCACAAGCTAATAGATGTTGCATTTTTCATTTCTTTCATTAAAAAAGCCAACATAAAACAGCTTGAAATTAACAAACACTTTTGATTTAATATTTGATGTGGCCTCCACTAGCTTTGAAAAGGTCATTTACATCATTTGACATTGATTCTACTAATCTTTTGCACTTCTCTGCTATCTCTCTATCGTGGTACCACACTTCAATTCTTGCCTCCACAAGCTTTTGGATGGTGGTGCAGTCCATTTTCCTCAACCGAAATTTGATTATTCTACAAATAATTTTCAATAGGATGTAAATCGGGGGAGTTTCCTAGCCATTCCAATACCTGAACCCAATTTCAATAAAAACTTTAGTGGTTTTTCATAAGAAATGACATAGACCTAATCTTGTTGAAAAATTCCATTTCCATCTGGAAACACTCTTTTTAAATCCGGAAATGCTCTTCGTCTCAAAACGTCGATATATCGGGCAGAGTTCATTATTCCTTTTACAGGAACCAGAAACCCGACGCCTTTCCAAGTGAAACTTTCCCAGAACATCTTCTTCTGCGGATGTTTGACTGACTGGTTGATGTGAGAAGCTGATATCTTTCTCCAGCACTCTTTTGAACAAATTGACTGTGATTGCCTCACAAAAAAGTGACTTTCATCAGTAAACATGACGTTCTCCAATGTTCTGCAGTCCAGCTTTTGTGCTTCTTGGCGCATTCATGTCTTTTCTTTTTCATTTTGTCGGTCAACAGCTGCTTTTTGACCGGCCTGATGGTTTTCATCCCTCCCATGATAAGACGCTTTCCATTGCACTTGCACTAATCTCGGTCCCAGTAAAGGCAAAATCTCTCTGCAAATCAAAGCTCGTTTTCCTGGGGTCCAACTTGCTCTGCCTTATTACGAAAACATCTTCTCTCGGGGTTATTTTGCGCTTCCTTCCGCATTTTCTTTTCCTCTATGGTGTTGCTGTCCCAGTTTTGGTAACCTGTTTTATCATCCGAGAGATAGTGGATTGGTTTACATCTTAACGCCTAGCAATTTCTCTCTGAGACAGCTCAGCAAGCTTCCATAAACTAAGAATAGACGCTCGCTTTCTCGGGGTTGTATCTGACATCATTGAAGATAAAGACACACAATTACCACGTATAAACACCAGCCTGCTCCAATGCTAAAATACTTTTTATGAAGATTACTAATAAAATAATGAAAACTATGACGTCATCTATCGTATGACGTCACAAAGTAGTGACGTGACATCATCTAGAAATGAATTAACATCACACCAAAACGTTTAAATTCTTCTAGAACGTTATTTGAGGAAGAAAAGTAAAAATTTGCTTTAAAACTGCAGTGATGCAATTAATTCGAACAATACTGTACATGCACTTGCAAATTTCTTTCAGGTGCTGGCAGTTATGTTGAAACAATAGCTAATTATTAGCTGCAACAATATGACGTATTTAGTTTAAACAATAGAAGCAGTCATTCATTGTAATTTTAAATCTCAAAAGCCGTATATCTTTGTTAATCTGCTGTTGTTTCTATTTGTTGACATTTGTCAACAGGTGTTTCGATTAAGATTAAACGCAAATACTTCATTATACAGTAGAATCACTTTTGAAATTTGATATCACTGCATCAGTAAGATAATAACAAGTTTTCCTTCGTCATTGAATGGCGCTGAGCTAGCAAAAAGGAGTGCAATCAAATGAAAAAAATCAAGGTTGACAAATGTCAACGTACGGTCTGTTCAACAAGTTCGTAGACTGAATTCATAACACAAAATGTACTTTCTACAGTAGTTACAGGTCTGAATCTCCTTCAAAGTACTCTCCTTCCCAACGCACACACTTATCCCAGCGGTGTTTCCACTATCAGAAGCAGTCTAGGCACGCTTCATTATTAATGCCCTTGAGCTCCTTTGTCGCATTTGCCTTAATCTCCGGAATGGTCTTAAATCTTCTTCCTTTCAAAGGTCTTTTGAGCATGGGGAACAAAAAGAAATCACATGGAGCAAGGTCAGGTGAGTAAGGGGGGTGGGGAAGAACAGTGATGGAATGTTTGGCCAAAAACTCACAAGTTCTGAGGGCTGAATGGGCTGGAGCGTTGTCATAATAGAAAAACCAGTCACCACTCCTCCACAATTCTGGCTTTTTCGGCCGGATGACATCCCTCAGACGTTTCAAAACTTTAATGTAGTAGGTCTGGTTCACTGTGGAGCCTTCGAAAAGGTACTCGTGGTGGACAACTCCACTAACATCAAAAAAAAAAACAAACTGTGAGCAGCACCTTGATTTTGGATCGAACTTGGCGAGCTTTTTTGGGTCTGGGGAATGTTTTGCTCGTCCACTGTGAAGATTGGACCTTTGTTTCCAAGTCACAACCATAAACCCATGACTCAGCACCTGTTATGATCTTTGACAAGAATTCTTTATCATTTTCTGAGTGATCAAGCAAATCCTGGCAAACTTGAACACGATGAGCTTGTTGATCACTTGTCATCAGACATGGCACAAATTTTGGGCAACGTGATGCATCTTTAATTCTTCCGTCAAAATGTGGTGACAAGACCCTACCGAAATCCCACATTCTTCAGCAAGCTCTCTTACAGTCAGACGTCGATTCGCTCGCACCAGAGTGTTGATTTCATCAATGTGTGGGTCATCAGTTGATGTGGAAGGACGTGCAGAACGCTCATCATCTTCAACAGACAGCCGACCATTCTTGAAACGTGTATGCCAACTGATACATGTCGCTCGCTTCATGGCAACATCACCGTAAGCCGTGTTAAGCATGGCAAACGTTTCCGTAGTAAATTTTCCGAGCTTGACACACAATTTCACAGCAAATCGTTGCTCTTTCAAGTTATTCGTTTTGAAAAAAATTGGTAAAACTTAAAATCCGGCAAACTAAAAAACTACCCTTAACTTAACTGAACATAACCAGCACTAGAATAAAGATATCTGCAATCAGAAAATGGCGTCATAATTAGCTGATCTCTGTGAACCTAACGACACCAAGCGAATGCCAGGGTTGCCACATCCTGGAAAAGTCCTGGAAAGTCCTGGATTTTTTTTGCTGTCCTGGAAAGTCCTTGAATTTTGTTTAGAAGTCCTGGAAAGTCCTGGAAAACGTTTTTAAAGTTTTCCCGTGATTTACCAGGACAGAATGTGGAGTTCTTTTTTTTATAATAACCGGTAACTTGTAATTGTACAAAGCTATTGATGAAATAATTTTCGTTGTGAAGTTCGTTCAAAAACCTTAATTGTATTGTTTTAAGACAGTGCTTATTTGTATGCTGGTGCGCAAAAAAAAAATCGCTATCTTAACCCTAACCCAATTCTAAATCTAACCCAAACAGCAACCCTAGCTCTAACTCTAACGTTAATGTGAGTGCCCATTCTACTGCTCTTTGCTTTCTCTTTTTAAGCAGTTCCTACTAGTTTTTTTATAAGTTAGAGTTAGAGTGCAAACAAGAATTTCCTCGTTAAAATGCCAAAATTTGCTCTTGCAGTACAGTGTGTACAAATTATTGAATATTATTAGGAAGAGTGAATTCGTGGATCTAGTAGCAGTAGCGTAACGGGCTATAGGCCCATTGACCTGTTGACCAAAATGCACAATAAGAAAACACGACTTTTTTTGCACTATACTGTACTTCTGAGGCAGTTTTTTTGCAGTAATATGGACACCAAAGTAATTTAAAGCCACTTTTGAAACAAGATTTTGGGGAAGGACTAATATTGACCAAAAACAAAACCAGTTACAACTAACTAAAAATAGCTAAAAAAAAACAATCAATTCGATTGCTTGATGCAAAATGTTTAACATAGGCTTTGCAAAAAAATTATAAGGGGTCTATTCAGTATTTAATCGTGTTAAATACCAATCGATTCTCTCAAATCTCGTTTCATTAGCCCCTCCTACCAAATTATAACTTGATCTAGCGTTATAAAATACAGACGATTTGGATTCATACTTGTGAGTTTTTTTCAAAGGAAGTGCCTATTTACACTTCAGCGTGCAAATAAGCTCTGCTTAGAGAGAATAAGAGAGCAAGAGTGGGTGCTCATTTACTGTTTTATTTTTTAAAATTGTTATGTTTAGTGGTTAGTTGGGGTTTAGACTTTAAGTTTGGGTTAAGATTAATGTTAGGGTTAATTAGAGCTAGGGTTACAGTTTGGGTTAAGTGTAAGGTTTGGGTTAGAGCGAGGATAGCGTTTTTTTGTTTGCATGCTGGCGTACAAATAAGCTCTGTATTTTTTAATTAATTGGGTTTTATGGTTTACAGGCTATAGTTTTACCATTACCCAATACTAGAGCTGATATATCGGCCGATATCAGGGCCAAACCGGTATATTGTATCGGCTATCGACTGCCGATAAAATACCGGCTTAGCGGAACTACCTTAAACTGTTTATTTGTTACAGCAAGCACAACCGCTCTTGCGTTCTATTTCCTTAGTATGACTTGTGTTTGCAATTGTCTTTTTTTTAAGGAGGATTAGTGAAGCTTATAGTGCCAAGTTATGTGAAAAATAGTGACAAAATTTGGTTGTTAATAAGTTAATATATTGGTATTGTCCTGAAAATGTCATATTGGTCGAGCTCTAGCCATCATCCACATTCTGCAGCCCATTTATGCAACCAGTTTAAACATGTTTTTGCAGGGCTAATTTCAATTTCTCGTTTTAAAAGCAATAATCTTTACCAAACTAGGCCTAGAATTAAGTTATTATTGCAAAAAAATTGCAAAATCTTTGAGGGCAGGGGGCTTTGCCCCCAGACCCCCAAAGGCTTTCGGCCGCTGGGGGCTCCGCCCTCATACAGAAAAGCACAGCCCTCCCATTGTAAATTTCTGGCTTTGCGCCTGGCTAGTAGTCAGTACTAGGAATGCTAATGCGCTATATCAAAATTTTTTGTCAATCTCAAGAACAAAAAAGTAGGTGAATGAAAGGAGTAATTTAGAGACCTGCAAAAAAAAACCTTAAACAGTCTTGGAAAAGTCCTGGAAAATAACCTAAAAAAGTCCTGGAAAGTCCTGGAATTTGATTTTGAAGTTTCTGTGGCAACCCTGGAATGCACTTGGAACAAATGAGAGCTGCGCAGTTCAAACAGTCTACGTATGTTCTGATAAGGGTTAATTATGCAATTCCTGATTACTGCACTGTAATGAATGGTAAAGCTGATCTTGTTCAAAAAGAAGTAACATTTGCATCGTTAGGCTTACAATAACCTAAACCAGAAACCCCTTTAGAAACAAAACGTACGACGTCGTATAAATCTTCAAAACTATGTATAAAATAGCCGAATCGCTCTTAACAATAAATTGATTTGGTTTTGCAGATGAAATTATACAAGTTCTAGCTGCATCAAACAAGTCTTCATTGATACTGTTGTCAGCAACAAAGCAAGACTCAACAACAGCTAGATCTGTTTGTTCAAGCTTAAATGGCACCGTAGCTGCATTAACACCAAAAGACGTAGAAAGAATTTATTCAATTTTGGAAGAATTGTACTTTGGCAATGGTATCTGAAATTGTTTTTCACCTATAATACTACTGTAAAATTTTCTGTGCAAAGTGCACAATTACACTGTCTTAGTACTGTAAATGTATTGTGACTCGGTACGCTACAGGATAAAGATTAAACGTACTGCAGTTTATCGTGATGTTACAGTATGTTTTTCCAAACTTGATAGTAAACTTAAGTTTAAAACTTCCTTTTATTGTTGTTTCAAAACCGTTTCTAAATTAATGGCAAACACAATTGCGTTTTAAAAATCTTTTTTGGTACTATGATACTGTGGTATGCCAGTAAGATTTTTAAAATGTTTATATGCTTTTGAAAGTTTTTTTTTTTTGTGTGTGTTCAATAAATTGCAAACTTGAGATTACCGGTATACTATTTTTGCGCAACAGAGCTGGAAACAGTTAACATCTCCCAGTCACCAGGCCCTCTTACCCCATTCTTGCAAAAATACAGAGCAAGCCAATTTAATGATACTCAAGTTATACTAAATTGGAAAACACCTGAAGATGGAAGATTGAATAGTTTCCGACTTTACAGAAAGTAGGTCTAACACATTAACTTCTATTTTTTTACGAGCAGAAATTACATTTAACAACGATAGCTGTTTGTGCATCATTAATCGCAAAAATGATCAAGTCAAGGATACACAAATGCTTTATACCAAGTAGCTAAAAATGTAATATTGTAATTAACTTGCATTTTATTTACGGCGGCTGTAACTCCGTTTACTATAACTTTGCTCTTTTGGTCAGATTTACCCAACAATCAGCTATCTGCTATCTATCTACTCTATGTGTGGCGGCGATAGCTCAGTGGAAGAACGTCGAGTTAGTGATCGAAAGGTTGCTAACCCTGATTCGATTTCCGAACTGGCAATGCGTTGTTGAGTCCTTCGAAAAGACACTATGCACTTGTTTCCGATGGGGCACAAACAGTTTGCCTTTGTGGTGGCCCGGCCTGATCTAAGGACTTGCAAACAAACCCAAAAAATGCTCTGCGTTGGTGTGGTTGGACAGAAGCAGAACGCCTTGTTCATAGAACGAACAAGCTATCTATATTGTATGCTTTTTGATTATTTTTCCCTTGGCAATATTATTCTAATAATCTTTTATATAAATCTGTTGCCCGGTGGTGATAATTTGATTCTATTTAGGGTGCCGCTGGACTCGAAGATCTTTAAACTGTCCCTTTGTAGCTAACCTACTGTATTTTTTGTTTAAAGCAGTTTGAATATGTTCATCTTGTACTGTTTAGATTCAATACAATACAATTTCATTACAATAGAGTATCAGGCTAGTAATCAAAAGGTTGATGAGCTGATTCTGGAACCGGCAACACGTCGTTGTGTCCTTGAGAAAACTCCTTACGCTTATTTCCCATAAAGGCCAAGCAACTGCCCGCTGTGGTGGTCCAGCCTGACAAAACACTTTTAAAATCGAACCCTAACCATTGCTCTACGGTGATATGATTAGACAGACGCACAGTATTGGTTTCATTTACGTAAATGAAGGAGTATCGTAGTCTTCTATTCTGTTGGCCTGAAAAAAATCAAGCAAACTTTCTAATCAAGCTACCACTTGTCTACCGAACACATTAAAACTTTTCCAGTTCCTTTTAATGCTGAGCGTCAAGCAGGGAAGCTGTGACTAATACTGTAGCCTGCAGTACAATAATTTTTATAGTCTTTGATTTGACACAATCAAGAATAAAATAAAAGTTTAAGATTTCATTAAGAGACGCACTGACTAACTTGACTCTTCTAATTTTATTGTAATTTTATGTTTAAGGGAATTTGACAGTTTTATTTAGTTATTAGTTATTATCAATTTTTTTCAAACAAATCGAATAAGTTTGAACATATCAAATAACCACTTACGTAATGTTAAAATATACCTTTCAAGTAAATTTTGTACCATTGTTTATTTTATATTTACGGTCCATTTTTCATGAAACACTGTAATTGATTTTTTAGTTTCATGCAATAAATGCTTTTTGACATTGATCGCATTTTCAAAGATGTATCCTCAATTGCTAAAAACAATCTAGATTGGTCACTTTTTCAAATAATCATATTATGGTATAAATTATACTGTCCGCCGGTAAGAATATTTTTTTGGGGGATAAAGAAAATACTTAGTTTATATTTCGCTGTCAACCAATGACAGTTTTCGTTTACTTGAAAACATGTACTATATTTGCAAAATTTTATGAAAGTTTAGGTGACCTATCATGTACCACAATTTTACATTGGAATGTGGACAAGCCTGTCTGGTTGTGGGTAAAATTGTTTACAGCAGTTAAATTATCGTCTATAGTACAGCAAATCCATATATTTTTTAACAAAATACAATTTTTAAAATTTTTTTGCCATTTAACTTTGCTCACTATACAAAATCAGTTGAAAATTATTGGGCACTAACTTTTTTTACATTTCAGACCTTCAGGCAACTTCACACAAAGAATCAAGTTTTGCTACGAAATGAATAGGGATATAATACGCAATGAGTGCTCTAATTCGTGGGATTCAAATTTTGATTTATTTGGTGGAACTGATGACACCATCGATGCAATCAAAGTGTATAACTACATTTGTCAAAGTCGAGATCAAAAATCCAGTAATTTATTTTTGAATATTCAATCGTTTTCGAATTGCAGTTTTGAATCTCATTCTCCGCAAAATATTTTCATACCAGGTAACTTAATTGCAATTAAGTTGAATAAATTGTAAGTTTACCGACTACAGGATCATAATATTCTATGCTGAAATGTTATCATTTTATTTCAATGACATCAACTTTGCTTGTAATGAGCTTTAGTCGAGCAAAAACTGAGTGCATTTATTCTAACTTACACAGTAACGTTTTAGTCATAAATTATCTTTGAAAAGAATTTTAGAGACTTCATGCGATTAGGCAAAGCATAATGAAGCTTGCTGGTAGCTTGAGCGTCATTGGGTTTTAAGACAAATTTTTGACACTGAGCTACTTTGCAATTTCAGATGTTAAAAGATACAATTCGCAATTTTGCACGTACTTATTACACTTTTGTGCAAAATTTTCCGGAAATACTGTGATATGATTAACCAAAAATTGTTCCAAATGAACTGGCAATGGAAGTAAAAGACGCTCTTGCGAAAAAAGACGCTAAGATTTTTAAATCCTTTTTTGTACTGAGGCTTTTTGACCAACACATTTTACTGTATATAGGATAGGCAAAAATGCCCCCATTTTAACTCCTAAACCAGAAGTCATGAAAACACCAAATTTGACATGCGAGTGTTTACCAACGTTTTTTGAAACATTGGTTTTAAAAGTTAATGAGGTCATCATAGTGACGTCAGAATTGCAATAAAATTTAGAAAAAAAGCTATATCATTTTTCAATAACGTCATAGGCCACTTAAATTTTGCGCGTAGTTTTTTGAAACTGAATAATAAAATGTCTAAGCTAACGTGGTTACGTCACAAAAACTTGCTTTGATGTCAACTAAATTGAAAATGATCCATAAAATGGTAAGATTTTGGAAATGATTTCGGCAAATCTCAAAATTCGAAAACTTTTTCCTGCTCTATCAACTTCAGAATTTCAGAAAACATTTGGTAATAAAATTGGCTTAAAGTCGATGTAATATGAAATGCTGTAAAAACTATTTTTTGGAACAATTTATTGTAAAATAATAATAGGGAGGGCATTTTTGTCTCTGGCATCTCTCGGTTTAAAATGAGGTTATAATATGAATTTGTGAAATAGCGTGTATTGCGATTTACGACAAATCGGTATTGGTAATACAATAGGACTGGTGAACCTTTTTGTAAGAACTAGATTTTTTTTTATTAAGGCTTAATCACTGAGGTTATCATATTTTTCTTGAAAGCATTGTGCGCTTGCATATTTTTTTGAATTTTTACTTTGCAAATTTCAGCTTTGATATTTCAAAATAATATGATGACTTATAGAATTTTACTATATAATATATTCTCTGCTTTATGATGACCTTTTTTTTAATCAAGAGTAATAATATTTTTTTATCTGAAATTCATATAATCTAAAACAAGCATCCAAATTGCTCTATGTCCGGTAATAGAACTGATGTAAGTGAGTTTATATAAATATTGAAGCAAAAATATTCTTATTAAAATCAAAAAAGCTTGTGAAATAACTGCATTTTTACTTGTTGGTTTTCTAAACCACATTTCATATACATTGCTTCTCAGATATCAGCTTATTAATTGGAGCTCGATCAAACGTCGGTCAAACAAATTGGTTTTGGGAAAATGGAACAATGGTGAATGATTCAAGATATCCACCATCTGACGAATCTGTTTGCCAGCAAATGTCTCTACCTTTAACTTATGATGATGGAATCAATATGCTGCCAAAACGTTGTCATCAAGATGAAGCTTATTTTGCTTGCCAAGCAGATAGTAAGCGTATGTTATAACTTACAAAACAGCTTGCAAATACTATTGGTATTTATATAGAAAATCACAAAATTTCCTTTTTGTATGAAATCATTCGATGTTCAAATATTTAAAACAGAATTAGCGAAATAAAACATGAAAAACATGAATGTTCTAAAATCTTCTTTCGGTCAATTATACACCACAATCAACAATATTTCAATCTTTTAAACTGAATCAATTAAATTTGTAATATCAATACAATAGAAATATTGATTGAATGACTGATTTTGAAAAAAGCCAAGATTTTTTTGTCTTAAGCGAAATCTATTTAAAAAAATACGCGCATCGAAAATTGTCAAAAAAGCTTTTTAGTTATTGATATGCGTTTGGGGAATCGTTGCTATCTTGTAAATGGAGTTGAAAGCTTTTTATTTTAATTTTTTTTTTAGCAAAGAACTTAAATTTTTTTTTATTTTTGGCAATTAGTTTTTCGCAGTTAGGAGCTTGAATTTAAGCTATGAAGAACAAAAGCAAAATTGTCATGTTTGTATTTGTGGTTGGATTGTAGTTGATTGTCAATATAATACTTTAGACCTTGCAGTTTAGGCAAAATTTTGCTAGCAGCTAATCCGAGTGTCATTACAACAATTAATCATATTAAAGCGGTTGTGTGGTATACAGTAATTATATTGTTTACCTGTTTGTACTGTTACTAAAACCACAAATGTAATTTGACGGAAAATCCAAATATTACTTAACACTTCACGTATTCAATTCAGTCACCTACACATACATCGAAATGGAATGCACAAAAAAGATCTCGTGGAACTTGGCAGAATTCTTCGATCAAAATACCACCGTTGAGGTAATTTTTTGCATAAACAAGCAGCTGTTCATACTGTCAATTTTAACATAATTACTAAACTACAGATAACAATCCAAGAAACCAATCAAGTATTCACAGCACCATTTGGACAATCTTTTTTGCTTTTAAATATTCTTGAAGAACTTACCAACTACACTGCAACAGTAAGTAACTGTACAAAAATGAAGAGATTTTGAAAAAACGATGTAAGTAAATACTTAAAAAAAACGATGTAAATAAACACGATGTAAGATGGTAATCGTAAGAAAGCTTGAAACTGCTATCTGAAAAATAGCATTCTGAAAAATAATAAACTGTAAAATAAACTACAGTAGCATGATATTTTCTATTTTAAAACTTTCTACAATAGAAATTTTTGCATGATCTATTAGTAAAAATAAATCATTTAGAAATATATCATGTATTTATCATTTAGAAATTAGAAATATATCATATATCATTAAGAAATATATTGGAAAAATATATCAAACCGCCTGATTAACCCATTAGGGGGAAACAGACTGTAGTGGGGTTTTGAAATTTTTGATGATTTTAATTTTTAACTGAATTTACTGCATCGTTATCATTTAGAAGTAAACACAAATGAGGTGTCCTAAAAGAATTAAAAAAAAAATGACCCGGTAAACCTTTTCACAAATCAACCATAAGGTTTGATGTAAGAACAGTAACTAAACCAGTTTTACTTTCACAATATTGCTAATGTTGAATTCTTGCAAGCTCAGTAGTGTTTTTGCTTTTATCATTTATTTTGCATCACATAAAATATTAAAAACTTAAAAGTTGCTGCACTTTTTTACTTTCACACACTTGAAGTTGCTTTTTACTGTACTTTATTAGCATTGAAATCACGCCAACCAAAACTCGGAATTTTTTGACTTACTACCCAAAATGTAAAGCATACTTTCCGATTTTAATTGTCAGAATATTTTTTAGTTATAAATTTTAGAATATAGTTTTTTTAAGCTTATACACTTTAGAATTCAGTTTGTTTATTGGGTTTTTTTAGACTTTTATTTCTCTTTTGGAGCCAGTTCTAGCCAATCTTTCATCCACGTTGATGTTCACAACTAAGAGGTCGCGCATACCTCTTCCAGTAAAAATTGCAGTGGTCAAATCATATTCCCCTTACACATGTGTTATTGAATGGCTTCATAAATGGTCTGCAAGTGATAGCACTGAAAGGCCAACACATTATCAGGTAACTAGCATTATTCTAAGCACAATTTTAATTGATAAATTTACTGGATAAATGTTAGTTGAAAATAAAACTGGTGAAAGTTCAGAATTAGTCTCAATGTTTTTACGTACAGATATTGGTGATGCATGCTTTTTCAATTATTGCAGGACCATATTGCTCAAGAGTTTTTTAATTGGTTATTTGTTTTCTTTATGTTTAGTTTAATTGCTTTTTGCTTATGTCGAGCAAGATCAAGTAAGAATATTAATTGAAATGTATTTAATCTTAAAGGCACACGTGTTCTATGATCAGGTTGTATACATATCATATGGTGTTTTATCGTAATACGGTAATCTTGCCCAACTTATACATGTAAAACACAGTGTATAGTTTGACTAAAAAATACAAAACTTAAAGAACGAACTTTTCAATCAAATAATTTTGAAAAAGGTCTGTTATGTGTCCTGGTTAAACTAAAAACTTGATCAGAAAATTAAAAATAACTAAAAAAAATTAAAACTTAAAGCACCGACGTTTTGACCGAATAATGTTGAAAAAGTTTTGTTAGCTGTCCTAATTTGCAATTATTATCATCAAAGGTGGAGTCCTCGAGGACGTTCTCGAGGACACATTTTGAAGTCCTTGGCATTGGCTATGGCCTCAAACCCTTCAAGCCCTCGAAAATATCCTGTCCTCGGCTCGAGGACAGCATTGTTTTTTGAATGGTTGAAAAGACAAATAACAAAACATAATAGTTTATTGAATTCTGGCATAGGCGAAGCCATAATTTTTGATTGATAGGAGAGCCCAATCGGAAAATCACATGAAATATGACGTCATCATAAATTTTCGAAAAGAGGGACTTTTGCGGGACAAAAATAATTTAGAATGGAGATCAGAAATTTGGTCCTAGGTTGGTGCGTAAACAGGATACTGCTAAAGGGGGAGGGTTTGAACCAAAAATTAATGTTTTCATATCATGTGGTAAATTGTAGAGGCGCATGAAGAAACTATTGTAACTCAAATGTATCACAAACGGGAGTCTGTGGTACATTTGAGTTACATCAGTTTCTTCATTCTCAGTTGCCGAGGTTATAGGTGATTGTTTGAAAATTTTCGTAAGTTTTCGGAACAAAAAACTATTTAATGCCTTTTGGATCGCATTTTGCACGTTTTTTAAGCCATTTGAAAAGACTGCATTTTTAACATTTGAAAGCCAATTGAAAAAAAATTAAATTATTCATGCTTCTCTTTGCTTACATTTCACGTTTAAAACCTAGCATTTTTTGAATAAATTTTGTAACTGAATTGGACTGGGTAAAGGGAAGCAACGTACATTGCCTTTTGTAACTTTATTCGCAGTAAGGAATATTCACTGGAAGATTTACCTTGGAGATCTTTGTTTTGATGATAGTTTAATTGTAATGTTTTGGAAAGGCTACCAGCGCGGAAGCCTAGGGAAGAGCCACCAGAACAGCAACTGCTTACAACAAACAAGGCAAAAAAGTTATCCTCTCAAAAGTTATCATGTGGTAGGATATCTTTTTCGCATTGCTTCTCTTACGCAGTCGCCGTTCTGTTGGCTATTTCCTAGGCTTCCGCGCTCGTAGCCTTTAGACCAGAAGCACGCAAACAAATAGTAATTTTTGTTTTGTCTTAAGAATAACCAGTCTTAGGATTACTTGTACGGCCAACGGGCACGGGGGCCTCTCAATTCAAATTCAATATTTTGTTCAATAAACATTTCCGCACACTATTTTTAAAAAATATTTTGTATGCAAAGCAAATGGCGAGATGGAGGTGGATTATTACTTGAAGAAGTTGATATGATAGATGGTTACTAATCATGTTATTGCATTAAGTTTCTAAAAAATTTTGAAGGCCAGAGGTTGCAACTTCTGGAACAAAAATCTTGAATTTCTCCCAGGTTATACATTTAAATTGATTGGCAAAAAATTAAATTGAAAGAGACCGGGCCCCACTGGTTGTCAATTTTAATATTTATTGTTAATTACTGTTGTTCGCGAAAATCCGAAAAAAAAGAAATTGAATAAGCAATAGGCTTTGTTGTCATCCTTTCAATCATTGGTGGCATTTCAATCAGGGGGGCCGGCCCTCTGTCTTTTCCTTGGCTATACGCCTATGACTTCTGACCTGTAAATTCGTTTTCTTTCCTTTTTTGAAAAATAATATAATGTGATACCCAAGTCATAATAAACCTTATTTTTAAGGGCACTGTGTGAAAGTTCTAATCGGAAAATGAGGGGGTAAAACGCAGTTTAGATAGTTCACTTATTTCTGCAAATACTTCAGGTTCGGGTGGTACAAACAGCAAAATACTAAAACCATTCAGGGCCATAGCAAGGGATCCGAATGTCCAGACAGAAACATTTCTGAGTTGCCATTACTAAAACATGACCGTGCTTATATGAATGTGGAATCACAAAAGTATGTTCGTGATGATAATGAAATCGATTACAGTTACCAGGGATGGCCTATGATAGCCTATGCTAAATATGTTACATGTAGTATAGCCCTGACACAATTAACAAAACGTCACTTGTAAACGACAGCTATTGTTCGGAAAATAAGCGAGCGAATATTGCAAAGAATTTGTTTTGAGATAAAGAAAGAACAACTCTAATTTTTACATTGCTACAATTTGTGAGGTTTTTAAAAGAGGGCATCCAGGGCAAACATATTCAATGCTTTCCTCCTTAATGCAGCTGTGCTGGAACAATCTTTTGGCAGCCGAAACGTAGGCTAAGCGCTCATTCATTAATCGGCATTAGGTGCAAGACTATAGAGAGACATCTATACTGAAATGTAAAGAAAAGATTGCTTTAAAATTAGGATTGGGAAACCGTGGGAAAAATAAAGTTTTTCTAACTTAACTTTTGCGGTAATTTCTTTTTTCAAATAATTGCTTTAAAAATCTAATTCTGTAATATCACAAAAATTGCTATTTTTTTGAAAAAAGAACTTACTAAAATTGTTCAACGGAGGCATGGAAACTTCGCCCTCGCCCCCAGAACCCGCAGATTTTTTGAAGGACTTAAGCCTACAAGTGCGAAACCTCATTTTATTTTAAAAATATAAATTTATCGTATTTTGCAATACTTTTAAATAATAATATCATAGTCGCTTTGCTATATTTAAAAACTATGATAATATTTAAAAATTTTTGTGAAAAGAAACCGTTTAACCAAACGATAAAGTTTCTGTTTGAGAAACTGTTGAAAAAATGGGGATTCATAATCAGTAAACATTTGCACGGAGCCGTAACTGACGAAATTAAAATCTCAAAATTGATCATTTCAACGTTAAGAATTTATAATTATTAAATATTCTCATTTCCAATTTACGAGTTACGGCCTTAATTGTTTTATTACCACAATATTGCTACGGAACGTAATCAACATTGCTGCAAACATGTAAAACTTCAAAATGACGTTTGTTATTTTTAAAAGCTACTGTTTTCGAATCACCATCAAAAACTTAACAAATTGCAATATCTTAACGATTTTCGCGCTTAAACATAATGAAGAATTTACCGACCATAATTTGGAAAAAATTCTGTCCTTAATCCTGGGCCTTGCCCTCGTCCTGTCCTGTCCTTGGCTTCGGACTTTTTTTGAGTCCTTGGTCTTGGCCTCGAAGGGTTTGTCCTCGACTCCACCTCTGATTATCATTCTAATTTAAAATTATCCAAAAAATTTGGAAAGTTTTTGGTCAAGTTGCGTTTAGACCGAACGCTTAGCAACGTAAAGGAGCTCATAATTTGCAACTTTGTTTTTGACACGCGCTATATTAGCATTTTCGCGAACGGTCTCTAGCGTCACTTGCAAAAGTAAGCGTAACAGTGCAAAGGAGCAATTCACGCGTAACTTTGAGCTTAGTCTGAACGCATCGTTACGATTATCCTTGCCTGCTAGAGCCGAATGCGAGTAGAATTATCAAACCCACATTTTTTACTCACATCGAATAAAAATTTAAGGGTTGTTTACATTGTAATATGTAGTTATTTTTCAAATATTTTTGTTTAAAAGTTTCAAATATTGATTATTGCAAAAGCCTCGAAATTTTTTACATTGTGACAGCAATTTTTGCATACAGATTCAAATATTTTACAATGGTATCAACCAGGAGAGTGTCACAATAGATCGGCACGAAGAAGAAAGTACATGGAGTGACATTAATACGACGCTTCAATATGGGGTTGACTTATCATCATTTCCAATTGCTACTAATTTAACATTTATGGTGAGAAGCTTTGCTGGATTATAGCAGTGATCATTATTAGTATGATTTTGTATATGGTCATGTCAACTTCAAAGTATATGTAGTGCTTTGATTACCCAAAAATGCTGGATTCTTTGAAGTAGCAAAATTGTATGTCAATTTGCTTTAGTTTTTCTCGTTTTTTTTTATTCAAATCTTATTTGCGCAAGACAAAAATTTATTTTCTAAATTAGCTTGTTCTGGCAAAACTCCAAACACCCACTGTTATCATTATCCATAAATCAATCTACATAAAGTTAGCTTACTTTTTTAAATATTCACCAATCAGTTGTCTGATCACGTCAGCGTGCACATTTCGTTTGTTTAATAAATGACGTTTACGATGCAAAAGATCGAGTGCCGCGAACTACATCAAGGATTCTGGTGGAAACATTTTAACGGATGAGAATTAAATCCTTTCACGAGAGAGAGAGAGATAAAATCTGGAAAAGCTACTGGTGAAGATGAAATC
This sequence comes from Trididemnum nubilum, assembly GCA_963965965.1. NCBI lineage: Eukaryota > Metazoa > Chordata > Ascidiacea > Aplousobranchia > Didemnidae > Trididemnum > Trididemnum nubilum. Next base: position 41,645,705 of record OZ014479.1, read on the forward strand.
AGACGCAAGATGTTGAAAGCGCTGACTGGAAAACGTATTCTTTGGTCAACGCGAGTAAGTCAAGTTGCGTCAAAGTTTCGCAAAACTCCCAGAGATTGGCAAACAGGTGTGATTATTCCAATATTCAGGAAAAGAGATCACCAGCAATGTACGAACTACAGAGGGATATCACTCCTCAGTTTGCCAAGGAATTTGTATGCCAAATGCCGTGAAAGGAAACGCCGAGAAATAGTGGAATCAAAACTGGAAGATGGTCAGTGCGGTTTTCGTCCGGGTCGCAGCATCACGGCCCAAATCTTCACTCTGAAGCAAATCTTCAAGAAATCTTCGGAGTACTTATGGCAAAGATCTCTTCGCATGCTTTGTCGATCTTGAAAAAGCATATGACCAAGTTCCTCGGGATAAACTTTGGAAGGTTTTGCAGGAGTATGGCGTTGATGGTCAATTGTTACGCGCCATTAAGTTATTCTACTGCCTACCAGAGGTTTGTGTTCTGATAAATTGCAAGCAATCCAAGCCGTTTCATGCCTGCGTTGGACTTCGACAAGGGTGCGTTTTGTCATCTCTCGTTTTCATTGTTTACATGAATTGGATCTACAAAAGCTGCCTAGCTGATGAGAGTGCCATGATTGGAAATTGCAAAATTAATCGTCTGCTATTCGCTGATGATTTAGTTCTGCTTTCTTCCACAAAATCTCGCATCCAGCGGGCATAAAATATCTTTGCAGATGCATGCGACACCGCCGGAATGAAAATAAGCACGGCCAAAACTGAGATATTTCACATCTTTCAAAACACCCTGATCAGTGCGGGTTACAAATGAATGGAGCGACACTGAAGCAGGTAGAGAAGTTCAAGTATCTTGTGGGTTGCATTTACGAGTGACGGAAGGCAAGACGAAGAACTCGATACCAGAATAGGCAAGGCTAGTGCAGTAATGCGAGCTTTGCACTACTCGGTTATCATGAAACGAAAACTGTCAAAACAGGCAAAGCTCTCAATTTTCAAAGCAGTTTTTGTCCCCATTCTCATTTATGGTGATGAATCTTGGGTAATGAGCTAAAGAGTGCGATCACAAGTGCAAGCGTCCGAAACGAGGTTTTTACGAAGAATCGAAGGAGTTGCATTGTTTAACAAGATGCATAGCTCTGAGATTCGAAAATCTCTTAACATCGAGCCGTTACTTCTCCGAATTGAAAGATCTCAGCGTAGATGGTTTGGCCATGTAAGCAGAATGCCTCAGAAAAGACTCCCCAAACAAGCTTTACTTGCCAAAGCAAATGGAAGAAGACCAGTTGGACGACCTAGAACTAGATGGACCAATTACATTGAGGATCTTGAAGGAAATCGCTTGGGACTTCATCCAAGCAAAATGATGGATGTGATGGAAGACAGTGAAGTGTGTCAGCTTAATCCAGGACCGGCGCCAGGATAGCGTGACTGGGGGGCATAAATAAATTTTAGATAACTGGGGGGGATAAATAAAAAGGCATAAATAACTGGGGGGCATAAATAAAAAGGCACAAAAATTTTACTTATTTGAATTCGAGATTGTGGACCAAACGAAGAAGATGTTTCACGCAAATTTTCAGGAATTCCGAGGTGAAGACCAAAAAAAAAAGAAAAGAAAAGGTATTCGTTCCAAAATATACGCGTATTTTTATGAATTCTGGGGTGAAGCCACAAAAACAAACGGTGTTTATTGCAAAATCTACAAAAATACAGTTCTTGCTTACGAATTGTGGGGATATAACCAGTAGTTTGGGAGTCTCAGGCCTCGAATTGCACTCCAGTAGCACCAAGCCTGTTAATTTCTTCGGGGCACAATCCTCGCTTGAGGGGGCGCAATTCTCGTTTGGGGGCAAAAGCAGTGATTTGGGGGGCACGGCCCCGGAATGCCCCCCGTGGCGCAGGGCCTGGTTTAATCTCAAGGTGTTGCCCCCCAACCCTCACAGAAAAGCGGGCAATGAAGAAAGAAGAAAAAAAAAATTGACTTTTCTCAGTGATCCTCTTTATAGGTACATTTTATAACACCTAGCTTTCGAAAACACAATCAAAAATAAATATAGAAATCGATTGGCATTATGATGAGTAGGTACCTCCTCATAACGATTTACAGTTCTGTTTCATAATACGGCTACCAATATGATTTAACCATTGCTACTGTATTGGCATACCGTAACGTGACAACATGTTCGCACAACAAGGTATCAATTTTTGGCATTCTTGTTCTTTATTTGCATCATGAAAACCAATCGCAGGTCACCAGGTGTAGTAGCATCACCAGGCCTAAAACTAGCTGACCAGTGGACAACCTTGACACATTGCTCATTTATGACCCAGAAGCCACTTAGAGCTTTGGCTTTATTTAAGCACCAGGTCTGAGGTACCCTACGTTATCACAACCAATAGCCCAACTCAGAACTGACACTGCTCTTACTGCCCTACAACTTACAGTTAAATTTAGTAGGCCTAAAATATCCCTGTGGATAATTCAAATTTTCCCCGACTTTTGCAACTGGTATGATCTGCTAACCAGTATGCACCAATACCCTGTTACCCACTAATGTGGGCACAAGCAGTTGATTTACAAAATTAACAAATTAAAAATACTGGTTTCTGGTATATGATAACCTATTTAGGTACCATTTTAGTTACTAGAATGTGGTACCGGTACCAAGGCCTAAAGTGATTTTATTTAATACCAACGGTACTACTAACTAGTACCAGATCGCAAAATCTGATTGGCTATTTTCATACTTTACTGTTTCACTGCCTTAAAAATTTGTTTTTATGCAAACTACAGCACAAACATTTTTTCTTTACACTGAATGAAATTTAGCTAAATGCTTTGGATGCTTGCTTTTTGCTCAAAAATTTTTTAAATCTTATCAACACGTCTTTGCCCCTTTAAAAATTTGATATTAATACCGGTAGCTTAGCGTTGTTTAGAACTGAAATTGATAGCAGCAGCTTACACAACTGCGGAATAACCTACACTAAATAGCCTTGACTGCAATTATTATTATACTTATCACAGCCTAGTTTTGTAAACAGCAGTTTTCTATAGAAGTTTCACGAAGGCTATACTTGCATAGTTGCTGTAAAAATTACGCTTTTGTCTTGCCCACAAAATTTTATTGAGTGATTTTCAAACCTTGATATATTAGGCTAAATTTAGTGAAACTCTGTCTAAGCCTATTTTTTCTGCAAAGTAACCTAATAAAAACGCTTTTGAATCAGAGGTGGAGTCGAGGACACAAGGCTCGAGGCCAAGGCCAAGGACACAAAAAATTTCGAGACCAAGGACAGACCCTCTCGAGGCCAAGGCCAAGGAACAAGGACACAGACGCAAGTGTTCTCCAAAAAAAAAAGTCTTTCAGGCGAAAAAGGTCTTAAAAAGTTTTTTCAGGCGATCTCTATTTGAAGAAACCAAAAAAAAAGGTCTTTGCAGATTTTCCGCAAGTTTTCTGGCGTTTTTCAACGAAATTTCAACGGTTCAAAAATAGTGCTGTCCTCGAGCCGAAGACAGGCCAATTTTCGAGGACTTGAGGCTTCGAGGCCAAGGCCAAGAACTTTAAAATATGTCCTCGAGGCCAAAGACTTCTCTAGGACTCCACCTCTGTTCTCAATCTAACAACCGCATGTAACTTGGAACAGGTTGAATGTAATGCTCTGCAAACTCCAACTACCTGCCTAACCTACATCAAAAAATTTGAACCAAATAGCAAAAACTCGCCTCCAGTTTTCGTGCTGAGTACGCCCGTGTCCAGGCTTGTTGTAAAGATCGCCGTGGTACTAGTATAGCTGATAATTTCAAAACTATATAATAGAGTCATTATTACTTTAATAGAAACAACCTCTCTTTCATAAAAACCCAATAAAATTTATCCTTGTTTTACGCACTTTTATATACATCCTTGGCAGTTTGTTTCAGCAGTGTTTCGCATTGTAGATATAATAATGTGTGTTTAATTTAAATTTTACTTAATCACTTAAATATGCACAGGAATTTCTTCTTTCTATAGCTTCAATCCTGTTATTAAATAATTTTTCACCTGGTTGAAAAAATAACTTTATTAATACCTTGGATTTAAAATATTCAATAAGTTACTAATTTAATTGAAGTTTTAAACCATTTTTGTTTGCAATGTACAGTTACTACACTCGTAAGCATTTGTAACGTTAGACATTAGCGCTTCTTTAATTTCTGTACTAAAATTGATGTAAATTTTGATTTATGGCTGTAACTTGCAACACTGCTGGAGAACAAAACTCCAATTTTTTAGTGGTATAAAACAGCTAAAAAATTAGAAAAACTGCACAGTTTTGCAGTATGCTAAGGAGTGTTTTTCAAAATTACTGAGAAAATACGAATCTTAAATAAAGCCTTTCAAAAGTTCTTAACATTTTTCAACTTGTAAAAATTTTAAAACGTGCTTTTATCTTTCAGTGGTACAATCAATGCCATTACTATAGAGGTAGCGAGGCCTAATTGCAAGCTTCAACGATTATTTTCAGAATTTTTTATCAATGTGGATGCAGAAAAACTGTCTGTTCACCAAAATTTCGATGTCTTTTTTCGTCAAATTTCAACAAATTAAAAAAGGTCTTCATTTTAAATTCCTTTTTTTTGTCGATATTTTTGGTGAAAGCATTTTTAAAGTTTTGTTGTTTGCTTTTTCCAGATGCTTGTTGCATCTGCGGGACCTGTTTTTCATTTGGGCTCCCAGGTTTGCTTCCCTCAGTTTCTCCAGTAGTAGGTGCAATATCTTGATATGAGCGTATGATGGTTTTGTGACGTAACGTCATTTAATCTCTTGCTCTGCTTTGTTTTAGCCATTAATTTTGATTTCAGATCCAATCTGGTGCGGATTGCGGCTTCAGCGAGGCTTTGGAAATAAACGGTTTCTGTAGAACTCCGAGCCAAAGAGGTACAGTAGCTAAGCCAGTTAAATTTCAGCTATGCACAGCATCATTACTTTACAGTACAGCAGTATATTAGCAGTAAGTACTGCGTATAGCATAATTTTAAAAAAGGGAAAAATCTACAGTAATGATTTACATTACAGCTCTCAATTTAATCAGTCATTAATAATAATTGCTGCAAGTGTGTTCTGAAACAAAGCAAGCTGCCAATCTCCGCGGCATTATATTAGGGCAATGTAGCTAGAGTACCGATAAATGCCCTTTGACCACGCGATGCCTTTTTGATCCACCAAAGGTTTGATCTCTCGCTTTAAAAGTAGATCGTTTAACAACTTGACGTTATTGCACCTATGAATTTTTTTATAGAAAAGTTTACGCAGATTTTGTCTGTATCAAATAACACTTTAACACTTTTATCGTCAACCCGAGCAACCATTGTTCAAGCTGAAGATATCTGTTCGAATGTAAATGGAACGTTTGCTTCATTAGAAGCTTATGGAATGAAGATCATTAAGCCTGTTTTACTGAAAGCCTTTGTAAAAGGTAAAAAAATGCTTGTTAAGTTGGCTTGTGCCATTGGTATTTATAGTAGGGTGATGCACAAATATTGATGGTACTATAGTAGCCAATCGGTCATGTAATAAGAAATAACTTTAAGGAAGAAAACCATCGAAGATTTTCTGTTAATATGATGTACTGTAATCTCAGCGATTGCCAAACAAGCATTGTGCAATAGATTTGCAATGAGAAAAGTTTGAATACAACTGATTCAAAAAAAGTGCTCGACAGCAAAGGCCGAGCGGAGATAATAACCGCTCGGCCTTTGCTGCAGCTACGATAACCAAAATGATATTTTATGGTATCCGAGATGATGGTATGATATACTAATAAATAGATTTAAGCATATTATACTTTCAGTCTGATTCGTACGTTGGTGCTTCTTAACTGATCAGATTTGGATTTATTAACCTACTGTATTTTGACTAATTATGCAATCTTTTCTTTATGCTTACAGCCAATATTAAGTTGATGGTAATCCAAACGTATCTGTTTATATTTTTGCAGATTTGACGTTAGTGAAAGTCTATCAAAATTCTGACAATCACTACCAATACATTTTTCAATCAAATAATTCTCAAAGCACCAATGTGGGCATGTTAAATTGGTTGATACCTGCAAACGGTCGCCTCAGAAATTTTTATCTTTATGAAAAGTAAGACGAAGTTGTTTAGTAAGATGATGCCGAGTAAATATTTTTTAAATGACTATCATTTTAGGCGACAATAACTGCCAAAAAGCGCGCTGCATTCTTTCATTCATTCATTCTTTTGATTCTTGATATTAAGATAGTAATTATTTTAGTGCAGTTTAGAGTTTTGTTCATGTTACGTGCATTTAGTATATGTAAATGGCAGATAGTACCCAAATAATTGCTTTTTAGATAGAGAATACAGTAGTTTTTAGGCTGCAGTAGACAGAGTCACTTACGTAGTCAGTTAATGTTAATCACTCGATTCATTTGCTCAACACTCATAGTAAATGAAATTTCTCTAAAGTTAAAACAAATACTGTAGTTGCTGGATTTTGGTAGGTCAAACTAAGCATAGCAGCCTAGATATGACCTAGCCATAATAAGTTTGGGTTAAATTTAGGGTTCACTGTTCAGTTCATTCATTCATTCGTTCATTCTTTCTTTTTGTTCTTGAATCTGCTTCAACGATAGGATATCTGGGGGCGATGCTATGCTCTATGCACAAAGAACAATATTTGTGATTTTTGTTCGTAAAATTCTCAAAAAATCTTTGCCAATCGACGATTGCGAATACGAACAAGAACTATGCTCGGTATGTGTTTGCATATTTTGAAAAAGTTGAGCAAAATGATACCGATGTAATAGTATGTTTAGTGCTAGCTGAAATAGTTAAAGCTTTTTTGTCTTCCTTGAACTACTCGAATCAAAGTTAGAAAGATACATTAAGCTTTTTAACTGTGTGTGAGTTTGCGTAAGCATGAATACTAAATAGTCAACTGAACATTACTAATCGGAAGAAAAGTACGGAGTAGAGTTTGCGTTTATTATGTAAACACACAATCACCAAGTGAGCTATCGCGACGCGTTTGGACTTTGTTCAAGGACCTCACCAGGCGAAAAATGCACATAAAATTTTCAAATTTTGTACAGCATATAGCACTGCAAATTTAGCGTTGTCCGCGGGTTTTGGTATACATAATTGGTCACTGAAATACATAATCGGTCTTGATATGCATAATCGGTCATTAAAAAGCATAATCGGTCACTAAAAAGCATAATCGGCCACTAAAAAGAAATTGTTCCTGCTCGTGAATTAAACATCACAAACTGAGAATTGTTCATATAAATAGCCAATGGTCGTATCTTTCGTTTGTGGAAGATTCGGAAAGGAGTTACGAATTCCAAAATTCCTTTCCAAGATCTTTTTATTTTATTTCTAATTGGGTTTTATACGATTTACTGCACTGTATATTCAGTTTTTCTTTACTTCTAATAAAGTATGTTGCTGTAGCTCTTTTTTCTCAAAGTTTTTGAAGTTGTTTTGATGGTTAGAATAGCACTATGGTTTTCAAACAATTTTAGATATTTTTGAAATGTTTTATGGTAATAACCAACCGAGTTTCACACGTTGGGTTCAAGTCAAAAGGGTTCATTATTTTTATTGCAAATATGTCAAAAATGTCCAATTATTTTCCAAATATCACAAAAAAATTTCAATGACTGGGTTTGTGACGCAGACTCCAACCTGTGATGTACGTACACGACAGGGCCGCAACTAACAGGGGAAGCCAGGGGGGCAGCCCCCATCAAAAATTTTTTTTGCTCCCCCCCAAACCCCAAATCGGCAATAGGATAAGATGTTGGTAAGTAGCCTACTGTAAGGCTGTTGATTAATGATTTCACCTGATGCAAAATATTGCGTTTCACAAAATTTTGATAAGTGGTACATTGATTGTAATGGCACCCGGTATGTATATTGCATAATCGCAATCGCAATCCTTCCTTAGCTGAGCTGCTACAATTGTTTGGTAAGAAAAATCTTTGAAGAATATTGCAAAATTTTATTGCGATGCAATAGCAACTATTTTGCAATCGAAAATTTGACGTTAGATGCGATTGCAGTTGCACGCTGGATTAAGCAATGGGTGCACGTTGCCGCTATCTCCTCGGCCAAAAAGTTGTTTAGTAATTGTTGTACACTGCGCTTTGTTGAGTCAAATTTGGCAGTAATGGATAGGCTTGTCATGAATCGTACTAGAGACCATCATCCTTGTCCGTATCCTGCTTCTTCTAAAGCTACCGATACTCCTTCCACTTCCTTTTCAGCAAATGCTTCTGGTGCCCCTGGTTATCTTATCCTTCTGGCTCCTTCACGTCCAAACTTGATATTATGCCCGAAAACCAAGAATAACCGCCGCTTTTGTCCCGAATGGATCCGAATCCATACCCGCAAAAACCGATGAATTAAACTCAGCTTCAGAGGTTGCTAAAAGCTTTTTCATTTTCAAAACAAAACTGCCCAGCATATAGGCGTAGCCAGGGTAAGGCAGGGGAAACCAAATTGAAATGTAACCAAGGTCAAAATGTGACAAAAAAGCCAATAGTTTCTTCAGTTTTAGTTTCTTCTAGCATTTTTCGCTTACTACAATAATTAACAACAATATTGACAACCAGGGCCTCCCCTCAAATCAGTTTTTGCCAACCAATTTAAATGTATATATGCAGTATGTACAGAAACCCAGGAGAGATTAAAAGAGTTTGTTCTAAACGTTCCTTTAACAAGCCCTCATCTAACCTTTTCATAAACGTATTGCAATAGCTAGGGCTGGATTTACTACAAGATTGCGTTGTAACAGATATGGGCCCCGTGCTTAAATGGTGAGACTTTTTTTTTGGTCTTTACCTCTATTTGGCTAGAAGATGTTGCAAAACTCACCAAAGTGCCAAGGGCCCTGCGCAATGTAAATCCAGCCCGAGAAATAGCATGGTTTGCAGGCTTAACCATCTATTGTACCATTTTTAAATAACAATTATCCACCTACTTCTGGCCAGTTTTTACGCGACGAAATACTTTTGAAAAGAAAGTAGCTAGGGGAAGTGCTTATTGAACAAATTATTAAATTTGAATTGAGGAAGCTTGAATTCCTTGGTCGTATATGTTTTCCTGCAGCTGGTTATTTTTATGATAAAACAAAAATCTTTAAGGATAATCTTTGAGTAGATTATTGTTTACTGCTAAAATATTGCACGAGGTAATTGCTTTGTTTTCCCCTACCGGGGTACCTTGCTTTCCCCTACCTGGGACCAATCACTAACAAAATGTAACCTCAAAATGCAAGATTTTAAACGTGTTTTGAACTTAACTTGTAAGTTAAGTAAGATTGATCAATTTAATTTTTTCAATTGGCTTCCGAATGTTAAAAATTTAGTTCTTTCAATTGGTTCTAAACACGTGCGAATTGTGATTTAATGGCATTAAAACAGTTGGTTTTCCAAAAAAATCACAAAAAAAATTGCCCAGCAGCTGGGGGTTTTCCCCTAAACTCTCCATCTACCGACGACTCGGGGCTCCGCCGCTAGACCCCCGTCTGTGATACGCGTGAGGTACACTAGCTTGCTCAACAATTCTCCCAATTTACACTTTTTTGGGGGGTTTAAGCTCTCTCCCTTTAGCAAAATGCTGGTTATGTACCAAACACCAGCCACAGCTTCTGATTTTCCAAACTGCAATATCGTTGTCCCTCAAAAGTTTTTCTTTTGAAAATTTCTGATGACGTCATTGCATGTGGTTTGTGGTTTTGTCCCCCTCTCCCAATCAAAAATTTTGGCTACTCTTGTAGCCCAGCTTGCTCGTATTGAAGAAACAGACATCAATTTTTTTGCCCTCCGAAAAAAGTTGCCCCCTTCCCCCCAAAACAACGCTCTAATTGCGGCACTGGTACACGAGCAGACGTAGTTCTCCTCGTAGCAAAAAAATTGAACATTACCTTATGATGTACGAGTAATAATCAAGTTTATATGTCATCGAACTCCCAACATAAAATCACAAAAATCAAAAAATAAGTTGAAAAAGTCGCAAAAACATTTTCTTACAAAGGGAGACTTCGCGGTGAACGGTTAGAGTCTTTTAAACGGGCACACTATTTTTTATACCTACTTTACCATAGTTGACATTTCCAAATACTGTATAACAGCATCATGCTGATGGGCCTTGAAACAAGTTTGTTTCCTCACGCCCCTCGATGCCATCTTTAATACGTCCCTGTTCAAAACACATGTGTAAACTGAATAAAACTGCCGCGTGAAATTATTTTAAGTGTTGCTTTGCTGCAAACACACAATAGCGCATTCATTTTTGCAAATTTCAAGACTTTTTACAATACATTGAGCTTCAAAATATTTTCGCAAATTTCTGTGACTGATGCAGACCATTTTATAGAAAATTACGAGGATTTTTCCAAAATTATGAGGAGAATTTTCAGAAAACAAAAAACATTTGAGGGAATGTTTCAGAATTTATTCTTACAAGGTAGCATAAAATATCAAATATTCGCCGGTTTTTTGCGTCATTTTTACGAAAAATTTTTGTTCGTACGAAAAGCAGAACATTTGCCTTCAACAGTAATTTTTGCCAAGTGTGTATCGCGTAGTTGACTAACTCTAAACAAATCTTAGCATTTATAAATTCGTAATGTTATGCATTATCAGTTTAGGCTACTTTATATGCCAATACTCTTTCACAATTTTTAATGCAAATATGAATAACCTCTTAGGGCTCCACTTCGGCTTCGGTACTGATCGCACAGCAGTTTTATTTAATTTTATTAAAGAAAGTAAATCCTAATTTAAAATTCTAAAATTTTTAAACATTTTAGACTCAGCAGTAAATTATAAATCTGAAACATCGGAGTGTAAAATTTTTGTAAATCGATCTCGAATGCAATAGTGAAATTATACCTTGCATTCAATATTGAGGCTACCTTGCATTCAAGATCTGTTTACACAATTTTTATACTTTTTGCTGTTTTTGATATGATTTATTTTTTAATGATGATGGACGCATAGCTGATCCCAAAATGTTTAAAAGTTTTTCTATTTTACATAAGGTTTTACTTTTTTGATTTCACATCCTTTGTTTTTAATGTTTCAGACCGTTCGGTTCATTTACCAAAAGAGTGAGGTTCTGTAAGTTCACCAAAAGAGACATGATTCGCGAGAATTGTAATAATGGGTGGAACTTGAACTTTGATTTGTTTGGAGGAAATAATGAAACCAAGAATACAATTAAGATTTACAATTATTTTCGTGTACTAAATAATGGCAATTCAAGTAATTTATTTCTTAACGTCACAAATTTATCACCAAATGATTTTCGGCCCATTAAGCCTGCAGCTATTTATATTCCAGGTGAGTTTGAAATCCGCTTTTGCGATTGTACGAATATGCTAATTTTTAATAAACTTTTTTGTCAAATAACTGTAGTCAGTGCCATCGCCAGTTCAGATGAAGTAGGGGACACTAGCCGAAAGTGAGGAGCGCTAAAATTGACCGATTTTTTGCACATTAAAACTCATCTAGTACGGTTACAAGTTATTTGCTATTTTAAAAATTCTGTATTCATGTCTAAAGCAGAAAGATTTATTAGGCCTACATTGTTTCTTAACTCCCTTCGTCTGCTTCCTATATTCGCTTGAAAAATCCATCTGCAGCAGTGATTACGACCTAAGCAATCTTGAGTGGGCTCTGAAAAAACAAAAACAGCTGGTCTTTGAACACCAAAAAGTTGGATTTTACCAACGGGAAAAGCTTGAACCAAAAGTTAAAATATTTTTATTCGAAAATGTTTCAGTTAGTTGACGCGCTGAGCAAACTGGTGCAACTTAATCGCATCATAAACGGGGTCGGGGGCGTTGCCCCCAGCCGCTTTGCGATTTTTGAATTTTTTTGCAAGAAATAGCCTTTTCAGCGCCATTTTGATCACATTTTGAACGTTTTCAGAGCTATTTGAAAAAACTACATTATTTAAATTCGAAAATCATTCGAAAGAATTAAATTTTCCATCCCCTTCTGATCCCTTACTTACAGATCAAGTCCAAAACATTCTTAAACGCTAGTATTTCGGAGTTAATTAGACCTCAGTCACCCCTTGGTTCACGCATTATTAATTTTGTTTCTTGTCATGATCACTAGATAAGAAACGAATCTGTAAGCCTATATCTCTATTCCGCGACACATCCGTGGGCGTTTTGCGACCCAGATGTGCGTCGCGACTCATGATTTGAGACACACTCAATGAATATCGAATAAGCAAAAATGAAAACCAGTACAGTAGTGTGCACCGTATAAAAAAAAAAGACAAATTATTGCATCAAAATTATGTTAGAGCACTTGGTTAATAGCAATTTTGTGAAAGATCGAGAAAACGTCAGACGAGAATTCTACATCATAATCTGTTGTCATGAGGCTACGTGATGCTCCTAAAAAATTATTTTGAGTATACCGAAATGGATGGGCACAAGCAGTCTTTAGGAGAGTACATTGTTTAAATACCTACAACCCTTCCCCCCTAGCGATGGCACTGACTATAGGGTTAAGTAAATGATTACGAGTCGAAACGAACTACTGTAATTCAGATGTAAAGAGATACCGCTCGACATCGGTTTTGTTAAAAATATGAGAACTACTTGATGCAATGAAGAGGTGCCCTAAACTTTGTTCTTCTATTCTCCTTATTTGGGAAAATAGTTTTAACCCGTATCATTGACAATACTGCGTTTCGAAATTTTGTTACATCGATTATGGATGACTTCGCAAAACTTCTTGCTAAATGAGAAACGTAATTTTCAATAATCAAACACGCCTTACTTATTCAGCAATTGCAAAATTTGTTGTAAAATATATAACGCGATTGTTAATATTCACCAAAAAAGTTTGCAACGTCATCTTTTTCTGATATCATAAAATTTCGAAACGCTGAGTAGCCAATGGTACGGAGTCAAATGGATTAAATCTGTTTTTGTAGATAAGGGGAATAATGAAACAAGGTTTGTGGAACCTCTTGATCGCCACAAGTAGTCCTGATTTATAAAAAAAAAGACCTTGAGCAGTATCTTTTCAGAGATACATTCAGACCTGTATACACGATTACGCAAAATTAACTCTGGCACTTCGGTGCACAAAAAGCGTCTACAAAATCGATAGGGTAAATTCGTTTCTGATATAAACCAAAATTTATTGTGTAAGGCGGCTTTTTCCGGTCACGCCTTTTTACCAACGCAAATTTGCGTGATATCTTTTTTAATGTAAATGCTAAAAAAGGAAAAAGGAAAAATGCATGCAGTCAAATAAAAGGAGTATTTCTGCGCACAAATACGCGTTAACGTTAAAAACCGCTAATAGATATGTTTACCGAATGATGATTCGAAAAAAACTTTGTGGTTTTGAACTAGTTGCTGCATTACATGCAGATTTCCCTTGTTACTTCATAACAATATAATAAAAAGTTGCTACATGGCAGAATAATAACTAAGTTACTATTATGCTGTCTCAGCGGCAATGAGCTTCACTTTTAGCGCGACGTGAAAGTGACCGAATTTAATCCGCAGTGCATTTTTTGAATTTTGTGTCTATATTGTGAAGTGAAATTAACTTTAGGTGCGTCTGAAATCTCTTTTTTAAGCATGTTGAACAGCAAAATAATTCTGATATTGGTATATTTTGTAGTAGTTTTTGGTGTCTAAAAAAGCTTCTGCTATATTTTAATGGCGTTTGTTTTTTATACAGATATCAGTATATTTTTTGGGCGTCGACCATTAAGAGAAGCAATTGAAAATGACACAAACTGTACAGAAGCTAACAAAACCAGTCAAGTCAATTCGCTTTTGAATAATGAAACAACGATTAACTGTACAACCGATGCTGCACAAAATCCTCCATGCGTGCTGATGTCTTTTCCTTTAACTTATGATGATGGAATCAATTTGCTACCAAAACGCTGTGATCAAGATGAAGCTTATTTTGCTTGTAACGTGCCGTGTAAGTTTCTTGATGCTCTAGCATTTTTCTAGCATTAAAACGGATTAATTCAACAAAGGTAGTCAAAGTGATAAAAGAGGATCACGCTTCCAAATCAAGTTTTTAAAGTATTAACTTCAATAAACAAAATTTACAAAACATTAGGTATCTTGCTATGGACACCACCCAAAACTTTTTAGATTTATGTTTTAAGTTCAATCGTTTATGCACGTTGTTTAAAAGCTTTATCGAAAAAATAAAAACAAAAAAAGAACACGAACACGTAAAAGCAAAACAAAATAATTATTGCACCAAAACTTCATCTTCAAAATACATTGTAAAATTTTGTCTACGTTTTTTGATTAAAATTTATAGAAGTTACTATCCTCGTACATAAAAGAAGTTACTGGTCATCATGTAAAAAAAATATTGTAAAAGCCTTTTCGCCATTTAAAAGATACACGATTATTTTAATTTGACGAATCCAAAAAAACTTTTCCGAATTATGTCTAGCTTAAAAATGAAAGTTGCTTTGTGAAAAGATCCTAGTGTAAAACAAAAACTTTCCTGAGTGTCAAAAACCTGTTTCTTTTTTGGATAAACTTAAATGAGACTGGCGAACTCTTTGTTGCGCAAAAGAAACCAAATTGTATATCAGCAACTTTGTTTTATTCCACAGTAACTTTTAAGCTTGAAAATGATGCGTGCAACGGATCATTCTTGAAACTTTCTTGGAATACGGAATATGATATTACGGACAATCTGATGGTCCAGGTATGACTGCCAGAATCAACTAGATCAATCTAGATTTGATAAAAAATATGAGAGTCAAATTTAAATGAAACATATATTTTGAAGTGAAAACTCATCAGTTTGTCTTTAAAGCATTCAGTGTTTTTTTTTTTCTTTCTTTGTCAGTTTTTTTGCTTTGAAGCTGATTTATTAAGGTGCAGTATTTTTTAGTAATTGCTAAACTGCTCTTGTTCAACATTAGTAAAAAAATTTGGACAAATGGCATACTGCACAGTATTTTGTCTTACTGCATTAATAGACAACAATTTTTGGTGAAAACTACAATCAATCTTATTCGATACCATTTCGTCAATCAAGCTTCATTTTTGACAACTTGGAGATCCAAACCTATTACACCATAGAGGTAGGCATCTGATTTACGGTAACTTATGCAAGAAAAATCCTTGAAAAAGCATTTTGAAATAGTTTAGAACTTGCTATAAACTTTTTCAGTAAACGCGAGCAAAAAACATTTGTCAGAGCATGTCTCGAATTTAATTACATTTTGATTTATGAAGTTGCTTTGGCAGGAGACAGGAAAGGGAGCTTTCGGTTATCTAGTCAAGCTTTCATCTTCCCGCGCTGTCTACGCCTTTCACCTACTTTTTACCTACACGCGTTGTATAGTCTTTTCACGTGTTACTAGTTCTACGATTTTTTTATACAACAATACAATTTCTTAATTTAGAAAATTTTAGCTTGTGAAAACGAAGTTGTAATTCCTTTCATCAGCTGTTTTTCGTGAAAGCTTTATCGACTCTGGACAAGAAACAACAAAAGACTAATCTGTCACTTTTTCAATTTTATATAACTTTCTTGTATAGTCGCTTCAAATGTCAGAGCAACTGTAAAAGAACCAGTGCTTAATACCGGGACTAAAAAACCAAAAAAAACAAAACAATCTCTATCATAAATTGATTTCTATTTGGGTTGCTCTGGATGATATGACTAGCAGCTTAAATCTCTCAAACTTTCTCAGTTATATTTAAAAAATTAATAAAATTAATTGCCAATGTTTGCCAAGTTTGGTACAGCGGATTGGTGAAATAATTGTGGGTTTGATGAAACACACATGAATTTTTTTCTGTATGTAGTTTATGCCTCAAAGGTGATTTTTGGGTATAGGGCCATCTCAAATTCAACCTGTAACAAAAATGGCGGCAATTTTTAAGATGCCCGCAATTGCGTGTTTGAAATTCTTAATTTAGGACTACCAATGATTTTCCTTTTTATCATATAAATACACAACAGTTGAAATTGCAATTAATTACTAGCTTAAAATTAAAATACAATTTAAAAATACGTAGGAGCAACACCAGACGTTTAAATAAAGCCCCAAATTTTGTAAAATGCGGGGATTCCCCGAAAATAAAATTTGCATTTTTTTTAGTTTTTGTATTGGTATTTCTAAGACGTAAATGCAGATTTACACAATTCACATAAATGCCGTTTCCTATGGACTGCCATTGCCACATATGAAAACATCAGCTATGACATCGCAATTTATGACGTCATATCAAAATTTTATAATTCGAGTTTTTTTGTCAAAGTTTCTAATGCATTTTACACAGTTTGGCAAAGGTGGGCATTGCTGGACATTGCCATAAAATTGCAATAAAATTAGTTTAGGCCCGAGACCAGGCCCGCAAATTTTCGCCCCTCCTACAAAAGTCGGTTACTAATACATGATACCGGTATAGGTAATTTGCCCCCCCCCCCTGAAATATTTTTCGCCCCCCTAAGCATTTACTTCTAGTTTCGGGCCTGCCCGACACTCTACATATGCCTACTGTAACTTTTATACCAGACAAAGCTATTTGTATAGCTGAAGTTATTTCAAGCGCTAAAATAAAACCGCTAAGATTTCAAAACATTGAGAGCCCACAACAAAATCAATATTTGAAAAATATCCAATATCATCCACATCTGAGGAAAAATAGCCAGACATTCATCTGACCAATTAGGGCAAAGTCACAAAATCAATATTTGCAGTATTTCTAAAACCTAATGTATCGAACATCCCCGAAATGGATTTGTGCAAAACGAGGTGGAGTCCTCAAGGACGTTTTTGGCCTCGAGGACACATTTTCAAGTCCTTGGTCTTGGCCTCGAAGTCTCAAGCCCTCGAAAATTGCCTGTCCTTTTCTCGAAGACAGCACTATTTTTTAAACCGTTAAAATTTTGTTGGAAAGAGCCAGAAACCACGCAGAAAATTTGCTAAGACCTTTTTTTTCCTCAAGTAGAAATTGCCTGAAAAAAAATTTTGAAGACCTTTTTTGCCTGAAAAAAATTTTTGAAGACGTTTTTTTCTGAGATCGCTTGAAAAAATTTTTTCAAGACCTTTTTTTTTGGAGAACACTTGCGCCTGTGTCCTTGGTCCTTGGCCTTGGCCTTGAGAGGGTCTGTCCTTGGCCTCGAAATTTTTTTGTGTCCTTGGCCTTGGCCTCGAGCATTGTGTCCTCGACTCCACCTCTGGTGCAAAACATGGTAGAGGGGTACAAAATCACCTTACTACAGTGTAATACTTCAAAATGATGTAAATAGAATTGTAAACAGTATTAAATGTTGTATTCTCTCAGCCCTGTCACTCAGAGCAGTGTCCACCGCACTGACATTGAGCTGTACACTCTAAAGACACCTTATGACATTTGCAGCGTCCACGTTTGTAGTCGATCTTGCAGCCACAACGCAAGAGTTCCCTGCATGCCTCTGATGCTTCCGGTAGGGTCGTCCAGATTACATCCCATCCACCAGAAGCCGTCTTTTTCCAACCCCAGTCATTTGGTGACGGAAGCTTTTGAGAAGGAGTCATCATTTGGCCCCAACAATGACCAGCCTGGTAGACAGCTCTCTTGGTGTGCTCAATAAGCGCAGCTACTGTAGGAGGCAGACCAACAATAGCTCTGCCTTTCTTGCTGAACAGCTGTTTTCTTGCCCGATTCACACCCTCTTCTGTGCTAGTGCGATCATACAAAAGAACCACAAATCGCTCCAACTGTTGTATCCACTCCTTAATGGCACTTAAGTCTGGCATCTTACCCAAGGCAATGAATGCTGGAGTAATATCTTCATAGGTGGTCCAAGTGTCCCACGCAGTTTTTTTCCTCTGCCCCCAAAACAGGACACCGTGTCACATCCAGTGAAAGCATGAAACATCAGCAAGGCTTCACATCGGTCGGGACCGAGAGTGTTGGCAATTTCGTGAGTAGCGATAAACCTGAAGCTCTTTCTATTTCCAAAGGCAACCATAGTTCAGATAAATTTAGGCAATTGCCCGATGCTATAGCCAGGACCACTACATCTGCATCGACTGTTCGTATTGATGCATTGCTATATCCATGTCGTACAACATCTTTCAGGTGCATGAAGATACGAGTATCAGCTTCCTCGTGTGTACATGGAACTAGAGTTAAGACATCCTAGTAATTGCAGGAAAGAACGCCATTGCCTTGTGTGGTGATGAGATGTTTGTTCGTTTCAATTTCAGCCACGTTAGAAGCCAGGAAAAAGAAAAGCTCCGTCTTGTTGTCATCAATACGCAGAAACTCTTGCCAATTTCCAGGAACTGCACTTCGTGGCTCGACTCTTCGCCTAATTCCCCTTCATCTATTGCTACGCGTTTCCGATTTCTAGCTGTCAGCAATGTACCGATCCCAAACAATATCTAGTCTTTCCACATGTTAAAGCTGGGATAAAATATAAGGCACAAAGACATCGCTGGCATAAGCTTTAGATGTCTTTGCTGTCCTTGGTTGTAGCATATTGTCATAGCAGTACCATCAAGGATGCTGACCTGTGCTCTGGGGGTAGAGAGACACACTTTGACCGGAGCAAGATTTTCCAGACAAGGCATCAAGTCCGACTTGTTTCCAGTTCTTAGTTTGCTCATAAAAGATAAAAATGGTGGATATGCCTGGTTTTTATGCTGAAAGAATTTGTCTAAATCACCATGGCGTATCTGGGAATCAACGTAAAGCTTGGAAAAGAGTGAACAGTCATTCTTCAGGGATGAAATCTGTAGATCTTTTCTTGATTTTACTCAGCATGGTGAGCGGCTAAAAAGGTGTAGGTTGTTTCTCTTAATAGGATGTGTAATAGGCATCGTCTGGTTCACAAGCGTTTTTTCAACATACGACTCGTATTGCTCAAGTCCTATTTTCAGAATCTGCCCTACTGTTTCTGCCACTGCTGTGTCCACAACGTCTCTGCTATTCAGGACAAGAAGATCACTGCTGTATTCAGTCAATGGGTTTCCCATCTCTTCTATGGCATGGGTCAATGATCGCACATCTTTTTGAAATGCTATCTGCGCATGACTCTTCTGTTCGTGGTGACGTCTATCAATGCTTTCGCACTTTTCGGTTGCGCTCTCAAATTCCTGGAGCAAACGAGCCATCTCTGGACCACACACACACCATCCAGCGACGAAGAGCTGCAGGGTTCTCAGTTAAGCCCACAGCATCATCGTCTCTTTTTACGGAAACATTATTTTGTTCATGGGCTTGATCAATGGCAATAGCAGAGGAGGCACGCTTTGATTTCTTGACAACCAATTTTCCTTTCAGAAACTCAGCGTAAACATCAGGATGGAGTTGCTTTCGCAAATGGATTGACACCCATCTCGAATAGTGCATATGGTCTAAGGAGAGGAACCAAGGGACGATCTTGGACAAGGCTTCTATGTAAAGCAGAAAATTAGCTTCCCGTATCGCCCTTACATAAACCATCACAACCAGCTCCAACTGTAAGAACAATGACTAGAATTGGAATTGAGAACTTGAGTCAGACTCAGAATCCACCTCCTGCTTCAGTTGCTTCAGCCAGCCGTAAAACATACATTGAAATATTAGTACCGGTATTCATTTCTATAGATTGTGTAAGATAATGCGATAAGTTAAAAACAAATGTAAAAAATTTAAGTTAAAAAAAAAATGTAAAAAACTGTTTATTGAATAATAAAAAACCTACCAGTGTTCTTTTCGCAGTGCATCAGGCATAAGATGACATTCTGGTCGATTTGGGCCTTCTTATTTTCGTACAATTAGCTCTTGCCTTAGAAGTCCAACTGGAGGATTATTGGTATAGGTCTGGGGGAGAGCTGCTGACATCTTCTTGTCAGAGGTGGAGTCCTCGAGGACTCCTTGGCCTCGTGGACACATTTTCAAGTCCTTGGCCTTGACCTTGGCCTCGAAGCCTCAAGTCCTCGAAAATTGCTCTGTCCTCGGCTCGAGGACAGCACTATTTTTTAAATGGTTAAAATTTTGTAGATCGGCTAAAAAATGTTTTTCTAGACCGTTTTTTCGGAGATCGCCGAAAAAAATTTTTTGAAAACCTTTTTTTTTCGGAAAACACTTGGGTTAGTGTCCTTGGTCCTTGGCCTTGGCCTCCAGCATTCCTGTTCTTGGCCTTGGCCTCGAGCCTTGTGTCCTCGACTCCACCTCTGCTTCTTGTCGCCTCCAACTTCACGACTGGTCTGGGCAGTTACAACCCTGGAAGAGCCACTAAATTCTTGGTCTGGATGTTGAAAAAACGAAATTCCAGTTCCATGGAATGAGTCGTGGGAATTAGTAGAGCTGGGGTTGTGGTCTATGTTATCAACTGCTGTTGTCGCGAAGAGACCACCATTCAGCTCAGGAGGACAAACGGCTTTTTCCATTTTGTAGTAATGGCATATATTGTCGCCAAGCTCAGCTTAGATGGTCAGCACCCGGTCATATGAAATACTCAGTTTCAATTCATACAAACGATCCACCATTTCACGCTTGCGAGTTTTCGTGTGAACTAAAACGCCCAAGTAGATGGGAAGAGGTGTTTCTCTTACTTGATTGCGTTTTGTGCGTAGAGTAGCCTATGTTGGTTCTCCCGACGCCGTATTATGCTGTTAGACATCAATAATTGGGAAATCGTGAGCACTGGCGGGGGAATTGTTGAAGAGCTTGACTGTACTTTGATGTTTGGACCATTTAGCACCATAGCAACTAATTCCAACAAAAACATTGGAACAGATTCTTCCTGGCTGTTGCGTTCAAAGGAACTAGCAAACTGGTTTTTCATCTTAAGCATGTCTCTTTTCATTATCTTCACAGCCCTAGCAAGATGAACAGCTTCATCATCAGCGTCATGCTCACAAGCTTTCCTCAGTGCATGACCGACACATTTGTTGGAAACAAGCATTATATCACGACCTTACTTGTGAGGTTTCATATCGAGAAAATATGCCGGTATTCTCTTTTAGCAACGTTTAGTTTAGCTTTCAATGCCTAAAGATCGGCAAAAAACAAGTAACGTGTTACGCCACTTCTCTTGTGATGACGTCATCAAAATTTTGGTTTGCATTTACAAAAACTTATTAGAGGAGCTACCACCATGCAAAAATTCAGACCTCTATGTCATCTCAAATAACTTTTAATAATGTCTTTTAATGGACCTATTTTAACAGCCTTCCAAGTGCACAGAGCTGGACAGCGCTGTTTCGAGCTTTTAGCTCTCTTCGGCAGCCCTCAGCTTCTCTAACAAAGTTATTCCCCAGCTGGACAAGACTCTTGGCCGAACTGGACAAGCCTTAAGGGCTTGCACAGCGGCAGAGGGTTTGTAGGGAATAAACGATTTTTCACTTGTGGTACTTAAAAAAACAAGTGAAAAAATCGCTGAACCCTTGTAGTAAGGACAGCCATAGGCTATCCCTACTACAAGGGTTCCCCTTGTGTGACCACGGAAATCATAACCGACAAGTTTGACGTCCTTCGTGGTCGACTCCTGGGAAATCATAACGACTTCTACTGGCAGTTAGGTGGCCAGATCAACCACCAACCCTGCAGCTACAAAGCAGCTCGAGTCATAAGATGCACAGAGCTGGACAGCGCTGTTTCGAGCTTTTAGCTCTCATCGGCAGCCCTCAGCTTCTCTAACATAGTTATGATTTCCCAGGAGTCGACCACGAAGGACGTCAAACTTGTCGGTTATGATTTCCGTGGTCACACAAGGGGAACCCTTGTAGTAGGGATAGCTATAGGCTATCCTTACTACAAGGGTTCAGCGATTTTTTCACTTGTTTTTTTAAGTACCACAAGTGAAAAATCGTTTATTCCCTACAAACCCTCTGCCGCTGTGCAAGCCCTTAAGGTTTGTCCAGTTTGGCCAAGAGTCTTGTCCAGCTGGGAAATAACTTTGTTAGAGAAGCTGAGGGCTGCCAATGAGAGCTAAAAGCTCGAAACAGCGCTGTCCAGCTCTGTGCATCTTATGACTCGAGCTGCTTTGAAGCTGCAGGGTTGGTGGTTGATCTGGCCACCTAACTGCCAGTGGAAGTCGTTATGATTTCCCAGGAGTCGACCACGAAGGACGTCAAACTTGTCGGTTAGCCTTCCAAGTTTCATGCTTGTTTCATCAAACCCACAATTCTTCCAAAATTTTTCACCAATCCGCCGTACCAAGTTTACTGTTTCTGACCATAGTATAAAAAAATATTGAGAGTCTAATTATCCACCGCATGCATTTTTTTTATCATGTCTCAGTACATGAAACGGGCCAGATCCACGTAATTAATTAAAACCTTGATTGCTGACTTTATATGCGATTCGAAGTTATAAAAATTTTCTTTATCTTTTGAAGTATTCACTGCAACGAAAAGTGTGCGAATCATTCAATAGTTTTAGAGTGTGACTATGTCTTGTGACAGGAGGATAAATATGCATAACAACAGCAATCTATAATTTTCTGGATTTACAGATTGATCTGAAATGTACCAATTGTTTAAACTCTAATGTTTCTTCTTGGATTGTGACGGAGCAAACCGGATTCACTCTTCCCTCTTCGCTTATCACCAACCCGTACGTTGATGATGAATGCGTTATTCGGTGGTCGCAAAAGAAGCAAAACATGAGTAATATTAAATACAAGGTAGGATTTTTTACTCACTTAATTTTCATCAATTTTCATTTAAGCGTTTTATGAAACTGCATTATATTTGAACATAACCTACAATTGTATACTGGCGTAGTTACTATTGTACGAGACAATAGGTTGATGGAAGTTTGTAGGGGAGGAAAACGATATTCACTGAAATAAGCATTGTGCGTAACAGATTTTAAATATTTTTGCCCCTCTCTCGGTTTTTTCGGGATAAATTTATTAAGAAAAAATAGTTTTTTTAGATTAACTTGACTTTGAGTCAAATTTGTTTACAAATAACTCTTGAAAATTTGAAGCTGCTGAGGTAACAAAAAGTTTTGCAATTTTGAGATTTTCCAAAGCCACTTTCCAAAATCTGAGCATGTTTTGGACATTTAACTTAAATGACGTCATAAGACGTTTTTCTGAAGTAAGAAACTTGACTTCGGCATTTTATAATTTAAAATTTAAAATATACTTAGATACAAAATTAAACTTCCTGTGGCGTCATTACAAAAATGACATCATTTTTAAAAAATATTGCCGTGATGTCACAATGATCAACCAAACTATCTTAATCATCAACTAAATTACTAACTTTTATAAAAAAAAGTTTGGTGAACACCAATTACAGTAAAAATAGATTCTCAAATTTACATCAAAATGAAAATCAATTTTACTGTAGTTATTGAACCTTGCTTTATTTTTTTTGTTTTTATTGATGATTGACGTTAAATTCTATGGCTTGATAAGTTGAATTTTTTTCTAAACTTCAATCATTTTCATTCTGATATTTCAAAGTTCCACTGTTGCAACATCGTATAACAATAAGCAACTCTGTGGGCACAAAGTTAGTTAAATAAACGTTTAAACATGGTCTAAATTTATGCAGAAGACATAATCCAGATGGTTTCATTTGTATATTTTGCTAAACGTTGTATATTTTTGCAAAAATTTATATATAATATAAAAAAATGTCTTTACAAAGAAATCGAATATACGTAACTCATAGAGCTTTACACGTAGTTGAGTTTGCGTATATTCGACGTCTGTTCAACTATGTGCATTTCGCAAAATAGACAACATTTAGACCAAATTTCTTTCTAGACGTCTTTTAGACGCTTTGTTCCCACTTACCCAATAGGTGATTTCTCTTTTGTTATTTCAAAATTGTTTCAAAGCGTGCTGATTCATGTCATTTTGAAGGTACATTAAATTCTATAGCCTGCACCGCCTATTGTTTACGAGCAAAAATAAGGAAACAAAAACTTGAAACTACTTATACTTGGTTATCTAACATGACGTATAATATTTTTTGCAACAAAGCAATGATAAATACCAAACGTGAAAGGTGTTGTCTTTAATTGTTCATTACCATGTTATATTAAAAGTGCCAGAAGCGACTTAATTTAACTTTAATAAATAGCTTAAAGCTTTGTTTAAGATCAAATGGAATAGTAAAATGACGACCATTGATGAATCTGCTGTAGAACCAGTTTCAATAAATTTAGTTCAACATCGCTTCAATTCCTCCATTTTGAATGAAACGAAAGTGGTGTCATTTACGGTAAGTGCTTTTTGCAAGGGTCTTTGTGATTTTGTTTAATAGTTAAATCCTTTTTCTATGAACTTTTATAAACTATTCGCTATCCAACTATTATTAAAAAAAAGCCCTATCGCTACTTTGAATGCCATTATTATCAATTCCAAAAATTGGCGGAAGCTTTGAAGATATAACAAAAAATGTTTAGTTTTTAAAAGCAGTTCTGAGCTAGGGTTGTAATCATCTGGTAGAAAAATTTCGTTTATGTGTAAAGATTTTAGATACTTTTTTTACTAAACTTTAGAAACTTTAATTCTGTATATTTTCTAATCAAAAATATACCTTAACCCTATGTTCCCCAACCTTTTTCAGGGCATTGACTCCTCAACGGCAGGGCTTCTGAAGCCCACCATGGTTTTTTGATAATAACTTGAAAACTACCCAAGCTAGAAATTTCAAAATTTCACCGCATGGTAGAGCATTTATTCATCTTTCAATATACCAAAAATAACTTTGGAATTTATTTCCGAAAGTTAATGAAATATGCATTTTATTTAACGTCGTCAAGTTTCTGATCTTAAGCGCTTACTTAATAAGCGTTAAAAGGGATTATAATGGTTGTGCGCAATTATAGTTGAGCGTGAAATGAGATTACAATTGTTTCGCCGTGAGAAGCGGTAACGTTTGTAATTAAGATAATGACGTACACATTACGCTTATTAAAGGTCGACGAAATTGTTCAAGCATCACAAAAATTTCGGACAATTTTAATTATTTGAACTGATGTAGTGATGTGACATAGTTA
This sequence comes from Trididemnum nubilum, assembly GCA_963965965.1. Taxonomy (NCBI): domain Eukaryota; kingdom Metazoa; phylum Chordata; class Ascidiacea; order Aplousobranchia; family Didemnidae; genus Trididemnum; species Trididemnum nubilum. The sequence goes on from OZ014479.1 coordinate 41,670,707, forward strand.
GATGACATAGTAAGCTTTATTCATGCGTTGTATGAATTGATATACATTGCAAAATTGCATTAAATTCTTCATGAGTGTGGACAAAACTGTACCGTAAATTAAAACCCCACAGTATAATAAATTAATTGAATTATTTTTTTGGTAAAATACTGTACAGTACATACAATGATAGTCCCGCAAACTTGAAGACAACGTACGTCATCGTTGCAAATCGGGCCGGGCTTTTTGAGCTGGGTTTGGGACCTGAAGTTGACAAAAATTTCGGGCTTAAGTCCGGCTTAAGGCGTACGGTTTTTTTTTTTTTTGGTGTACAAAAATATAATCAAAATAACCTGGCAACATTGCTAAATTTTTCAGACCTAACTAAACTTTCGGGTTTTTTGGGCATGAATTGGACTTCAAATTAGTTTTTGGATTCGGGCTTATATTTTCGGGTTCGGGTTTGAATAAGTCGGCCCGTTTGCAACTCTGACATACGTACAAAAGAATTGTTGCAAAACCAAATGCACTTCTTTTTCATAAAATACAGCGATAAGCTGCAAGCTGACCTCGTTTACTTCAATTTTGGCGTGTTGTCATATTGCATTTAATTCAAATCAAATCTCTCATCAAACCCGCTGCATTACGCCGAAGCGTGTTACGAGTTGACGGGACACATCTTTGCGTCATTGCGCCCAGACAACACAGCTTCCTTCGAAGAAATGCCGCAACGGTGGTGAGCCGTTGGCAACATTGTGTCCAATTTGACCGGCCCAATATTCAAACTTCAGAACTCCCGTTCCAGAAATGTTCGCTATTTGTTAAGATTTGAAACTTTTGAAGCAAAATGTTTGCAACAACAAACTAACATATTATTTGGATAATAACGGCTATTACGGTTTAATTTACAGTATTTTAGTGTGCTTTTACTCAGTAAAAAAGATTAATACAGTTAATACGGTTAAAGTTTTTTTTGCTATTTGGAAAAATTAAGTTTTTACTTATTTTTTTTAAATTTTGCTAAAACAATTTATACTAATAAAGGATTTATTCTGTCATTCATTCCAATTAAAAGCTGCGGAATTGCTTATATTATATAAAAGAATGATTGTTTTGGATTCTAAAATCGTAAATTTATTGTGATCTCCGTTTTACGGAATCAACCATGAAATTACTCCCAAACGTAATCAAACAAATAAAATCATTTTTAAGCAAAACAAGTAGTAATCGTTGACAAAGCTCTCTGATAATGATTTTAACAATAGAGATATTAATTAAAGTCAAACCACAGACAAAAACAATAATTAGAATAAGCGCTAAATAAACAATACGGAATAGCAATCAGGCGTAGGTTTTTACACTCAAGTGAGTATTTTCCAGTATTGCTTATCTATCTGTATAAAGCATAGCGCGTTACACTAATGAATAATATTGTCTTGTTAACGATTTCTAATTTGTCTAACAAAATTGCAATACGAGTATAACAATAATTACGTAATATATTTGCTATAGCTGGCAAAAAAAACTGGATGTTTGTTCAATAAAAAGTAGAATGCTTTAGAAAATGATTGGCATTCCTATTAGTTTTTTGATTTTCTAATCAGGTGAAACACTTTCGGAAAATGTAAAAATACGACCAAAACGTAAAAAACTTTTGCCGTTTTTGGGGCTTAGACTTCAAATATGCTAAGGTATGGGGGGCACCCGGCAGGGTCTGCGAGAGGGGCTAGGGGGTACATCGTACCCAGGCCTGGGTTTTAGGAATCTCGGGAGGACCTATAAGTTCTCGCGCACTCAGTTAGTTGTAGTTCAGTGTGCATGCGTACAAAAGCCGTCCGGATTTCCGGTAGAGATCTTTTTCTCGGTCTTCACGCAATTGTTAACAAAAGCTGGCCGAATTTGCGATGAAAAGCTCTTCTTTGTCTTTACCCAAATAAAAAGCTGTTGTTCTTCCCCCTATTTCCCGCCCTGGTCTTGGCAGAAGAGCTCAATATCAGTTTTCGTACCGTGATAAAATTTCTCTCTGAGGCTCTGGTCACCTGTCAAGACCTAATAAAAGCAAATTTCGAAGCAGTTTAGAAGGTTTATAGGTATTACTGCAATGCGAAATGCAAAAATTGAGAAACTGAAAACTTCTCTGATGATTATTTACGCTTGAGTAGCAATATCTTTTGGTTATTATTATCAAGAAGCAATAACGTTTTGGTCTCTAGAGAGGGAGGTCTGAGGTCCAAATCTCGGGCCGGTCAAATCGGGCAGTTTTGTAAACGGCTCGCTACCGCTGCGACATTTCTTTGGAAGGAACCGTGTTGCCCGGGTGCAATGACGAGGAGATAGGCCCCACAAACTCGCTACACCCTTCGACATAATACAGCAAGTTTAATGAAGATTTAATTGATTTAATTTGAACTATTTGTCACCTAAAACTAAGCCCAGAAACATTGTATTTGTAATATAAATAAAAACATCAACTTAGAGGCATGTGATTGAACTAGTTGATGGCTTTATGTGTAGGTAAAAACAAAGCTTTTCATTTTCAATTTTTTGCAATTTTTGTAAATCGGATGTAGGGCATTAAAAATAAGGCTAGACTATATTGAGCATTAGTTTATATTTTGCATTGGCCAGTTGGTTGAACAGTTATGCAATTGCTAATGGAACAGGAAGTAGAAAGTCAATTCCCGGGCAGGTCAAATCCAACACAATTTGGTTACGGCTTGCAACCACTGCTACATCTATTCAAAAGGAACTGTGCTGTCCAGTGGCTATGACTCGGAGCTGGGCACCGCAAATCTTGTCACGCGTTTCGACATGATGTTGCTAGTATTGTCCATTGAGCAATTGGTTTTGATTTTTTGTATTGGCATATAGCTAACACAACCTGTGACTGCATTGAATCATGATTCGTTTTCTACTGTAATACTGTTTTGTTCAATTGTAGTTTGCAAGGAGTCATTGCATTGCAAGCCAATTGTAACTTTATTCAATCGAAATTAGCGTAAAAACAAAGACAAAAGGAACCTAATTTTCGTTCATTGCCTCGGGCGTGGTAGCTTTTCGTTCGCAACGCAGTCACGCTAATTATTGTAATCCATCTAATCTGGGACACCAATTTACTCTAATCCTCTTAATCTCTACCAGAAATATTACGCGTGAAATTAAAATTTTACACCGCAAACAAAAATTGGCAAAATTTACAAAAATTTGTCAAAAACCCCCATTTTATGCTTGAACCCCTTACGTTATATAAATAAAAACTGTTTCATCATAATTGGCAAAAACAAACAGGAAAAGTCAGGAAACTTCAAGTTTTTATTGCAAACCAAATTTAAGTAATTACTGTTTGTAACGAGTGTGGGCTTCAGAAGCCTTACCGTTGAGTAATAAAGGGTTAAATATTTTCTTTTAAACTTCAAAAATTTACTTAAAAGTAACAGTGCATCGAATTGAACCAAACGCATATACAAGTGTTACCAATATTTACGATATATTGTTTGGTCATAATTTTTTTCCTTCTTAATGGGCTATGTTACGAAAAATTTACCAACGCTTTCTATTATTTTTTATTCCATCTTTTAGATACAAGCCAGATTGAATGAGTGTGGAAGCGAAATAGTTGCTGTAGCCGGAACCTGCTCCAGACAAAATCCAACAACAATTACACCGGAACCAACTTCTTCAGACGCTGGAAGTATTGTTGGTGCAATAATTGGAATTCTCGTGGTCTTAATATTATTTGGATTGATATACTTTAAACGGTTAGTTGGATTACAAATCAATAAAGATGCATTTTTACATGCACTTTGCAATTGTTGTCTTATCACCTAACCCAGCTCTAGTATTTTCTTTTCCGCCATTTATTCCAGTAGCTTAAAATCTGTTTTAATATTTTGCCACGTTATCATTGTAACGTCATGAACATATTTTCAAAACTGACGTCATTTTTGCAATAATGTTATAGGCGGTTGAAATTTTGAACATAATTTTTATTCTGAATCAACAACTTCTTAAAGTCAAAGTAATTTATTACAAAAAAAATTGCATAAAAACATTTATGTTAAATTTTGGCCAAAAAATTAAATTGGTTTCAAAAAAACCTCCAAATCCGTAAACATTCCGTTGGTTTAGCAACTTCAAGTTTTCAGGACTGATTTTTGATGAAATATTATTTACATTTCAGTTAGTTTGAAACATGCATTTTTTTGTTGAGAGGATTTATCACAAAAAACAACAACACGGACAAAAATGCACCTCCTTCTCCCTTGTAAAATAGGGTTAAAGATACTATAAAAAATATTATTTTTGCTAGTACAGTAAATAAAAATTGAGAAGCATGTTCTATAATAATCTTTGTAACAAACTTAGCGATAACGATTTTGCAAAGCAATGACAAAACTATTTACGCATCAATAAGCGATGAGCTTATCAATTATTATAAATTGGTGGGTTATTTAAAGTTCTTTTTGCTTTGTTCGCTTTTCGTGAGAGTTGCGAGGGCAGCAGCTTCGAGACTACGCCGCTATTCTTTACGTTCTACTATCACTTCCATCATTTCGCTTGGGTGAAGTCCCAAACGATTCCATCCAAGATCCTCAATGTACAATAATTGGTCCATCTAGTTATAAATTGTCCAACTGATCATTTCTCATTTGCTTTGGCAAGTAAAGATGTTTGGGGAGTCTTTCTTGAGGCATTCTGCTTACATGGTCAAACCATCTAAGCTAAGATGCGTATTTCAGTTCGGAGAAGTAACGGCTGGTGATGTTTAAAGATTTTCGAACCTTAGAGCTACTCACCTTGTTAAATAGTGTAACTCCTTCAATTATTTGTAAAAACCTCATTTCGGACGCTTGCACTTGCGATCGCATTCTTGCGTTCATACCTAAGATTCATGACCAGAGTTGAGGATGGAGACAAAAACTATTTTGAAAATAGTGAGGTTTGCCTTTTTTGACTATTCTCGATTTATGACAACCAAATAGTGCAAAGCTTGCATCACTGCACTAACCTTGCCAATTTGAGTGTCTAGTATTTCTTAGTGCCTTCCGTCACGCTTAAATGTAACCCCAAGATACTTAAAATTCTCTACCTCTTTCAGGGTAGTTCCATTCACTTGCAACAAGCAGTGATCACGGTTTCTTGAGAGATAAGGTATCTCTGTTTTGGCCGTGCTTCTTTTCATTCTGGCTGTGTCACATGCATCTGCAAAGATATTTAATGCGCGCTGGAAGCCAGATTCTGTGAAAGAAAGCAGAACCAAATCATCAGCAAATAGCAGACGACTGATTTTGCAATTTCCGATCATGGCACACTCATCAGCTTGGCTACTTTTGTCGATCCAATTCATTTAACCCTATTCGGACCAGGCAAAATTTTTTGATTAATGGCCCAGGGGGGATCGATTCGACACAACAAATTCAAACGTTAATGACTACCGAATTACAAAAGATAAAAAACCCGTTTTTGCTCCAGGAGAAGCTCAATTTTCTGACAAAAAGTCCAAACTTTTTGGATTTTTGTCAGAAAATTGAGCTTCTCGTGGAGCAAAAACGGATTTTTTATTTCTGACAAAAAAGTCCAAAAGTCCAAACTATTTGTCATTATATTTGCAACCTTGATCTTCAATTAATTTTAACATAAGTCAAGGACTATCAGAAGCGATCGGGTCGCTTTTTATCTGCATAGCGTTAATATGCGTTTGATTGCCGTAACGCGGCATCGCAGCTGGAGTTTTATTCAGTAACTCTGAGATAATTACGGATTAAATTAAAAGATTATTTCTATTGTGCTAAAATATCGAAATCATTAGTTTGTTGCTGGATTAATTGCAAGCTAAATATTTGTTACTGTTCTAGTTCCTTTTGCTAAACACTATAAAATATGGTATTTTTTGTACAAAAGTTTATAAAAGAACAAGCATCAAACCACTAATCTTGCTCATTCACATTTTGTGTGTAAATGTATATAACATAGCTGTAACAAACGTCAATAAAATTGGTTGAATTTTGAAGTAATTTTTAGTATGCTGAAGATTGGCAGTCTAATATAATATAGTAAGAGTTATCACTTGGAAAACTCGTACTATGGGTTTCATTCTCAATATTGTAGATCTGGCAATGCTAAACCTAATCAAAAGTGCAGCATAGCATTCTGTATATAAGAACACTGTTATAAAATTTTTATATAACAACATTTTTATCATTAGTCGAGTGGATAAAGCTTCTGCTGCTGATGCAGTAGATTTGGGTTCGATTAGCGGCCTGGTCAAACCAAAACTTGAAAAAAGTTTGCATTTACATCCAGCTTCCCGGCTAGATATTAGCAGTAAGATGGGCAGGGTGAAGCTTTCACCGTGTGTGGTAGACAGGTAGGCAAACGACAGCCTTTTCTCGAAAAATGAACGATTTTTTTGCTGTCTGTATACAAGTTGGTGAATAAAAATGCAATTACTTCAAACTTACGAAAAAAGCTTTCAAAATGTATCGGACGGAGTGCAGTAAATGTTAATTTTTTCAAACTATTTTTTGTACGATTTTTCACGGACTTTTGAATTATAAGAAAAAAAAGAAATTGGTCTAACTTGATACTCGGATTCTTGGTTGATTTTTAGAATAATAGTTTGGATAATTTGGAGTAGTGTAATAGGTTTTGGAGTCCGAATAGTTTTTTTTTTTCTTTTTTTGTTGCTTACGTTGTGAAAGATTACGTTATCTAATATTGGAGAGTAATTTTTTCTCAAAAATTCTGCAGTTTTAATGAATTTTATATAAGAGAATCTAAATTAATTTGATCATTGCTCGTCAAAAGATTTTCCAAAATCTTATACGGTACCCAATGGGCTTACCTTCTAGTGTGTTATCACAAATGATTTCAGAACTAAAAAGCAAAAATTGCAGTTGTTTCCAACATTGTAATTACAATTATGGTTATATTGATCGAAACACCATTTTTTTTATCACTATTGGTATCACTCTACAAAGACTGTTTAATTCTCAAACGTAACGATTTTGTCTTGATAATTTTTCAGATTTTATTTCAGAGGTGGCTTTATAACAAATTGTTGCACACTTTGGTTGTTACTGGGATTAGTGCTGAATAAGTTTAGAAAAAACAATAAAAAAAATAGTATAATCCCAAGGGTATAAATTTATTTGCCGGTTCTCATCTTTGATCAAAATCTTCCAAGCTTTTCTACTCCTATTGTCCTCACCACTAGCGTACGCAGGATTTTCAAAGGGGAGTGCCAGGAAGTTTGAGAATAATGAAGACCAAAAGAAAAAGTTTTCCACACAGAATCAGTCCGTTTTCCGGCCCAAAATTAGGTGAAAATCAAAAAAAAAGGTCTTTAGTAAGATTTTGTCCGTTTTTGAGCTCAAACTTTCTGCCCAAATTACAAAGGGGGGGGGGGGGGGCATGCCGCAATTTTGCATACTATTCTATGCTAATTATACTATACTGACGACCCAAAAGGGGGGGGGGCATGGCACCATGCCCACCCTAAATACGTCCTTGGTCCTCACATCCAGAACCAGCAATATTGCTTGTATGCCATAAAGCCGTTAGACTGTTGCAGCAAATTAGAAACATTAAAAATTTGCCAACGACATCAGTAAATTTAGATATCTTAGTCATTTATGATCACAAAAAAATCCGGTATAAATTCATCTACTAAATGGCCAGCTAATCGGATTGTTACTTGCAAAGTCTGTTAGTAGAGAATTTGCTTTCCGCTTTTATATTTTGTATCTACTAACATAATTTTTGTTAGTTATGAATATACATATATAAAAGCGAAAATTGAAAAGTAGGCTACAGTAATGAAAGAACATAAATTTTTCAAATTCAGCATATCACGGTTGCCACCTATCATTATAGACCGCAAATGAGAAATCAGTGTGAAACTCAGTAATATTTGCAACAGTATGCCATGCTGTAGGCCTGTAGTAGCACCTAATACGCAATTAGTAAATACGGTAACAAGTATATTATACCACATAGCACATTTTACAATGTACATACCCAATAATTGTTTACTTTGATGTAAATTTTATAAAAAATTAATAACATTGTACACTAGCTAATGCATGGGTATTGCTTCGAAAGCATTTTCTCCGCAAAGCTTTTAGTAATAATAACCTTGAATAACAAAAAGGTAAAAATTGAAAATAATGATTCCGAAACAAGCATTATCAAAAACTCTACACTTTTTGCAATGTTATTGAATATCGCAAAGGCATTTATGAAATGTTGCAATTTGGTGAAAGCAAAGCGTAGGCGCACAATGAAGTTATCAGTGTGCTGCTACGTCACGCACAAAGACACTCAGGCAAATTTCTGTGTTGGATGTTATCACTTAAACTGCATGAAAAAACTTTAGGCAGTCAAAATTACGCATATGTTTGTTTGAAAAATGAAATGACCATCTTTCTACTGACACTGCTACTTAGCAGAAACTAAACATTTATTTAAAATTTGCGTGATTTTTTTTAGTCACCAAAAACAAATTTCGAACATAAAGACTACCAAAATTCATGCTGCATGCCACACACTTGATAACTTATGGACATTTTTGACTACTGTATATCAGCAACGTGACAAAAAAATACAGGCAAAAAACAAAAGGATTTGCGCTTATGTTGGCCTCTAGTTCTTTTATCAATAAATACGTTTATTTTGCTAAATTGCAATTCTTATGTATTAGCGAAATGCTAAAAATAAAGCTTAGTTTGAAATTTGGTAAAATTATACGAAATTGTCTGAGAAATTTAGCTGTGAGCTTTAGAAATCATAATGAAAATTATAATGCCTCAGGCAAAATAGTAAATGAAAATCTATCGTCACAACCCTTTTTGAACATCAATCGCAACAAAAGCGTTCAAGTGGTCACTGGACTTACGTTCGAAAAAGCGTGGGATTATTAATTATGACAGAACAATTGGGACTAACAGGATTTTCGAGAATTTTGCCAGAAACGCAGGGTCAACCTTGAGAAACGTTTAATCACTCCGAATCTACTTGTCATACGACAATGATTTTGCAAATGAAAGTTGAAGCAGTAAATTTTTGGAAAAGTCAAGAAATTTGATTATTGTGGCTTGACTGCTTCATAGCAAAATCTCAAAATAAATGAAGGGGGGGGAGCTAATCGATCCCCCCCTGGGCCGAATAGGGTTAAACAATGAAAAGGAGTGGTGACAAAATGCACCCTTACCAGAATCTAACGTCCACATAAAACGGCTTTGATTGCCCGCATTTACCGGAAACAAACCTCCGGTCGGCAGTAGAATGACTTAACCCTTTATTGCGGGTCAGTGTGTCGAATCGACTCAAGGAAATTTCAGAACGAAAATTTTTTGCGATACCTTTGTCCGAAAATCGTGAAATTTCTTGACTTTTCCTAAAATTTATTCAAATTTGTGATGGTGAAAAGTTTGTCATCAAAAAATTTATCGCTTTAATGCAATTAACGGTTAGTTGAACTAGACCCTCAGTTTTCAGGCAAATATGAGACATTAGAGCTGTCAAAATAAAATTTAAATGCCCTGGCACCGGCAAATTCTTTCACGCTGTCTGGTTTTCAAGAAATTCGTCATTGCGTCGTTTTGCGGCGAAGGCGTTGCGCTTAGTCATGAACGAAATCGGCAGCGTAACTTGTTTCGAAAACTATTCAAGCGAATAAAACTTTGTTTGGAGGTAATCAATTATGATGATTCATGAAAAGAGATAACGCTTGTTTCACTTTGCGGCTTTTATGTTTTGGCACACGGCCATTGCGTTTGTAATGAAGCCAGAAAGTTACAATATATAATCACTTTACAACTTTGGAAGATTTTTTTTGGTTTTTTCCAATCAATTTTTTTTTCGTGGCAAAAATTCACTTTTTATTCTTATCAGCGTTACTTGGCGAGGAGGATGCAAACTGTTTTACAAATGTTGCTATAGTTTTACGAGTGTTTCTAAACGCACAACCTCATAAACTACATATATAACACAAACAAACGCGAAAATTCAAAGAAAGAACAAGTAAATTTTAAACATTCAACAGAAATCAGCGTGGTTCGCACTTCATTGTTGTTGGACTGGAAGGGCTTATTTTGAAGTTCTTCTGCAATACTTATATTTTCAGATTGCTTGAATTTAGGTTTGAAAAAGCTTTTTTTCTTGTTGGTAAACTTTTCTACCTCCACTACCCAAAAAAGTTCATTGAAATTTTTATTATTTTTTAGAAACAAAGGCGAAAAGTTTTTTCTTGTATTTTTGTAGTTGCAATGATTATAATTGACAGAATCGACACTTTTATTATTTCCGAATTACAAAAGATTCCTTACTTGTACAATGTGCGCATCAACGATTTAGAAAATCGACCAAATTTTGTCAAAATCTAACCTCCCCCAGTCAGCGATCCAACAATCGCATTAATTGTCAGTGATTTTAACTTTTCGGTGAACATTAGTGAAGGGGGCTAGACTAAAGGCACTGGGCTGCTTTTGCTAGTTAGGAAAAATGCATTTTAAATACGGAAAAATGCATCTCGTACTTTTTGATGCAATTTGGAACATTTTTACTCGTTTTGAAACCAAATGAAATTGCAAAAGACTGTATTAGGCCGCCTTATACTTTCTCTTATTTAAGAAAATTTGTTGCGAAGGCTTCAGCCCTATAGCCACCTGGTTGCATCAGTGATTGCATAATTGTGGTAAAACATTTCATTTTCTAAATGAAAATGTTACATTTTTTAAATAAACCATTCATAACATTTTATTGCAATTCAGCTTTGACTATTTCAAGACCACTATCAATGATCCGAAACGCCAAAAATTGCCACCTTCTCAACTCAAAACAATACTCTCCACGCCAATGTCAATATTTTATCATGCGAAAAAATACCAGAGAGTGGGGATAGGATAAAGATATTAATAAGGAAAGTAATTCTCTTTCATCTGACTCGGCTACAGCTGTATAATTATCATATCAATAATTATGTTGTGAAACTCAACGAAAATTAAGTTCATCGTTATTTTGGTGGATGCTCCTATTCGATGGTGGTAATTTTTTAGTAAAATAAAAGATTTTTCACCCCACATGATAGCGATAATGAAACAACTTAAGCGGTTGCGCAACTGAGAATTCGTGAACGGGGGGCTTGAATTGAAACCTAAACTTTGTCCGCATTTCACAAACGTAGGACTGGTTGAGTTCCCAGCCACCGGGAGCAATGAGAGTTGAAGGAGAAGCCTTCAACCCGTGAGTGATTTTGTGATTATTTAGAAAATGGCCATTTTAAAGCCATCTGGAATGACATAAGAACTAATTGCTAATATTCGGAAGCAGAGTAGTAAGTCGGGCTGGGCTTTTCGGGTCGGGTCGGGTTCGGGCCGGGCTCAGGCCGGGTTCGGGCCTAAAGTTGACAAAAATATCGGGCTTAATTCGGGCCTGAGACGTACTTTTGTCTTAGCTGTACAAAAATATAATGAAAATAACTTGGAAACATTGCTAAATTTTTTAGACCTAACTTAACTTTCGGGTTTTTTCGGGCATGATTTGGGCTTCAAATTAGTTTTCGGGTTCGGGCTTATATTTTCGGGTTTGGGCCGGCTTCGGTCCTAAACTAGTCGGCCTGTTTACAACTCTGTTTGGAAGACACTTGACAAAATTAAATTACTCAGCCACCCCCTTCTGACCCCTACTTAATCCAGTCTAAAATACGTTTAAAAACCTATATGTTTGGGTTGAATTTTTTTAGCGACTTGCTGGTAAGTTTCAGCCCTCGTATAGCTGTTTTGGTTGCGCCTTTGAAATCAAGTTTAGACCTTAGTTGATGATTTAGGGCTGTTGCAAGTAGTCACTACAACAAGTCCACAAGTTTTGTGAAAAATAATGGTTCGCAACAGAGCAACTCAATAATTTTAAATGTTATGTCTGTCATCACAATGACAGCCAGATGATTCGAGTTGAAATAGACAGACTGGGCCGAGATATCAAAAAATCACCTCTATTGCACAAAGTTCGAAATTTTTTGAATAAAAGTAATTTCTCTATAGTCTAATTTACATTTATGTGTAGAAAATTCAATCAAGTACTGCATACCGGCGAGTTGCTTTAAATTGTGCCTATAATATAAAATATATTGTTACATCTTGGGAATATTTTGAATGCACTAAAAAGTAATAGCACCATAGGTGGGCAAGTAAAGGCAAAACGTTAGCTTCGTTAACCACTAGTCCGTTAACAAACTTCATACCTCCGTTAATGTTAATCAGTTATTTTCAGCTTTAATTAACGGAAGTTAATGAAGTGCGTTAATTCGTTAACATTTTGAGTGTAATTTAAATTTCTTTTTATTCACTCACTTCTAGAACACGTAATGACATTGTTGAGCTGATTGTAAGGAAAACTTTATTGCTGTGGTGGTCTTTTGTGTTTTGGAAGTGACATTTTACAGTCTATTCTAATTTCAGGATAGAAATAGGTTCAAATGCACTAACAAAGCTGCGATCAGAAAATCTTTGGAAGTTACGAAGAGCGATAACTAATAAGACCTATGAGGCTGCAGCTTAATATCTGCCCCAAAAAAGAGCTCCTTTCTTTGATTTTTTTTCTCCAACACTCGTGCTAATACGCAACAAGTGTTGCCGGTGCAAACTGGTTGTACCGGTAGGATGAATGAATGGTGCGAGAAATTAGCGATGAAAGCCTCCACGTAAGTTAACGAAACTTAACGGAAATTAATTTATTTCGTTAACATAAAAAAAAAAAATTAACGAATTATCGGGTTAATGAAAAAGTCAGCTTTGTTATTAACGGATTAACGAATTTGTGCCCACCTGTGAATAGCGCCATGTTGTCTTTGGCCTCTACTTTGGTGTTTTTGCCTCTAGTACGCACTTATTTACATTATGCAATAAATACCGCCCGATTTATTAAAAAAATATTGAATTTTTTATTAAAAAATTAACTACCCTTTTAGTTAGAGACCTGCTTTCTGTTTTTCAGATGAGTTTAATGATAAAGATAATGCATAATTTTTGTTTTTTGAAAAATCTTTATGGCATAACGTAATTTTAGTGCAGCATTTTTAAAAAACTAGGACTAAAGACAAAATCAATGGGGGTATCTAAAGTTAGGCCTATCGCATTAGACTAGGTTGGTGTTGACTTCATTCTTCTTGACCAAGCCGTTCCAAAGATATTTTACTTCAAACACGACGCAGGGGCTTCTAATGTTATAATTTTTATTGGCAACCTGGATGTTAATAGCTTTGCGTCATTAGCGATGCCATTCCAATTCTAACCTAAAGGAAAGCTGCGGTTAGGCTACTGCGTTGAGTTGTTTCGCTATGCACTAATCAGTTTGATCTAGACCAATTGTTCTCAACCGGGGGCCTCGAGACATTAATTAAGGGGCCACGGGACATTGGACAAAAAAAACCTTTCTGGGACTTCCACGAAAATTTGGAATTTGGATAAAAATCTCTCCAAAGTGTGGTGAAGACTTTTTTTTGGTCTTCAGTCAAAATTTTGGGAAAAATCCTATCAAATTGTGGTGAGGACCTTTATTTTTTGGTTTTCAGTCGGTTTGTCATTGGTACAGAAAACTTTATGGCCCATAAGCGAGCAAGTGGTGTTGAGAGTCTCTAAAACGGGCCACAGACTATCAAAGGTTGAGAACCATTGCTCTAGTCTAATGCGGTTCGCTTAACTTTAAATACTCTCATTGAATTTGCGTTTAGTCCCCGTTTAGATGATGGCGGTAACAAACGCAATAATTTGAAAAAAAATTGAACGCGATATAAAACAATGTGCTCAGATATTATTAGAAACTAACAAGTATTGGCAGTTTAACTTTTTCTTTCGGCCATAATTTACAATTGGTGTTATTTATGGGTATATCTGTGATCTTTATCGAAAAAATAATTGGGACTTCGCGACACACGCAGTGGTAGCTAGGACATTTGTTGTTATACTCGCGATTTGCATCAGAGGCTACAGTTATTTGAAGTTCATTACTTTGCTTATACAGTTACTCACAAAAATTAAAAGTAAAAAATGAAATTTGAACGCGAAATGGGGATAGATAAAAGCGTCAAACAATAATTTTTTGACGATCGATCACCTGACCGCTGTTTAGGGTCCGAAACCTCAAAAAAAATTGCCAAATTAGCGGTAACAGGACCAGTGCCACTACGGGAGCATTTCGGGGCCGTGCCCCCCCCAAATCACTGCTTGTGCCCCCCAAACGAGAATTGTGCCCCCCTAAGCCAGGATTGTGCCCCAAAGATGGTAACTGGCTCGGAGCCACTGGAGTACAGTTCGAGGCCTGAGACCCCAAAATACTGACCATCAATCCAGAATCCGTGAGCAAGGACCGATTTTTTGCAAATTCTGTGGTGAAGACCTTTTTTTTGTCTTTACTCTCGAATTCGAGGAAACAAAGTTTTGTGTCCCCCCAAAATTGTTTATGCCCCCCCAGGTCACGCCACTCTGGCGCCGGGTCTGAGCGGTAAAACTTTGTCAATTTGCTACAACCTGCAAGCGACAGAATTTGGTAACATAAAATTCATACAGAACACGAATATACTGTAGATAAAAGCTACGAGCAAACCAATTTTGGGATATGCGGTCAAGTTATCAAAATTTCACAGGTCGAAAACCGAAAAAAAGTAATTAACATTGAAACACTATATTTCGGAAGTAAACCAACAGAAATCTATAAAAAAAGGTATCGAAACACGCGAACCAAATGGAACACATTGTTTTGTAAGTTGTTTTATTTGATTCCTACTTCTAAACCGTTAAAATAGAAACTGCAAACTTTGATCTGTCGTAGACTTCGGTAAATTGTAGTGCCAAGAGGAGAAATTCTTCTGCAACGGCCCCCTCAAAATTTGAAAGTTGTTAGTGCTTGAACAAAACTTGAACAATGCTTGAACAAAATAAAATCATCAGGATAGGAAGATATAAAAATAAAGAAAAAAAACTTTGGGGTTGGGAATCCTTTCCAAATTGAATCTCGCACGATTTGAGTTTTTGTAAACAAACTTGAAACCTAGTCTTTTTTGCTGATATTTTAACTACCAAATTCAAACCAAATCGCAAAAAACTATTATTTGAAGACAGATTGTTATGGTGCTAATCGGAATTTCATAGTTTCGGGGTCAGAAGAGAAAAATTATTGTATACACTAAACACAGGATAAGCAATAAACAAAGCATTTAGCCGTTTAACACTTACCAACATTTGTCGGTTTGTTGGTTACCATAGTTTGGGGTTTTTGTGTAAACAATGAAACTTGAATTTATTTCCGGCAAAATCAAAATGCATTGATAGTGTAGTATGGTAATTGATGCAAAAAAAGCTTGCTTTCCAGCGGTCCCCAGTTATCGCTCTGTGGTGTTAGATTCTAATGGAGTGTTTTTGAAAATTTGTCACTTCTTCATGAACTATCCCATGCAGTAGCGGAGTAGGTCAATAATCAATTATATAGTAAAGCGTGGAGTTGGTGATGAAAAGGTTATGTATTACTCGTAGTTTGATTCTCCAAGTGGTGAATTATTTTTCGTTAATTATAACCTTGTACAATTGACGCATTCTCTAACCACAAATTAATGCCCCAACAAGAAGACAAATTTGCAACCAGAACCCTAAAAAAACTGCCCTGCATTGGTGTGATCAGCTAGAACCAAAAGCATAGTGCGCATTTCGTAAGCATGAATCAACATAAATCATTACAATATTTGAATAAATTTTAAAATGAAAGAAGTTAAATACAATATTATTTATATTAAGAAATTTTTAGTCTATACCGTAATCATGAAATTAGCGTAAAATAAGGTAAAAAAGTCCGCTCATATTTTTGATTAATTGCGTTAATTTTTAATTGATATGTAGATAATTGATAAACCACCGTATTATGTTTTAGTAAGCTGAACAATTACAAAGATTAAATTTTAAGCTATGTTACACTATCTGTAGAATTTTGGCACTTCGAATTCAGTGATTCGTAAAAATGTGATTAGTTTGTTTGTTTGTTTTTAGCAAATATTTTTGCGTTGGGCTTTACGTAAAACACGTCATCAGCGATACCGAAACTGGGAGAGTCGTCGGTTTCCTGCTAAGTTTGTGATTGATGATAGCAAATATAAGCGAAAAATAACGGACTTTGATCACTTTTATTTAAAATCAAATTGCAAATGTTTTGCAATTTATAGTAAGACGCAGTTTAGCTTTAACCATTTTTGAATAAAATTTTCACCAAATAGCGAAAAAACTATGCAACTAGCTCGTTTCTTTCAAAAGTTATAAGCGTTTGAATTTGACTGTGTCGAAACGACACAGTGTCTCGCTATTAACATCGATTTTGAGCACCTGCAAAATAGGGTTAAGAGCGCATAACAACTAACCATCAACACCATACTCTTACAAAACCTTTCAACGTTTATCCCGAGAAACTCGGTCATATGTTATTTCAAGATCGACAAAGCATTTAAAGAAATCTTTGCCATACTCTGTAGATTTTCAAAGATTTGCATCAGGATGAAGATCTCGGTCATGGTGGTGCAACACGGTCAAAAACCGCACTGGATATTTTCCAGTTTTGATTTCACTATTTCTCGGCATTTCCTCTCAATGCATTTGGCATATACTTTCCCTGGCAAACTAAGGACTGATATCTCTCTGTAGTTCGTACAGTTTTTGCAATGCTCTTTTTTGATTATCGAAATAATCACACCTGCTTACCAATCTTTTGGAGTTTTGACAAACTTCCACACAACTTAGCACACTTGGGTTAACCCAATAATTCCTTCTCCAGTTAGCGCTTTCAACATACCGGGTCTGATTTCATCTTCACCAGCAGTTTTACCAGACTTTATCCCGTTATATTCCGTAGGAACTTCTGCTGCAGTGAAAACTTCCTCTTACCCTAAATGTGTCACTTCGTGTGTGTCACGCGTGAATGCCTTCACAGGAGTCAAAAAATCTTCAAAGTATTCCCTCCTTCGTGAGAGGATTTCATTTTCATTTATGAGAACACTACCTGAAGAATTCTTGATAGAGCAACTAAAACTCGATCGTTTGCCAAGTAAAGGGCGGATGGTCTGCGAAAATACTTTGTTTGCCGAAAAATAGTTGGGATTCAACCGACGATCAAACTCTTCACATGACTTCTTCTTGAACTTTTTTACTGCCAAGTTGCCGCTTTTCGCGCCTCAGTGTGACGGGATTGCAAATCAGATGACACTCTGTTATGTTGCAAAGCCTTCTCAAATAGTTCTTTTAGCCTCTTGGTTTTAGCAAGGTCTTTTTTCTCACTATCGCTTACCACTGTAAGCCGTTTTCGCCCTCAACTTTCAGTAGTTGATGAAACGATCGCTGATCTAAAATACAGCCATTCCTTTTCGATGTCCTAGGATGCATCAAAAAATTGTCTGAACTTGCATGAGATGCTGGATGCAAACTGCTTCCTTACTTCTATGTCCTCCAAAGCTTCCCATTCCATCTGGTAAGTCACAGACAACCTGCTGAATTTTATGTTTGGGCAAGGTTTCGATAGCCGCATGGAACATACTACCAGATTGTGATCAGCTGACAACTCAGCACCTCACTTCACGAGCACGTCCAGCACATTAGAAAACAAATTTAAGAAAAGCATGCAAACACCTATAACACATGCAAAAATCTATCAAATCTATCAAAGATTTTGATTAATATTACGTCGATACCGAGTACACTTGTGAACCTCTCTGTACTGGAAATAGGTATTCATGATGTGGAGTCCGTTGCTACAACAAAGCTGCAATGGAGCTGCAATAATTTCTGTTCTCATTTGGTCGAATGACTCCATGTTTTCCGATCACCCCGTTATACGTATCTGTGTCTGTTCCAACATGTGCATTGAAAATTTCCATAAGAAAATTAAATTCAGTAGATGGTACTTGGATAAGAGCATCATTTACTTCACCTACAAAAGCCTGATATTCAGTGGTAGCATTGGGGGCATATACCTGCAATAGGCATAATGACCGATTCAATAACTTGAGCTTAAACATACCGACCCGTGATTCCAAAGGAATCCAATCTGACACACAGTCTGACAACCGGGGGATTTGCAAATCCCCACATCCAATTGAGCAGCCGTACTTGGATCAGCACCAAAATAAAAGAGCTTTAATCCGCCATCCAGATGCAGAGTTCAAGAGCCATGTCTTTTGGTTAAAGAAGCTACGATAATTTCGACATGATACCGCTTTGTAACTCTCTTCCTGTAAAAATATTCCAACTGCCCCACAGAAGTTGGTGATGGTTGGCCTGTGAGCGTGCGACATCAAGTACGAATAATCTGCGCCTCCATGTGCCTCTCCAAACGTGTAGCGAGCGCATAGGTGGGGGTTGCCTCTAGGACTGGCTGGTAGAGATTGTCGCTCGTTTTTCGTAGAAGCCCTTTTGTCTAAGCCTCGAACTCCGTAGGGGTTTCGCTGAATGGCGATCTGGAAGTCCCTAGGCGCTCCCCTGCCAGACGAGGCTCCACTTCTGAAGGTGGACCCATTACATCATTCACGTAATTTTCATTATTTATGCTCATTCTGAGTTATTTTCAAATTCATACTCTAATTTTTACTGTTTTTTGAAATTTTTTAAATTAAATTTTTTTAATATTTTAATTTTTTTTGCTTTATTTTCAAATTTAAGTTCCCATCTACAGAAATTGGTGGTTTGAAGGTTCGAGAGGGCCGCCAGGATAGGCTATGTGTGAATTCAGGTGCTGATGAAACACTAGTCTAATGGGAAAGCAGATATGTGAGGGAAGTGCTACCTTGTAGTTGCGAAAAAAGCTTGCTTTTTTGACCGTATACGGCAGCATAAAGGAATCAAATCATTTACATGTGTTTGTAATACTACTTTTTCAGAAACACTCTTCGGTCAAAATTTTTAGTCAACCAAGAAAACATTGAAACAGGTAAAGCATTACCTTTTCCTAAATCTAAAAGGTGCTATTGCGTTCTTTTTATAACTGCTTTCAACAATGTTATTAAATCACCATTAGCATATTTTACAAAAATATTAATTCTTTTATAATGCCAATTTTATCAATTTTCTTGCTCTGTTTTAAATATCAAAATTTTTCGGTGGCATAAATCGGAAAATAACTAGAAAAGGAAAAAGTTAGTTGTACGACATTGAGCATGGTACATTAATTACAATAATGATTTTAGACGAAATCACTTACAGAACCCAAGAAAAATGAAAAAGATGGGGGAAAACTAAGCGGTAAAGCTGATCAGACATGAAGCCCCCGAAAACTTTTACAATTACTGCTAATAAAAAAATAAAAAACGCAAAAGATTTTTCCACTGTATTTGAATGTCTATTATTAATTATATCAAACTTTCAAAAAATCAAAGATTTTGCAATTGCTTGTCATCTTCTTTCAGACATGCCACTTCAATCTGCTGCACCAAAAATCAACCCCACAGAAAACAACGTAAGTTGGATGTGGTATGAACATCTATTTTATGCTATGCTCGGTGTACTTAGTAGTATTTTGAGATTTATAATATTGTTTCCAAATTTCACCAACGTGACTGTTTGTGTTACAGCGCGTAGTATGTTTTGTCAATTGCTTCCAAAAACGAAATGAAAGCAAAATTTCAGAAACGTGAAACTGAGAAGAAGCTATAATATTACAACTACAAAAGATAATTGTATTCCCATAAACTTTTAAAGTTTTTCTCATTTCTCAGTTGTTTTAGGTTGTAATGATAGCAAAATAGTTTAAGAATGAAAATTCATACTTGAATGTTGGTGCAAAATAATGTTTTTAAATATTATTTTGATATTTCACTTTATTTTGAAGGACTACGAACAATCTGCTGAATATGGTAAGGAAAGCACTTGCAAAAAGTATTCTTAGCTGTATTTTGTAGAATTACAGTAACTTTATTTTGTTGTTCAAGCAGTGCAAATAGACCGAAATGGTCCATAAACTTTTCTTTAACGCTTTCATCGGTTCATTAGCACCTTAGTATGCTAAAAATAGAGACAATCTCAACATAGCATAATTGCGTAAAATTAGCAATTTATACATTACCGCCATTGCGTTGACGAAAATTACCGTAAAACGTATCTTGTATTGTTCTGTTCAAGCTGCCCTCCTGCTTGTTTTGTTTTAACCTATCCGGAAAAACTGCAGAGTGTGTAATAAGTGTTTTGTTTACCTTCCGGTTGTATGCAAAAATAAAAGCTCTTTATAGGATTTATTGTAAAGTTTGCGAAAAAACAAGCATAAAAGCAATAAAAACTTTCTCAAAATCTAACTTAATTCAAACACTAGATTATGGGAGTGGTATTGAGCTTAGAAATTTTTAAAGTTGATGTTGAAAATTTTTGATTTTCTACAGTGTGTTATGTTTACTATAGCATAAACATTTCTTGCATAACAGTAAATGTGGAGATTGGAAGTTCAGTGATTAAGGCAATGGACTTGAAAGAATTTTATGTCTCTCAGTGTATAAATGGATTCCAGGCCTTGGAAAATCAGTTTTTGGTAAGTTTCATACTGTATGTGTTGATATGTTATAACTGTGACAGCAGTTAGACCTTTATACACTCGATATAGCGACTGCTATCAAGCACTATTTTAAATCAGTTGAATTCAAGTTTAACACATTGTATATGCATATGCAATGATCAAAATTAGTAATAGTAAACATTAGTCCAAAAGTACCAAATAAATTGAACTGCCTAATGTACAGTTCTTTGTTCAAATATTTTTCGTAGAGTTGCTGTAACTTTTTTTCCGCTGAGTTTATTAAATTTGGTGTGGTTTGCTACTACGGATGATGTTTTTTAGCGAATTAAAGAAAGAAGTCTTGCCAAAGAGAAGGATCATAATATTGCCAGCAACCCAAATCACAAGCAACTTAACAGGTTCAAAAACATCTATCCTTGTAAGTTTTTGGAGCAAAATTACACGTTTACTGCGATAATAAACTAAATTGAACTGCCTAATGTACTGTTCGTTGTTCAAATAGCTCGTAAAAGATTAAATAAAATAAATATTAAAACCATTCTATTGCTGTATGGAACAGTATTGAGCAAAAGGCAAAAAAATGTTAAATGATTTTGATAACAATCAATATGTCGTTGGTTCATTGTAAAAGACATTTTTGGAATGATTTAATTGGGGTTAAGAAGTTTACTCGTTTTAAAGGCCTGACCTGACAAAACCCTTGGACATAGAACCAAAAACACTTTGCTCAGCGTTGTTGTGGTTAAAATATAAAATTAATTTGCCGTAGCGTTTTGGTAGCAGCTAAATTACAATAATATTACAATCAGTGACATAAATATGAAAGTAACTCAACGACTGGTTTTGTTCTATTAAAAGGGCATTTACGTTGAAAAATTTTTTGCTCTGTTTTCTATCATAAAATTTTGACAGATAATTTCACTTAATTTGAACTTTCCGCAACCTTCGATTTCCAAAATATACCAATTTAATTTGCCTTAAAAATTTTACCCAGGGTTGCTAACTTCAAACAAAATTTCAAAAAGTTACTGCATGTTAGTAACTCTGAATACGTGTTTTCGGCAGTGTTGTTTTGAAAACAAAGTAAAGGGTCAGAATTGTAAATTAGCTGCATGTTTTAAGTAATTTTAAGCCAATCAACTTTCCAAAAGTTAATCAAAATGATCAAACTGAAGTAAGTGGAAAATTGCATACTTAAACCGCAATATCTTGCAAACGACAAGACGTAAAAAGTTCAAATTTGGTGCGAATGCATTTTAGATTTTTTCTGACATTAATTTTGGTCAGCAGTGAAAAAATTTACTTGAATGCCCTTTTAAAGCTAATAAGATTGAAACTACCATATCATTACTTTTTTGAAATTAGCATGTTGATTTCAATAACATTTTTGTAGGTTTAATTTAATGTTACAGACAATTACAGTAATTGTATGAAGCAAATAGGTATATTGCAGCATTACAGTTGCTAGCCATTTCATTCACTTGCTACGTTATCGTTTATTCAAAAATTTTAATTTCATTGATATAAACAACGAGCAAATAATTTGCTGAGAATCAAAAAGAATGGTGTTAACAGCAAACAATAAATGCTGTAAATTAGACAAGTAATAACAAGCCTGTTTTACGTAGATGACCACGCTCTTGTAAAATTACCCAATGACAATTATATCAATGCAGCTCATATAAAAGTAAGTAAATTAAAAAGACTTTTTAGTCACAATTACAAATATTTTGCTTACTGTCTGTCCATTGGCTTTTATTTTTATGTCAACTCGTGTTTTCTTCCAAATTTTCTTTACTAATTCTAATTAGGTTGCGACATATTAGTATAAACGTTGTTTAGTTGAAACCGATTTTTCAAATTTTATTTATGGCATAAAACTTCTCAATTGCAATAAAATGGCCGAGAAATCTGTAAATTTTGCTTTGAAAAAGAATTTTGTCACATTTGTGTTGCATTGATTAAAAAACATAATCGTAATAAAGAGTCTGTGATCAAACAATCGCATCTTTCATGGTAATTAGAAACGTTTCTACATTGTTCAATTTTTTAAAACAAATGCTAAATTGTTGCTCGATGAACGTATATGACATTTTGTTGATTGTTTTATTATGCAATAACTAAATATCACCTAGATATCACATGAACCATACTTGTCAAAGTTTTCACGGTTCTGGTTTTACTTCACGAAATTGGATGATTAAGTTTAAACCAGAGGTGGAGTCCTCGAGGACGTCCTTGGCCTCAAGGACGCCCTCGACGACACATTTTGAATTCTTTGGCTTTGGCCTTGGCCTCGAAGGTCAAGTCCTTGGTCTTGGCCTTGGCCTCGAGGCCTCAAGTCCTCGCAAATTGCCCTGTCCTTGGCTCGAGGACAGCACTATTTTTTTAACTGTTAAAAGTTTGTTGGAAAACGCAGTAAATCTTGGGGAAAATTTCCAAAGACTCTTTTTGTTTGGCAGTGGCTGCTGTTACGTTATGTAACACTTCACTTCTAGGATAATATTACGTATTCTGTAACATTTCAGCGGTGAGATATTTTTACGTTAATTTCGCCACTTGGCTCTTGCGATGTTAATTGAAGCGACAAGGCTACAAGTGCAAGAGCGTGATGCATCGTAGAAGGCAGAAGCCCGCAAGGGTAATTAATACTTTTTTTAGGATGCTTAGGGACGCGTTAGGACGCATTAAGACCGGCCGTTCTAACAAACCGATATTTTGTTTAGGATGCTATCAAAAATCAACTCAAATCTGGTTTATTTAATTAAAAGTTCAAATGTAATTCAATTAATATCAACAAAAATTTAGTTTTTGATAAAAAAATTAGATGCGAATTCATGCGGTGGTAAATGAAGTACGGGTACGTATTAAAACACCTCCGTTCTAGAAAAAAGTTTAAATTGCTGTGAAAATCATTTTAAATTTGGTTTGTTTCATTATAATCATCAATTTAAAGTGATGCGAAGATTGAAGATAAATGACCAATCATCCTAAACCTGCCAACAAACCAAATGCAACCCAAATTTTTAATCAATTCATCCTAAAACATCTCCGTCCTAAAAAAAGTACAGCGTCTTAAAAAAGTTTAAAAAGCGTCCTTTAAAAAAGAGATGTTTTAGGACGAAATTATTTAGAGTTTGATGATTAGGCATTTATCTTCAAACTTTGCATCTCTTTAGTATGATGATTTTAATGAAATAAACCAGATTTCGAATAATTTTGATGAATAATACCAAAATGCGGAAAAGTAGGAAAAGGTGGAAATCTTGCTAAAAGGTGGTAAAGTAGGAAAAGTCTGTTAGGGTTAACTTCAACCAATATGCTCTAGCTCTAACCGTCTTTTCCTACGAACCCTAACTCGCCTTTTAGCACGATTACCGCCTTTGACGATACTAAAAGGCGGAAAAATGGGAAAAGGTGAAAATCGAGCAAAAAGGCGAGTTAGGGTTAGGATTAGGGTTAAGTAAGAGTTAATTCTAACCGCCTTTTTCCACTTTCCCACCTTTTCGTACTTTTACGTCTTTTAGTATTTTCTGATTTTGATAGCATTTAAAACTTTTATTATGACGGAGGTGTTTTAGCATTTTTTGCCGCACGAATTAGCATCTAATTTTTTTAAACTAGTTTTTAGTTGATTTTTATTGAATTCCAATTGAACTTTTTCATTATATAAACTAGATTTGAGTTAATTTTTGATAGCGTCCTAAAAAAGTATTGGTTTGTTATAATGGGTCCTGATGCGTCCTAATGCGTTCTAATGCGTTCTACAGTTCTAATGCGTCCTAAAAAAAAGTATTGGTTTGTTATAATGGGTCCTGATGCGTCCTAATGCGTTCTACAGTTCTAATGCGTCCTAAAAAAAAGTATTGGTTTGTTATAATGGGTCCTGATGCGTCCTAATGCGTTCTACAATCCTAATGCGTCCTAAAAATAGTATTAATTACTTTTGGGGGCTTCTGCCTTCTACGATGCATCACGCTCTTGCACTTGTAGCCTGTCGTTTCAATAAACATCGCAAGAGCCAAGTGGCAAAATTAACGTAAAAATATCTCACCGCTGAAATGTTACAAATACGTATAATATTATCCTAGGAGTGAAGTGTTACGTAAAGTACCGAACAGTGGTCGAGTGGATAGAGCGTCTGCTACTGAAGCGGTAGACTCGGGTTCGATTCCCGGTCGGGTCAAACCAAAGACTATAAAAACTGGTATTCACAGCTTCCCTGCTTGACGTTCAGCAATCAAAGGGATAGTGTGAAGCCTCCGCTGTGTTTGGTAGACAGGTGGGCAGGTGGCAGCTTGACTAGAAAACCGAAAGGTCCCTTCGCTGTCTCCTGGCCAAGGCAACTTGGTGAATAAAATGTAATTACAATTACAATTACAATTACGTAAAGTAATAGCAGCCACTGCCTTTTTGTTTTCCTATTTTGGAGATCGCTTGAAAAAAAATTTTGAAAACCTTTTTTTGGGGGAACACTTGCGCCTGTGTCCTTAGTCCTTGACCTTGGCTTCGAGGATTCCTGCCCTTGGCCTCAAAAGGGTTTGTCCTCGGAAAGGCTGTCCTTGACCTTGGCCTCAGATTTTTTTTATGTCCTTGGCCTTAGATTTTTTTTATGTCCTTGGCCTTGGCCAAGAGCCTTGTGTCCTCGACTCCACCTCTGGTTTAAGCTATATTAGCATCAAAACAAAAATTGTCTTGTTTGGTTTGGTTATTTTTACAGAGCTATCATAAATCAAAAGCATATATTGCCACACAAGGACCAAAACCTCAAACAGTTGGTGACTTTTGGGAAATGGTATGGAGTCAAAAATCTATGACTATTGTCATGCTGTGCAACTGTGTTGAAAATGGAAAGGTAGCGTAGACAAGTAACAAACGTTATTATTACTCATCTAAATACATTTCAACAAGTCTCCTGTCTAACCACATTAACGCTGAGTACTTTTTTGAGGAGTTCTGTTTGCTGTTGTTGACATTTGTTAAATTAGAAAAAACGGTTTTTGCTAGATCTTTTTGTTTTTTGCAATTCTCTTTAAGCAAACACCAAAACGAATAAAGCATTGCTGCATTGATACTATTGAAAAACTTGTAGTTCCAGTTGGATTAGAGCTTTCTTTTTTCTATTTGTAAAATAATAATAGTAACCTGCAGGTAATTTTCATCTACATTTTGATTTAAATCAAAACATGAATGCTAAGTAATAGGTTTACTTTTACCCATTGCAAATGGATCAGTTAAAGTAAAATGTCCTTAATTGTAACAGACAAAATGTGAAATGTATTGGACAACATCAGCAACAAGTATCTTTAAGACCCTAAACTACGAAATCACAACAGAATTGGAAAGCAAAATGGGAGATATTGTAAAGCGTACTTTTGCTGTTCAAAACACAAAAACAAATGTAAGTATGCATTCCTCGTTGTGTAATAAGACAACTGTGCAGAAAACCAAATGCTGAAGACGCTACAGAGTGTCAAACTTACGCAAAATAAAAAAATAACCTTGTTTTTTTAGCACTCTGCATTGACTATTTTTTTTATAACTGAATCTGATTTGTCTCTGTTCTCCTTTATGATATCATTCTAGGAGAACCGAACCGTAACTCAGTTTCACTTCATCAGCTGGCCTGATCATGGTGTCCCGACGAATACGTCATCAATGGTTTATCTTCGAAACATGGTCAACCAGCAACATTCCGACAGTTTGTTGGAAAGTCCAATCATTGTGCATTGCAGGTGACCACATAATCTAATGTTTGGTATAGTTTAACCCTTTGCGTCCAAGTACAGCTCTGGGTAAAAAGTAACTTTATGTAAAATGGTCCTTAATCACCACAGGGATGATATCAGGATTTTTCGGCCTCACCAAGTCCAAATTCGTCGTAGGAACGATAAAATGGTGAAACATGTTTATTGGTGATCTTATTGCCATAAATAAACAGTAGAATGAACTATATTCACTATATTACAACAGCTAGCTTCCAGTATACCATGCACCTTAACAGGCCTGGCGCCAGAGTAGCGTGACTGGGGGGGGGCACAAGCACGGTTTTTGCTCGGAAAGGGGGTTGCACGACACAATCCTGCTGAGCGAATCTCGGCTCTTGCCCACAGATTCAGAGGTGAAGACCAAAAAAAAAACAGGTCTTCAACCGAGTGCCGTTGCCAGAGCAAACAAAGTGAAGGGACGCTAGCAAAAAGTGGGGGGGGCACTAAAATTTGCTTGTAAAAACTGATCTTCAGATCTAGTACGGCTACATTTATGCGCAATTTTAAAATAAGGCCGACAGCGTTTCTTAGCTCGTTTCGTCTGCCGCCCATAGTCGATTGAAAAATCTTATCTACAGCAGTGATTGCTACCTGACGTGCAGCCAGGATTTTGCTTTAGGGTGGTGAACCAAAAGTTTTGTTTTTTTTGCACAAAAACTGTCTGATTTAGCCCCCGTGTTGAACATACTGATGCAAATCAAGTGTGCCATAGACGAGCATTGTCACTAGATTTGGTGATTGTGGACTGGGGCATGGGGGCAGAGCCTCCAGCAGCTGGGCAGTTTTTGCAATTTTGCTGCAAAATATAGGAATTTTAGTGCCATTTTAATCATATTTCGCACTTTTTGAAGCCATATGAATAACTAAATTGCTAAAAATCAGAAGTTATTTCAAAGAATTAAATTGCTTAGCACCTTCAGCTCCCCCATTTTACTTCAGGTCAATTCTAAAATACGTTTAAATGCTTGTATTTTGGGGCTAAATTTTCCAAGTGACTTGGCTAAGAAGGCTTAAGCCTCTTCACCATGCTTGCGCCATTGACTGCGACTTCAAAATCTTAAGTGTGCTCTAAAATTTAAACAGCTGCTCTTTGAAAAAAAATGTTTCTATATATTGCTTCATGTCATAATCACTAACGAGGTACCGGTAACGATCGTGCAGGCTTATATCTCTCTTCCGCGACACATCCACAAAGGCGTATAACTAAGAGGGAATATTGCGTCAGATTTATGTACAGCAGTTGGTTGCCAGCAATTTCGCAAAGAATCGAGAAAACGTCAAAGGAGAAATATGTTTGAACGTAATTATTCGCTTTTTCCATCATTGTCTGTTGTCTTGTCGCTGCGTGATGTTCCAAAAACCGTATTTTTAGTAAACCAAAATGGGAGGGCACGCTCCCCTGGCTCCCCCCCTCCTCCCCCCCACCCCGTAGCGACGGCACTGCTTCAACCTAAATTGCGACAGGATCTTGTGGTATGAATGTCTGTTCCTGCTCACAGATTCAGGGGTGAAGACCAAAAAAATGGTCATCGTTGCGATATCTAAGGCTATGTCATAGACGTTTACTCATAGAGCGGAAATTTGCTTAGGCTTGGGGGGCACTAGCGGTATTTTTGGGGGCACAGGCCCCGAAATTCACTCCAGTGGCACCGGGCCGGTTACTTTATTTTGGGGCACAATCCTCGCTTAGGGGCACAATTTTCGCTTGGGGGGGCACAAGCAGAAATTTGGTTGGGCACTGCCCCGAAATGCCCCCAGTGGCGCCAGGCCTACACTTTACATCTTTGGAAATCCCATAGTCATGCAATTATCCAGAAGGGTGCTTCAAAAAATATTACACTCTGAAAAACTACAACTGAAATTGTGTGGTAGATTTTTACATTGTAGACTGTTTATCAGTATGTTGGTTGCTTGTTAGATTGATAATTACCTGATTGTATTTGCATTGATAACTGTTTGTTTGTAAGACTAAAAAATTCCGGGCCGAATTTGCATTGCGGGTTACTTTTGTTTGTATGCTCAAAAATTACCCTCGGAATGATCTAGGACTAATTATTATTGAAAGCTTCACAAATGCATTTCTGGAAAAATTTTGAGTGCATTATGACAACTTGCTATTGTTTTTTTTGATGTTGAGTTTGTGCTGCAAATAAATTAATTTTCTTCTTTGCTTTAAAAAAACAAATTTTGTAATCATCCGTGGGATGACTTTCAACCCACACAAAATAAAATTCTAAAATTTTCAAGGTGTTTTTGGAAATTTGCAACCAAAACTATTAAGATTAGTTTTTGCACATAAAAATCTACCATACCCTGCAAAAAAAAATTGGACCTGGTGAGCAAGTTTGGGGAAAATTTATTGGACCGCAAAGGGTTAATACTCCTTTTTTTGAAGGTGTATTTCACTTAAAAGCAAAAAGATGGACTGATACTCAGTATCCTAATTTTAGATTATAAATAGCTGCTAGTTTTTATTAAGTTCGGTCAGTTTTGTAACTTAAAATAGGCTCTCATTGATTTTACACTGATTAGCTACCTGTGATCATCAATCAATACCTTTGTTTTAGTGAGATAAATGGTACACGGACAAAAAAGAAGAAAAACTAAAAGATCTTGTCTTAGAATTAACATAATACCATCAAACTGATGTAAATGAAAAAAAATGTAGAAATTAAAACGTAATTGGAAGAAGAGGAGTTTCTTTGACGCCGCAGTGGTTTTGTTTATAATATCGTTTAATGTTTATGATGTAACGTAGCGCTGGGGCTGGAAGAACTGGGGCTTATCTTGCCATTGATTTGTTAACTGACAAATTGCAAGTGCACTCGATTGACCCTGAGAAAGAAGTTATGACAATGAGAGAAAACAGAAAAGACATGGTGCAAAATGCGGTAAGTTTTTTCGTATTTTTAATTTTAGTTGGAAAGCATAGATTATTGTATGTGCAAAGCAAGGTTTTTATATTAGCTCATGATATCTAATGCATTCTGAGAAATATTGATCTGTGGACACGTGTTTTGAGCTAAAAACAATAAAGATAAAATTCTTGATGGTCTTGCATTGGCAAAAGATGAAACCTAAAATTTTCTGTCTGCTGATAGATTTTTAACTGATGATTTTAAAATTATGTTGATAATTTAGTTCCAGAACAGCTAGCTATCCTCTCAGTAATCAATAGTTATCTTTGATTGTACGGTGATTCATCGAAAAAAACATTTTAATTAATACATCATATTGCTTTAGTTAATAAAAATGTTCATATCACTTCATACTAATTTGTCTTCCAATCGTCAGTCAATGAAAAGCTTGATGAAGAAAACTGTCATTAGTAACCATTTCGTTTCAATTTCAGACTCAATACGTGTTTGTGCACAAAATAGTGTTAGAAAACCACATTCTTCCAAAAACCGATTATTCGTTGGATGAATTTAAGCAAGTTTTACAACAAAATATGTGGTGCGTTGTATTTTTTTTTTGAAAAAACTTTTTCTGTTTGAAAAAAATTTCATTCCCAGTCTGTTTAAAAACTTTTGCAATGTCGTCATTAAAGGATCCTGTACATCTCCCCGAAAAACACTTTCCAGAAAGGACATTCCCCCGAAAAACACTTGGCCTAATGGACATTTCCCCGAATGTGCATTTTCCAGAATTGACACTTGCCAGAATGTACATTTGGCTGAATGGACATTTCCCCGAATGTACATTTTCCAGAATGGACACTTGCTAGAATGTACATTTGGCCGAATGGACATTTCTCCGAAAACCCATTTTCCAGAATGGACCCTTGCAGTAGCGTAGCCAGGAGGGCAGGGCTGTAACCGCCCCTCCGTTGGCCTGCCAACCAAAATGCAGAATAAAAAAAATACCTCTTTTCAGCTCTTTTGAGACTGTTTTTTGCGCTGCAATTGACTAAAAGGTGATTTAAAGCATCTTTTGAATCACATATTCAGAGGGGGAGGGGGCTAATTTGTCAAAAATTAAAGTTACTAATCAATGAAGACTTTAAAAAATGTCCAAAAATAAACAATCAAATTTGATCGCTAGTGTAAAAACGCCAAACATAGGTTTTATCAGCAAACATATCATAAACTAAGGAATACGGAGGGGGGCTATTCAGTGTTAGTTAATTACAAATCACTTCTCTTAAATATGTTTTCATTAGTCTCCCTCCCAATTATTTTTCTTTACAAAATATAGACGAAATAGATTACTCCGTGTGAGTTTCATTGAATAATAGGATTTTATGATTTACCAGCATGTGAACAAGAGAACTGCAATGTTATCATTAGCCACTTCCCACATAGCCCATTAATGCAATCAGTCAAAATATGCTGCGCTGCCAATTTCTTTGCCACGTTTTAAAAACATTATTTTTATTGAAAGAGCTCTAAAATTAAGCTATTTTTGTAAAAAATGCGAAATTTTTGTACTTCCGGCGGCTGGGGGCTTTGCCCTCAGGCCCCCAGCCTCCGGCAGTTGGGGGCTTAGCCCCCAGACCTCCCAACCCCCCTCATTGTCAAATTCTAGCTACGCGCCTGGACACTTGCCAGAATGTACATTTGCCCGAATGGACATTTTCCCGAATGTACATTTTCCAGATTGGCCACTAGCCAAAATGTACAATTGATGTTAGCAATTATTATACAAGATGACGAAATAAAACTCTTGTTCAGCAAGCGGGGTAAATATATGTATTATTTAATCGTTTTGCATGCTTCTGGCCTAAAGGCTACCAGTGCAGAAGCCTAGGGAAGAGCCACCAGAACGGCGACTACTCAAAAAAGCAAAGCGAAAAGTTATCTTCCCACAGGATTCGAACCTGCAGCCTTTGGATTACCGGTCCAATACAAGTTCGAATCCTGTGGGAAGACAACTTTTTCGCATTGCTTGTTTTAAATAGTCGCCGTTCTGGTGGCTCTTCCTTAGGCTTCCGCGCTGGTAGCCTTTAGGCCAGAAGCACGCAAAGCAATTAAATATTAAAACTCTGGCCAGCAAACGTCAAAAGCATCGTAATTGACTTATTATTAAAAAAAAAATGTTTTATATCAGGTTTAGTTCTAGGTCCGTGTACTGTACATTTTTGCATAGTTCTTCGAGTACCCCACTGGAAAAAAACTTGCCAATATTATTGGATTGATGCCTGGATAAGCGGAACATATTACTACAAAGTGCATAATAATTCAGTATAGAGATCGTTTCAAGCCTTTTGGATTCCCGAAGAAGAAATTGCTGAAAACTAAACTGTTTAACTAATAAACGTTTAAGTGCTCACCTTAACTAAAATGCATCAAAAAATTTATATTCCAAAACTTCATTAACAAAATTTAGTTACTGCGCCGTCTGCAAATAAAAACAGCAATTTTTTACCCAGAACCGCAAAACTGTGGCGGCTCGTAACCATTTTAAAAGGGTAAACCGCAAATTATGTAAAAACATTTGGACCCTAAAAAGTCAACGTCGTAGATAAATTCAACTGCGATGAAAAAGTGTAACTAAACGTATTACCAAAAATGAGCTTTCTAGGTCAACAGGAGTCTACTTCGCAGTCACCTTTGTGATTATTCAAAATTTATGCATCATCTATTGTAATGTCTCAAATGCAAAAGCCGTACGCCGAGGCCCGGGCCCGGACAAGAAAAACTAGTTTTAATTCGTATCGCTGACGTCGAAAGTTCGATTCAAGATTTGGCCGTCGTTACCGGCGCGCGACTGACGACATGTTTCAAAACCTTTCAGATAGATATAATTTCTCCTTAAGTTTTAATTCTTTATTTAAATATGCATTTAACCATGGTTTAACATAACATTGCTCGTAGCAGCCTGGCAGTGTTAGTCGCTGCTTTAATGATTGGAATTCTTTAAAAAACAAAAATGCCGATGTAAAAACTTTAATTAAACAAAAATTGCCGAAACGTAATAAGTACACTTCTGTAGTTTAATCCTAACTGCAGGTAATTTAACCACGAAGAAATACTGGTCTGTAATATTAATAAGACCAAGGATGGTATACTATAAATGGCTTTGGCTGTACAATTATAGAATTGACGTTGCTAGATTATTATTTTCAACTTTTCGAGTCATTTAAATATCGAAAGCAAATAACCAGAAGCTGTTAGTGAAAAAAGTTTGAAAGGAGCGCTTTTAAATTATTCAACTGACTATCAACAACCACATATCAACAAACTCAATCAACGCAATTGGGTCGCTATTTAAAAGCGTAATGAAGTTCAGTCAAACTTGGATACTGTCGCGAAGTCCCCGGATATTACTTGCGATACACGTTCAAGTTTAGCGTATATCCTTCCACGGCTCTACAGTCAACACCAACCGCAGTATCCTGCAACAGCACAAGATGTGATATATTCAGTAGTTTAATGCTTGCTATCCAGAAACACATTTTTACATTTCTCAACAAGCCAAAAAGCTTCGCAAGCCGCAGCTTATTTTTGTCTATTTATCATAACAGGGAGTGAAGAAAGACTAGCTGTGACGTCACTGTGTACAATTTCAATGCGTTATAAAAGCTGCAAGTTAACAGCTTTTCTCTAGAATTTCCAAAAATTTTTTTTATTAAAGTAGCGATAAAAATGCAATAATTTTCTAATTTTTGCGGTCGAGCTGGAGATAGGGGGGTAAAGGTAATTACTTATTTACTGGTCGCCACAGCTAAAAACCTCCAAAATGAAAATAAAAATATTGATAAAAAAAGAAAAACGAACGGATGAAGAAGGGTATGCTGCAGCTTTTTCAACTTCCATTACGAGCCGCCCCTGCCGCAAAAACATTTTAAACCTGGGTCAAAATATTATTATTTCTTAACGAATATGATAAGAGCGTCATTTGTTTAACTGTGCCTATTGTTTGTAAAGTCCATGTAGCCATCTTTACCTTAATACGATAACCATCAAGATAGATCAGTCTTTTTTCACCTTGAGCCGGATTTTGTCGACAAGCAATGATATGGTAAACAGATTGATCTTCTTGCTATCAATAAAGAATGAGATGTCTCCAACAATATACAGTAAGTACAAGTTAAAACCTCCAAATCCTGCCCTAATGCGACTCACGGTGATCGGGTTGCTTCGCTGAAGAATTAAAAAAGATGCAGATGATTTGCAGGCGAAATGCCAAACTTAGAATAATCATCGTCAAATACAAGATAACATGCTTTCATCGATTTTTAATTTCTATGCCTACTACGTTTGAAGCACGTAGATGATTGTAGATAAATTGACCGATTCGGGATACATAGGCATAGCCAGAGGGGGGCAGGGGGCCCGGGACCCTCCCAATTGAAATGCTATCAATAATAAAAATGTCACAAAACAGACTATTGTTTCTTCAGTTTCAGTTTCTTTTAGCATCTTCGCGTACAATATAGTACACGCGCACAGCAGTAATTAACAATATTTTTGATCCAGGGAGCCCTGGTCTCCTCAATTTAATTTTTACCAACCAATTTAAATGAGCCCTCTACAATAATATTTAAATGGCCCCAATTTAAATGGGCCCCAACAATAATATTGATCCAGAGGGCCCGGTCCCCCTCAATTTAATTTTTGCCAACCAATTAAAATGGGCCCCCTACAATAATATTTAAATGGCCCTCAACAATAATATTGATCCAGGGGGCCCGAACCCCCTTAATTTAATTTGCCAACCAATTTAAATGGGCCCCTTACAATAAGATTTAAATAGCTCCCAACCTAAATGGGCCCCTAACATTAATACTATTCCTGGGGGCCCGGGCCCCTTCAATTTAATGTTTGCCAACCAATTTAAACGTATAACCCGAGTGAAAATAAGGGTTTTTATCCTAAAAGTTGCTGAGGCCCTCATTTAACCTTTTGATGAACGTAATGCCATAACTACCGTGTTTCCCCGAAAATAAGACAGGGCTTATATTAATTTTTACTCCAAAATATGGCACTAGGGCTTATTTTCGGGGGATGTATTATTTTGATATATCAAAAAATGAAGTTACAAAGTAAAAATTACGAGATTTTAAATAAACAGAAATTACAAAATTTCTGTTTTTTTAAAATCTCGTAATTTTTACTTTGTAACTTCATTTTTTGATATATAAAAATAATACATTATTGCCCAGCTGTGTAAATGAGTTACGAAAGAACACGCAAGAATAGTTTTTGTATCGTCATTATTTTTGCTTGCCAAAAAAAGATTTTTTGAAAAGGATGGCATACACCGCATTAAAGCAGTTTGAATAAATATAAAAAAAGAATGTTTGACTCTTTCGTCTTTCTGCCGCTCTCAACTAGGGATTATTTTAAGGGTAGGGCTTACATTAAAATCATCCTCAAAAATCACGCTAGTTCTTATTTTGCGGGTAGGTCTTATTATCGGGGAAACACGGTAGATACGGATTTAACATATGACACAATGTCAGGGGCCCCGCGCTTAAATGGTAAAGTCTTTTTTTGGTCTCCACCTGTATTTGGTAGGAAACTATTGCGAAAATCCCAAAGTATCAGGAGCCCTACTAAATGTAAATCTGGCCCGGGCAATAACGTGGTTTGTAGGCCTAACTATCTGTTGTACATCTTTCAATAACAATTCATCTCCACCTCGCCAGTTTTTATGCAACAAAATAGTTTTGAAAAAAAATTAGCAGCAGTAAGGGTAATGCTCATTAAACAAATTTTGAATTGAGAGAGCCTGGGCCTCCTGGCCAAAACCGGTTGCGCCGGGGACCAAAAGTGAGCCAGGGCCAAGCTCAAATATGACGGATTTCCGGTTTCGTGAAGTCCAAAATAGACAAAGAAATACTGCAGTTTGGTCCGAAAATTGATGTGATCTCCAAAAAAAAGTCTTCAGGCTTCACGTGCTGATTTCTCAGTGTCATTTCGATGGGCCCCTTCTCGAGCGCTGAAGCCAACGGCCTTCCTGAAGCCCATACCCCCCTTAAATTCTATGAGCCCAGGGGTCATTGTCCCCCCTGCCCCTCCTCTCGGCGGCCCTGGCCATAACTGGTTGCTTTCATAACACAACAATAATCTCTGAGGAAAATACTTGACTGGATTGTTATTTACTGCTAAAATATTGCAGAAGGCAATGCACTTTACTTCCCTTTATTTGTGCCAAATCACTTACAAAATTTAAACCCAAAATGCAAGATTTTAAACGTGTTTTGGACTTAAATTGCAAGCAAAAGGAGGACTGAACAACTTAATTTTTTCAATTGGCTTTCAAATGTTAAAAATCTAGTACTTTCAAATGGCTTTGAATACGTTCGAAATGTGATCCAATGGTATTAAAATAGCTTTTTTTTCCAAAAAATCACAAAAAATCGCCCAGCAGCTGCTGTCAGCGATATATTTGAATTACAGTACACTTCTTTACTGAACACGCGTCTCCCAATTTAGACATTTTCGCATTTTAACTATTGGTTTAAGCCTTTTACTTAAACGAGTTCCTACACAGCTTCTGATCTTCCATTCTACGATATCTTTGCCCCACAAAAAATTCGTTTTTCGAAGTTTTCGATGACGTCATTGCATGTGATCTGTGGTTTGCCCCCCAATCAAAAATCCTGGCTACGCCTCTGTCGGGATATAACTCTTATTTAATGGGAAAATTGTGACAGTAAAGCATTAAGATATACGGGTAATGAAAAGTCAATATTGGTTATTGAAAATAAAAGAAATGACTATTTTTATCATTTTTATCAAAATATATTTTCTCAAAAATGATTTTCGAGGAAGTGTAATTTTGGAAAATAGATTTTCGGGGAAAATGTTCATTCGGCCAAATGTACATTCTGCCAAGTGTCCATTCTGGAAAATGAGTTTTCGGGGAAATGTCCATTCGGCCAACTGTACATTCTGGCAAGTGTCCATTCAGAGAAATGTTTTTCTGGAAAGTGTTTTTCAGAGAAACGTTTTTCTGGGAGGTGTAAGGATACCGTCATTAAAAACATAAATAAGCCCTTTCAAAGCCAAAAGTCATAGTCAGCTAGAATGGTAATGGAACGCACACTCAATGGTATGCGTAGTATAACTTATATTGAAGAAATAGCTTGCCGCTGGGTTCCTAGATTCTCCATCTTATTGTTTAAGATGTAGACTCTGCTCTTTTGTTGCAGCATGATTATATTTGCAGAAAAAGAGCCTAATACAAAATTCAAAACAGCTAAGTTTAACAAACTTTAACACAGCGTTGTTTTGCTTTGCTTTGCTTTACTTGGCCCATATGTTTAAAGCTGAAAAATTTTATGTATTGGTAGTTCAAACTTATCTCTATTTGCTTTTTGTTCTTATTAGGAATCAGATTGTCGATAGTGAATTAACTTTATTGTCGGAAAAAACGATCACTACACCTTGCACCATATCAAAGGTTTTCAACGAGACAAATGTCTATTCAAATGAAGAATTAGGTATCTACTAATTACGGTATTTACTTAACGATTTTTTTATTTTAAAAGGTAATGCACTGATTCTACGAAGCCACCTACAGCTTAGCATATTGTTTAAAATTTATTTTCTAGCGGAAGATCACCTCATGATTTTCATGCCACAGCATTTTGCTTGCCCCCTCAAGTATTTCAGAAGGCTGTAATTGATTTAATCTTACTCAAAACACATATGCTGAAAATAATAATGTACTTTGGGAGAATAACTGTCGGAGCTTTTACTTAATCTAAAAACAAAAACAATTTCCTAAATACAACTAAGCATAGCAATTTATCAGACGCGTTTTGCTTTGATTAAAAGCATCATTCATCCGTAGAATGAATAACAAAATTTTACAGTGGTCACCCGTTGTGATCAAATGGCCACGGTTTTGCTTAATATTTATCACAGTGGCGTCGCTAGAAGGGGGGCGGCCCGCCTCGGGTGACGCCATTTTGGGGTGACACCATTTGGAGTGACACCATATTACGATGTGAAACCATAATTGGTGAGGACCTTGCTTTTTCATTTTATTTGGTCTCCAACCTCATTTGGACCAAAAACCCAGTAATTTTACTGCGAAGACTTTTTTTTGGTCTTCACCTATTTTTGGACCGTAAAGGGGTGACACCATGTAATCCCTCCCCGGGTGCCACCATCCCTAGCAACGCCTCTGATTTGTCATATTAATATTGCCGAATCAAAGAACAATAGGTAATGGTTAAATACACAAGAAAACAAAACAGAAAAGCGGCCTCATTTACAATAATTAAGCGTCGAAAAGATATAGTGGCAAAGATTGATTATCGACATTCGAGTGCGATTCTGTTTTGGAAATATGAGGGTTTCCAGGGTTTTTTTGATGCGTAGTTTCGTAACTTGATTACTTCTGTCCAATGTTTTGAAAAGTCAAAATTAATTTCGTTGTTAGGATTATTGAGAAAATGTTTGCAAATTCCAGAATCTTCACGCGTCAGATGTTCATGAAGACGAGTAATAAGGTTGCGTTTGTTTTGACCAATATAATTTTGACCACAACTACACTTTAACTGCACAGAGCTGGACAGCGCTGTTTCGAGCTTTTAGCTCTCATCGGCAGCCCTCAGCTTCTCTAACAAAGTTATTCCCCAGCTTTTTTTTTTTTTTTGATTTTTGGAAATGTGTGGAGTTTGTGGGATGGTAGTGGGAGTAGTTTTGAGAGCTGCAGGCACTTTTTCAAGCATCCACAGCTGCTCTGAGTGAAGGTATTCCCCAGCTGGACAAGACTCTTGGCCGAACTTGGCAAACACAAGACTCTTGGCCGAACTGGACAAACCTTAAGGGCTTGCACAGCGGCAGAGGCTTTCTAGGGAATAAACGATTTTTCACTTGTGGTACTTAAAATAAACAAGTGAAAAAATCGCTGAACCCTTGCAGTAAGGACAGCCATAGGCTATCCCTACAACAAGGGTTCCCCTTGGGTGACCACGGAAATCACAACGGTTGCACTTTAACTGATACTCAACACCTGACGAAATAATAAGGATTGATAATCTTTATATGAAAATAGTTAGCCAGTAGTAAAGTTACGATAAGACATTATCAATTTTATATCATACACACGTAAAGAATCTGGCATTTCTTTCGATTTGCATGAAGATACGATCAATAACTGCAATTAAAATGTTGCAGCTAAAATGTTGCAGCTAAATGGGTATCCTATTAAAATAAATCAAAATATTATTCGCAAAGCCATACTCAGAAAACAAAATCCCGATGCCAAAGCCTATCTTAACCAACAGGAGTTTACAAAGAATGCATATTTTTTTAAATTGCAGTTATTGATCGTATCTTCATGCAAATCGAAAGAAATGCCAGATTTTTTACATGTGTATGATATAAAATTGATGATGTCTTATCGTAACTTTACTACTGGCTAACTATTTTCACACAAAGATTATTAATCCTCATTATTTCGTTAGGTGCTAAGCATCAATTAAAGTGTAGTTGTGGTCAAAATTATATTGGTCAAAACAAACGCAACCTTATTACTCGTCTTCATGAACATCTAACGCGTGAAGATTCTGGAATTTGCAAACATTTTCTCAATAATCCTAACAACGAAATTAATTTTGACTTTCCAAAACATTGGACAGAAGTAATCAAGTTACGAAACTACGCATCAAAAAAACCCTGGAAACCCTCATATTTCCAAAACAGAATCGCACTCGAATGTCGATAATCAATCTTTGCCACTATATCTTTTCGACGCTTAATTATTGTAAATGAGGCCGCTTTTCTGTTTTGTTTTCTTGTGTATTTAACCATTACCTATTGTTCTTTGATTCGGCAATGTCAATATGACAAATATTAAGCTAAACCGCGGCCACCTGATTAAAACGGGTGACCATTGTATATAAATTCGTGCTGTAAATTTTGTAATTCATTCTACTCATGAATGATGCTTTAAGTCAAAGCAAAACGCGTCTGATAAATTGCTATGCTTAGTTGTGTTCTGGAAATCGTTTTTGTTTTAAAATTATGCACTTCATCGCTAAATGTATTACGATTGATTCTTCTGAAGATCTTTCTCTTTCTGTTAAGAGAAAAACAACCTTTAGGGTGTTTTTAGTTTGTGTTTTTCTTAAATTTATTTAATTTACAATTGTTCACTTGTTTTGTTTGTCTCAAAAAAAATGATTGACTGCATCTTTATCAAACCATTACGAGAAAGCAAAAGTGGTGCAATGTCACCCTTTAAACAACTCCGCACCCACTAAACGACCATGCTCAAAATATTCCAGTTGATTATTCACTTTCTTATGTTTGATGTTTGTGCAAAACCATCAAAATAATTTAAATCAGCAGTACTGTAAAACTGCAAAGTTAACCAACTTGTTGT
This sequence comes from Trididemnum nubilum, assembly GCA_963965965.1. NCBI lineage: Eukaryota > Metazoa > Chordata > Ascidiacea > Aplousobranchia > Didemnidae > Trididemnum > Trididemnum nubilum. The sequence continues at coordinate 41,710,270 of OZ014479.1, forward strand.
TTGATGTTTTAGCCAACCCCCACGATGTCCGTTTCTGGCGACAAGAGCAAACGATTTATATGAATGCTTCAACTGTGAAGGTAAGAACCTGAAAGCCAGGGTTCGAAATTAACGCTTGCCCACTTGCCCGAGGCAAGCTGAAATTGCCTCGGGCAAGTTATTTTTGAGCTTAACTTGCCCGACGGGCAAGCTAACAAAATACAGCGTATTAAACAACATCAAACAAGATTATTTAGAGATGCAACTTAGGTCTGCTTTTGTTGCAATGAAATAAAATATGTAAGTAGAGAAAGCTGATGCTTGCTTTATTTCAGCGCTTTGCAATCATCACAATGGACCCTTTGTTTAAATGTCCGCACATCATTAATTGTAATTAACACTTTTTAATCGCATGCAAATTTTTCGATACTCAGACGCGTTTTGCAACTTTTTGGCACAAAATACTACGCTTTTTTTTCTGAGAAAAATTTTCCTCTCGCTTGCCGCGTTGACCCATACCCTGCGCTGCATGAAGACTTCGCCAAGAATTTTGTAGTTTTTTTGTTATGATTATTTTGAAGATCTTTTAGCTCCTATAACTTTTGCAAAAAGTTTTAGCCTTCTGACTGATGTAGTTTCCAAAATATTCGCAATTAAAAATTTATTACAATTAAAAAATCAATTTTTGCGTAATGCTTTGGGTAAAAGTTATTTATTTTGCGTCACTTTACCATAACAATCGCGCACAAAATCTTGATTCTCGAAACAGGATGCACGTACTATGTAAATTCAGTGTATGTGCCGAGAAGTACATTTTACAAACTTTTTTCCACTGGCAAACAGCCTCAAAACTTATTGCAACTTACCTACTTTTTTTTCGGGCAAGTTAAAATTTCCTCGGGCAGGTAGGCATTTGATATCACTTGCCCGATGGGCAAGTTGTTAAAAAATTTAATTTCGACCACTGCTAATAAAGGCTATACCAATTGCTGGTCTGCGTTAACTCAGCAGTAAATACAGCTGTGGCGGAGACAAGAGTTTGGTTTCAAAACGTTAACTAACTGCAAAAATGAGAATTCGACTGTTTGCAAATTGCTAGAAAACAAATAATTCCTGTGGGATAGTGAAGATCTGCTTATCAAATCTGCTTGTTTGTCTATCAAATTATCATAATGTGTTCAGATCACAGTTTGGTTTGTATTTTTACTGCAGTTGAGAAAAATTACCCCACGCCGAAAAACAATATATGCAACATGGTAGAAATAAGCTTCCACAATTCCATTCTAGCTTTAGAAGGCTGTGTAAAATACCTTCGTATTACAATTGATTCAGGTTTAAATTTTAATTTGCATATTAAAACGTTGGAATCCAAAATAGCTAGATCTATTGGGATCATTTTGAAACTGAAAGAAATTTTACTTGCATCAGCGTTACGAGCTTTGTATTACTCTACAATTCATTCTCATCTCTTCTATGGAATTGTAATTTGGGGTTCTACTTTTAAAACATACCTAGGAAAAAATTATCGGTATTGCAAAATAAAGCATTGGGAATTGTAGCAGGAGGTAAATATTTGGACAATGCCACTGAATGTTCGCAAAATCAAATATAACAAAAATGGATGATCAATAGAAATTTGAAATCGCCGAATTAAATAAAAAATTATCAGCTTGTAAATAAAAATTTATCACCACAATTTTTTTTGTTTTTTACTCCTATAAAAGTGGTACATACGCAAACAAAAAGGCTGGCATCAATGGAACACGGCTTGTATATTCCAAGATTTAAAACTAAACGATTACGAGACAGTTTTAAATATCAAGGAATCAAAATATTGAACTTGGTCTCAAAAAAAACTTAGAAAAATTGCCGTCTAATCGATTTTAAATGAAGTATAAAAGGTATGTGCCATCAACTTACGATTAAAAAATAAGTTAAATTAGAAGTTGTTTCATCAAAATTAGTAACTTGCGCCAAACAACACTATTTTCGAATAAAATAGGAGGTTGCTTGACTCAAAGACCGAGAAGTCCCTTCGCAGCTCCCTGTTTCAATTGAGTAATTGCTTCCTTTGTTAGTGCTATTAAAATTTAATATGTTTTTGGACATTTGGTAAATTGCAAACAAACCATTATTTAATTGATTGATTGTCTGGCATTTATAAACACTTTTATGTCTTTTTATTAATAGAATAAATATTTGCATTTTTACTGTTTAGAATTTGCATCAGAGTTTGATTTGCAATTTTACTGTAGTTTAGAAAAATTATACCCCGCTTAAAAGTTAACTTGGCTCTAATATGTACTTTTATGTTTTTTATTAATAGAATGGGTATTTTTCTGGCTTGTTTATTGCTTCCTCTGGACCTCAACGTGACAAAGAAGATGAGTTTTGGGAAATGATTGTGTTCAAGAAATGTCGCATTGTCGTGGCTATGGAAAGCTTGGTAAGTTTTACAGTGTAGCCGTATACTGTATATTGTTTTGTAGACTGTTTAGCTGTTGCTTTTAAGTGTGATTAAAAAACATTTTGTACATCGTTTGTAAATGCCGGTATTTCGGTAGTGCCTATAAATAGGTCGGTGGCATTTTTAATGACCAGATCGTGTCTTTAGTTGATCGAATGGTTTTGCAAGTTGAGACTCGAGCGGCTCAATTTCTGGATTTGCCACATTGCTCTCTAAGTTATGTTGTTACACACGACTATCAATCACTGCAACATTTTTTCTTAGAAAGCTGTGGAGCCAAGACAAACAATATTGCAATACGCTGCAAACTAGAATGATGAAGTGTTCAATTTAATTTATTGTAGTTTAAACAGCGACCTATTTTTCTTCACTTGAAGAAGAAGCGTTTCCATTGCGGTCGCGATTGCCAAACCTTTTTGATAATTTCCACTCCTATTTCAGAGCAACGACTCTTTTTCAAAAATGGAGCACAACGATGGTGACGTCATACAGTTTGGAGATGTCGACATCACTGTTCTCAATGTTTCTGACTTTGAAACCACCGTAGTGCATGAACTCGATGTTTCTGCGATTGACAACTCAAAAGTTAGGACTTAACACCATGTCATTTCAGCTACTGAGTTCATATCATTTTTACCTATCGTCAAATTAAATTTCGGAAACGTCAACTTTCTTAATCGTTCTTTTTTGATTCATTGTTAAGAAAAGCTTGAACAGATGAGGCAATAATGATTATTTTATTTTGGAAAAACTGTGAAACTGTGCAGCTCACATTTTGATATCATTAAGAGAATTGTGGTCTTTTCTGAAAAGTTGGTATTGAATAGTTGGTCTTTCAGAATTGTGGTCTTTCTGAATAATCTTAATATCATTTAGAGAATTGTAGTCTTTTGAATGGTAGGACAACCTGCTTAAAATAATGTCCAAATTTTACTTTTTTTTGAGCAACAATAAAACTACATTATTGACAATTAAATACTGCCATATTTTAAAAAAGATGTTTTTTGAAAAATACCATTTTAAAGGTTAGCCCCAAGAAGTGCTAACGACGTTGCAAAGACAGATTGAAATCATATTCAGCTACCTTAAGAGACATAGCTCTTTTGAAATCAACTTACTATAGCTTTAAACCTCTTGTTAATATAAATTTTATTTTTAAATTTTTACAGGCAGCATGTTGCTTACACTATAATATAAAAACCATGAAAAGAAAGAAAGGAAGAATGAAAACTGTATGATTGGTGTATACTGCATATACAACCAAATCTTAACAGGAATGCAGTCATCAGTTAAGCAAACAACTGAAAAATGAATAACCATGATTTCCTATTTGTTTTCTTTTGTTTAGGAAAACATGACGGTAACTCATGTGTTGATACGAAGCGAGATTGAATCAGGAAAGAACGCTTGTTTAATTCTCAAGAAGGTAGCCGATTTAATCAAAACCACAATGGAGGAGAATGAAGGAACAGCTGCAGTTGTTTATTGCAAGTATGGAATATGATAAGTATTTGCAAAATTAAATAAAGCGAAATTTTTGAAAGTAAATCACGAGTTTATAGGATTTGCCTTGCATTTTTACCGTCTAGTTGGTCGGGCGGTAACGCGTTGGTCTTTGGAACGGAAGATCTAAGGTTCAAATCTCGGACCGGTCAAATTGAACATAGAGTTGCCAACGGCTCGCCACCGCTGCTACAATTCTTCTTCGAAAGAAACTGCGTTGTCCGGGCGCAACGACACGGAGATGAGCCTCGCCAACTCGTTACACGCTTTGGGGTAAAACTGCGAGTATAAAGAAAGATTTGAGATAAGATTTGCGTTGCATTTTATAGGTATTAAATTCATTGGTGCAGTCAGATCATTACATATAGCGTTTGCGTAGTACAGTTGGTAAAGCCTCAATTTAGCTGGAGGGGTCATTAGGTCGTGATGGGATTCTCGAGCTGAAATTTCGTATTTGTTTTCTTGTTAAAAGCACTTAAAACTTATATTTTTCTTGGGTCCAAGTAGACTACCTGTTTTGGTAACTCAGCCTGACAAAAAATTCCATATACAGTAAAACCAAAAAAAGCTGCTTTTTTTATCTTAATGCGTTCAATTAGCAAGACGCAAAGTGCTTGAAATTAAAAGTTAAATACACATGAAACAATTAGTCAAATTAATAAAATGTGATGGAGCAAAATTTCAAGATCAAACTTAAAATTGTTGAAGACTAGCCTCTTATACTGTATTATGTTGTTAGGGACGGTTTAAGCAAAACGGGAGTTTTCCTTGCTGTTGCTGTGATAATCGAACGTATTGTGTCAGAAAGAAAAGTTGATGTTTTTCGAACAGTGAAAGATTTGAGAGACTACAGACCAAGAATGGTCAACGAATTAGTAAGTTGCCTTTTTGCTATAAAGGTTTTAATTCAATAATTGGCCACACAAAAAAACAATGCTATTTTGTTTTGTTTTTGCAGTGAGTTGCACCGGCCAATGACGGTTAAGTTTTGTGATTGCCATTTACTACGCTAGGTTGAATCGTTCTCTGTTTTAACCTCTTTTTAAGTTCTGATAGTTAGTAACTAAAATGTGCGAATTTAAGCAGTTTAGGGGTGCAATAATTTCTTTAAGTGCTGATAACGAAAAACTTTTAACTTTTTAGATAAAAAGCATCAAGTAAACAGACGTAAATTTTATAAACAGATTCTTAGTTTTATGATTGCTTATTTTGGTTTACTTTTGGAGGTGCAAAAGCGTTTCTTACTATGGAAATGACTTCTTTTATATGTTACAGGAAGACTACAAAAAATGTTACACCCTTATTGATGAATACTTGAAAGAAAATTTTGACGAACAAAGTGCAAATGATGATTTCGTACAAGGCTAAACGATGCTTTCTTCAAACAATAGGACCGCAATGTTCAACTTTTAATTGACAAAGTTATGCCTGATGAATAGTATTTTGCTGGAATGTAAAATTCAGAAACCTGAGCCTTTACCAGGACAACTTTTTGAAACCCATCATGGGAAAAGGCTTTGTATACGCTAATGTTGATACCGGAAGTGATCAATGATAATCTATCTTGTAAAGATTTTACGCTTTAAGTGCGTTCTGCTCTAATAAGACTTAAAAATACAAACTTAAGTCCTGTTGGAAAATAACAAAGTCTAAACCACTTTATTTAAGGGTTAAACTAAGCTTCTTGTGTTGATCACGTTTGCTTGTAAAAACCACGAAACATTATTAGCAATTTTGTAAAATTTATAGTCATTTTTGATCACGTGACGGACAATTGGACATGCACACAACCATCATAACATTGGTTGTTGTAAACGGGCAGGTATCATCATCATCATTTTGCTCCAGGAATGTTATTTCTTCTATTTCTGGAGCCCAGCAGAGGTTCCCCGCATGCAGGGGTCAGCTGGTTTTTGCAGCCTAGTCGCCATCTTTCACGATCTTGAGCATCCAACCTTTGCAAAACTCTGGCAGTCATGTCACATTCTAGTACTTCTTTCCACCTCTTTTTCGGTCTTTTTTTGTCCCATCAACTTCTAAGAGTAGTGCCTTTACTGGACCCCTTTCTTCATCCATTCTCTCCACATGTCCCAACCATCGCAACCTTTTCTCTCTCAGAAACTCTTCCAATCTCACTACACCCGTCATTTCACGAATCTTATCATTGTTCATTTTATCTTTCAAGGCTTTCCCACATATCATTTGCAACATTCTCATTTCTGTGGTCTTCAGCCTCCTTTCATCTTCCATTTTCAATGCCCAACATTCAGCACCATAAGTTAGAGCATTTCTCACATAGCTTTTGTATAAGGTGCCTTTAACCTTCAATGATATGCTTCTTCCACATATAACATTCGAAACCTCTTTAAATTTTTTCCATGCCGATCTAATTCTTGATGTTACAGCCTCCTGAGCACCTCCTTCCGTACTGATTACATCGCGAAGGTAAGAAAACCTGTCCACCACTTCTATGTTGTCTCCATCGAAACTTATCATTTTATCTTCATCTTCAAATACCACACCAGGGATGCATTTTTTGCAAGTAAAATCTTTCTCTCTGGTTAAACTTCCATGAACTCCAGAATACCTCTTGTGTACCCAGTGTTGACATTTTGAACACTGCACGGAGTTCTTTCCCACTCCTTTGCCACATACAGGGCAGGTATAGTATAGGCATGATAAGGTTGGAGCTGGGGTTGGCTTAGGCGGTTAACGTATACTATGCCTATTATTTAAACATGCGTAGTAGGTAATATACGTAAGGTTTAGGGTTGGCGGTGTGACGTTGGAAGTGGCGTTGTGTACTATGCCTATTTAAAACCTTAGATGACTTCATTTGTTGTCTGCTCCTTTTGAATGAATTTCTTTGGGCTTGATAACCAACGTTTTAAATTTATTTGTTTTTTATAATTTTGTTTGCCTTTTATATTATTTTGTACCCATTAGTATAGAACGTTATTTGCTTCAGTGATAATGTGCAAAGGGGCATTTTGATGGTGAAAGCTCTAAGTTTCAACAAGTTTCTTTACTGCATTGTAACTTTATGCGATTATACAATCTCTTCATGTACTCAAATTTTCAATTTTTATAATTATTCTTTATATTTTTTGTAAACAGATAATAATTTAAACTTTAATATCTGTAACGTAAGAGTGCTGTGCAGGCATAAAGATCACCAAAAATGTAGCTCGAAAAAAAGCACTAGAAAGGCGGCAGCATAAACCGAACGACTAAAATACCATAATATTTTCCAATTGAAGTTAGTAGTTATCGTTCTTATGCTTTTTTGCAAGAGCGCCGTTTTTGCAGCTCTTTGACCAGAAAACAATATGTAAAAATAATATGTTTATGATGTTACAAGCAAACATCTGTGCAACTTGTTGTGCATAGAGCGTAGACAACTGCTAGATATATTTCACTGCAACAAAGAGCATCTACCTACATTTTACAAAACGTTAGTCTCGCTTTAGTGCTTTAAAGATGAGTTGGGTTTATTGAAAGTGTGCAAACCAACTTAATGCAATCTGTTTTTTGTTATTATTATTAAGTCAAATTGGGCGTATGTCTAGATGCATCTTACTCAAATTAGCATTCACTGAAATTCAGAGGAAGCATTTGCATTACGTAAAGACCCATGTATGGTTCAAAAGACGGTGTTGATCATTTCGACAAATCTTGTAAAAAGTCTAAAACTGATGTTGCTTTGCAACTTGCAATGACGAAGCTAAGGCTTCGTGATAAAAGTGGTGATATGAATATGAATTCAATTTTTTTTTTATTAATACAAAAGTCAAAAAATTTCTCTGATCATTATTATTAAAAACTTATGGCTGGAAAAATCAATAAACTGTTTTTAAACGTATTGTTTTACAACAAAAGCAAGAGAGAGAGCGTATACGGCCATTATTGATTTTGATGCAATTACTTCCTTTAAAGTTCTTATTTATTTTTCTTCATTTCTCTTGCCAATGCATTGAAAAAATTATGCAAACTGTTAGAATATTTTTTGAAATTTTAATTTAGATTAGTCTTTCGCGTAACTATCATCTTAGTTTTATGAACATTACAATCCGAAAGTTTTATTGTTATAAAATTTGTTATAAACCAAAATCTTTTTTTATTTTTATATGGAAATAATTAAATAAAATGCTGCAGCAAAACCTACTATTTTGTGATATTTTTCTCTGAACGTTGTACAATGCAAGGTTCAACATATTTGGTTTTTTCTCTGTCATTGGGACTTCGCGCGCGCGCGTAGTTCCTATGTTTTTACTCGGCCATTTTGATAGATGAGCATTAAAATTTTTTAAATTTTATGATAAATCAAAAACGGCAAAATGTGGAAAGCTGAAATTTGGACACAACATTGCAAGTTTACAAACCATCATGCATGCCAATTTTGGGGGTCGAAGATCACGTGATAATGATTTGGGAACCCTAAAACCGACAAAAAACGGCTATTTTTGAGCAGAAATTTTTTTATTTCGGTTTTAACAAAAAAACGGCTGAACGTGAAAAGTTGAAATTTGGACACAACATGGGTAGTGATAAACAGTGTATGCATACCAAGTTTGAGACCTCCCAGTCACGTGACCGAAATTTCTGAGGCGGAAAACGGTCAAAAAGTGGTAAATTTTGAAGTGGTATATCTCGGTAAGTAGTGATATTCTGTGAAAAAAATTTGTGGGTTTTGAAAACACTAATCAGTACCTTTGTAATGGTTATGTTTATTTATTCCGTATTTGATATAATTTTTCCTTATTTTTGTCTTTTTTCTTTTTTTTTTCTTTGTTTTTCTTCTATCACTATCTCCTTTTAAACCACAAAACGCAGATGGATGATATCACGGAGTGGTATAGAGTTCGAAACAAACTGGTGTGTGTCTGAAAATAGGGGTGTCATGTCCGGGGATTCCCCCTAAAATGGGAGCTGAAAAATTTTGAACTTTTGAATTGTTCAACATAGATAGGCCAAATTACCACATTTGGTGGATATTGGTGGTGACTAAAACATATTAAAAATTGGGGGCTCTGCAATGGGGGAAAATGTTTGAAATGCGTCATACAAAATTCGGAAAATTTTTTCTACTCAACTTAAGTAGATCAAATTTTCGGAATAGATTAATGAAATAAAAAGTAAATTGTTGGTAAAATTTTGGAAATCACAATTGGGGAATATTCCCTCAATGCGTTTTTCAAAATCCAAACCTTTGTAATGATCATTATTGATCAAGGCATGCCAACATCTGTTTCAGGATAGTTAAATATAAACAAAAGCATAAGATAATAATTTTTTGTGGAGGTTGCATTGCACCAATCTCCCCAAAATTTCCTTTTTCCAGTTTTAAACTTTTGGGTTTTTGCAACATAGGAGTGGAATTGTAAAATAAAAAAGTTCCTCAATTTTTTCTGGCTACTCCAGTACTCCGCTTGATTAGTAGCTCACTTTGTTTGTTGAAATAGTGGCAAGGTTTTTACATGTGGTGTTCATGAAAAAAAATGAACTCCACCGGTATTTTGTCATGAAAGGATATTATGAAAAATTTTGTTATAAAGTTTATAAGGTAGTAATATTCCTGAGAGAAGATTCAGTTACGCAAAAGTCAATACTTACTTATGACGAAATGGTGTTGAATTTTTTCTTTAACACCATTGCAAACTTTGTCTATGAAAGTTCTTTCATTAGTTTATGTACGGTAGTTTGATGAAATTGTAAAACTTTTTATGCAAGCTCTCAGTTACAGAAATTAGGGCTTTTCAGTTTAAGGCTGTTTAAGAAAACTTTTCAAGTTTTTAGCACCTCAATGGACGTATTAATTAATAATTAGGCTAGCCTATTAGCATTTACCATGGAAGTGGCTATTTTGCCTCTAGAGGCAAAATAGTGTTTTTCCTCTGTTTGGGTTAAAGCTAAAGTTGGGATTAGGGTTAGGGCTATTTTGGCACTTGCGGCAAAATAGCCGTTAGGACTGTTAAAAAATACTAGCCGTTAAAAAAAAAAGCCGTTAGGACTATTTTGCCTCCAAATGGCAAAATAACATGGGGCTATTTTGCCTCTGCATACATGAGACTTAACATGGGGCTGAACATGAGGCAAAATAGCCACTGCTTTTTTATATAGGCCTACTGTAATATTCGCAGTAAAGTTGGTTTTTAGGATGGGATAACCTATTTAAGTATTTCAGACTTAGAAAAGTTTGTGGCCTATTACAATGTCAATAAATGAATCTTTTTAGTTGGCTATCAGGCTATAGGCTAAACATACTGGTAATATAGCTTAGGACTGATATGTACGTAGGTGTATTGTCACATACGATACCTACTAGGATAGCCTAGGTGTAATGTTAATGTTATCTGTTATTGATTGTAGAACCAAGAATATGATTGTAAGATGTTGACTAATATGCCTGGTGAAAATGCTGTTATGTATGTATTGGTAGTGTTTGTACAATGACTTGAAATTTTGTTCAAAGTGTCCACTTTCCCAGTAGTGCCAAAATATTACTGTACTAAGTTGTATTTTGCAACCCCAGATCATGCGAGCAGGATCGTCATAAAAAAACTTCGCTTTACTTTTTGGCCATGCTGCTGACTGGAAGTGGAATGATGGAGAAGGTAGGCTAGCATAATACTGTTGATAATGGCATAAGCTGTTCCTTACGTGCAATAATATGACTCATAGGCCTGGCACTGATGTAATTGTAATTGTAATTACATTTTATTCACTAAGTTACCTTGGCCAGGTGACAGCAAAAGGACCTTTCGGTCTTCGAGTCAAGCTGCCACCTGCCCACCTGTCTAACACACACGGCGGAGACTTCATACTGTCCCTTTAATTGCTGAACGTCAAGCAGGAAAGCTGTGAATACCAATTTTTATAGTCTTTGGTATGACCCGACCGGAAATCGAACCCGAGTCTACCGTTTCAGTAGCAGACGCTCTATCCACTCGACCACTGGCAGTAATGCCTGATGCTGTTAGGTACTCGATACTGGCAACTGCTGTTTAATAAACAAACAAATCGAGAAAGTAGTTGGAGGTTACCAACCAAGTGAGTATAATGGTATATAATGTATATTGCCAAATTGCCTTAAACAGGTCTACAGTTGGCTAGTAGGCCTCAAGTATGTAGTGGTACCGGTATGGCAATCCCAACCCTGCAATGCATGTTTTAAACACTTAGTCGAGTTGTTAGAACTGTTGCCCATGATCTTGTTTCATTAAATAACTTTTGCATTAAATGTCGGTAAGGGTTTAGGCAAGACAGTTGTTGTAATGACCTAGGTAATGACTATATCACTGCAAATTTTCAAGTTAAAGAGAATAACATGAGAATGAGAAATATTCATCCGTGCTTTTTTCAGTTGCTTTTTTAGCGGTTAACATTAGGGTTTTAAGTTAGGGTTGGGGTTCGATTTGGGAATAGTTTTAGAGTAAGCATTTGAATTTGGGTTAGATTTGAGTCAGAATTAATAAAAAACTAGATGAAAATTTCCGGTGAAATAAAGCTTTCCTATTTCCTATAATTTGCCTTTTTCTGCTGATGCTTTTACTAATGAAGTAGTTGGTAGTATGTTGCCAGCTTCCAGATATGTCATCTTTCTCTATGCCCCTGAGGAATGGCATTTCTAACAAAATCAATTTAGAGTGTGTGATGAGAATCAATTTTTTTTATGTAACTTTTGATTGTTTTGTTAGGCTTTTGTTTTGAGTTTTTTTTTTATTAATTCTGGTCCAATATAACGTTAACCTGTTAACCCAAATTCATTTAGTCGAAAAGTTTGGACTAGTTCTCTGTTTTCTCAGTTTCCAAAGTGTTTGATGGACATTTGACATGGAGCCAAAGGCTGTAGTAGTGTTTGGTTTTCAGTTATTTTAAGTGAATTCAATTTACCACCAAAAGTTTTTGATTAAATTTTTGTTTTTTGCCTCCTCAAAATGCATTTCCTTGGTAACACAACAGAAAAAAAAAAAAAAAAAGTAGCCATAACTTCGAAACCGCTCATGCTAGATGCAAAATTTTTTTTCTAAAGATGCAGAATACCCAAGTTCCTATCTGCTCTCAATACATTATATTAGTCTAACTGCTCAATTTTTCAAGTAGAATCAAGAAAACAGTTTTTTTACTAATTTTATTGAATTTTCTATAATATATCTCGTTGCATAGAGGAGTTGTGGAATTTTTCTGGTAATGTATAGTAACTTTTTATTGGCTGTACTGTTATTAAAGTAATTATTGTATTAGAACAAATATTGATTGGTTATTAAAGTGTTCTCTGACAAGATAGCTAGCACTGTAAGTGTGAAAAGCAGTAAAATTGTGACGGAAGTCTAATGTTTAACTTACTATCAATCACTGCTGCTTTCTGTTAGTTTCACATGTTATTTCTGTTGACTTTGAAAAATGTTGAAATGTCAGTAAAAATTTGGTTGTTCTCTGCCCACAAAAGAAAATGATTTTGACAGAACTGCATTTCTCAGTACAAAATCGTTTGCAGTCAAAGACTTGCTCAACTGCTCATGAATTCTAAAAGTTAGCATGCAAAACTTCAAAAAGTAGAAAAGAAAGCGCTAATCAAAAGCAACAGGTGCTGCTGAAAAGACTGCGTTTAAAGTAAAGGGATGGTGCTTAAAGTATGATTTTGACTAATACTCTATCAGGGTTTAATCAAAAAATTTTAAAATCACCTGGTGCATACCATGCACTGGATTGTTTTTCAAAAACGCAAGTAAATCATAACTCTAGATTACTGAAGACAAATACAGGGTAGGCCCTAAGTCCTGCACCAAAGCATTTAAAGCAGTCCTGATAAGTTAATTGAACTGATAAATGCAAACAATGTTTCATTACTATATAAAAGAACATGTACTCATATTCTATGGCCAAGAAAAGAAAAAGATATCTTACCCTGTTGATTTTGGAGTGTTTTACATCACTCGCCACATATTTTTTTGTGTACATTGCACAACTTTTAATCCATCCTATGCATTGGGATGTATCTGAAAATCTTAAATAAGTTTGATTAACAGCTTGCAATTAATCCAAAGTTATTAAGGGTTTTAGTATTGCTTTGTGATGAGAATGAAGTCAGCTTATCGTGTATGTGATTGAAGTTTTATTGGATTAAAGGGTAATTGACTCATGTTCAACATTCTTGATGATGTATTGCATATCTTGAAGCAGTTTACAATTCCAATGCAGTAAAAGAAAAAAGTCTCAATGCTCTGTCTAGAAGCAAGTTTAACAGCAATTGATTTCGGACTCTTTAATTGTTACACTTTTAGCAACCACTAATACTGCTGAAGCTCTTTGTTCTGCTCTTGGATGCTGGCTGACTTGGACATGTCATTTCAAAGTTTTCTTCATCGTTTTAAGTGCTGATAACAATATTAGTTTTATTTCTAGTATTTATACTTTTGTCTTTAGATCTTTTTCCTGTTAAACATTTATTCCTTTTTTCTACTCTCTACTTGTGAACTAATCTCTTCAGAAATTTTTTCGGTTTTCGCATCCTTTTTCATGATAATGTCTTTTTTGGCTTTTATTGTTGTAAGCATTAGAAGTCTTCTACTAATGTCAAGTTACTTGATACGCATTGCTTGTAGTTTAAACTTTGCAGATGCAGCACAATATATTTGTGTACAGCTTTCTAGAAACACTTGTTTTGACTCTTGAGTTTGCCTGGTTTTCCAAAGATTTTAGTTAAGCATGGTTTGTATTATGTGATGCCAAGGCAAAATCAATTTTTATCCATGAATCCAGCAGAACATGCTGCATTAGTTTGTTTCTTTGTAGGCAGAAAGCAGCTAAATCTTACTAAAGTTTTGAACATTTTTTCAGCAAAAAGAATTAGTTTGTTTTCCTAAATAGTATCATGATGCCTACCAATAGCATGTTGGCTTTGGAGCATACTATACTATACCTATTTAGTAATTGCTAAACGTAGGCATAACAAGCATGTTATTGTCCAAAGCCAAAATACTCTGCCTGTTTAGAACAATCGCAAAGAATTAAGATGTGAAAATAACAAGAATACAGTCAGTGATTATAAATTAGTAGATACATTAAATTCTGTCGTAGTGATCTTGCGCTTTTCAACACTTACAGTTCTAGGTATCCTATCTGTGAACAGTGTGAAAATCAATTAACATGTTCTAATACAGCAATTACTCTACAATGACAGTATAGCGAATATAAAGTTACCATCTACACAAATTCCACAACGCTTCTACGCAATGAGATATATAATAGGCTATCATAGAAAACTCAATAAAATTCGTAAAAAAAACTTGTTTTCTTGATTTTGCTGGAAAAATTGAGCAGTTAGACTAATATAATGTTTTGAGGAAAGATAGGAATTTGGGTATTCTGTATGTTTAGAAAAAAAATTTTGCATCTAGCATGAGCAGTTGCGATTTTAATTTTTGTCCTGTTGCGATAGAAACGCATTTTGAGGAGGCGTATAACGAAAGTTTAATCAAAAACTTTTGGTGGTAAATTGAATTGGTGGTTGAACCACAACTTTTGCGAGAGTTCCCAAAAAATTGAAGGAAGTCACCAACGTTTGGTACGGCCTAATGCAGACCCACCAAAATGTGCGGGAGAATACTAATATAGCTGCTGGGCAGGTGTTCCAAAAGCTTGTAATTTAGTTATTGCGTTACTTACTAACTTTTCTGGATCTTAAAGGTTTGGTTGATGGTAGTAAGCTATTGTTTGAATAAAATTTGGTTTTAGAGGTGAATCTAAAGGGCTGTTTGTTTGGGATGTTCGCTTTTGGTGTTAGGTAATTGACAAGGTTTGTTTGGTTAAGGATTGTGCCAGCAGAATTCTTTGTTATGTTTGACATTGCTGCTAAGTTGCTCTCTCTGGCTAATGTGGTATTTTTAGGGTTTTTTGATGAGAAGATGTGGTCGTTTGAAACTTCAAAAGTTAATTTTTTTGTAAGTCTTAGGTATCGGTTGAGAGTTGTTGAAGTTGACCTAGAAAAGAATTGGATAAAGTGGGTTGTAGTCTTGCACAATTGGATGGAGGTTAAGTGTGGTCATTAAGCCGAATTTCATGAGTGGGCTGGCGTTTTTATTGGGCATGGACGATTTGCACATATTTGGAAAATGTATTGGCAGGCTATGCAACCAAATAAAGGTAGTTTTTTTGTTTGAGTGTAATGAAATGAAGATGAGGAATGGTGGCATTTTTTGTCAAGTTTTTTCAGGGTCAGTGTTGAATCTGAATTTAGGATTTGCGTTTGATGGAAGGTTAGGTTTAGTCTTAAGAGTTCATGTTAGAGGTAATAAAACTTTTAGACTTGTATATGTTTCCTCGTTGCCGAACTGCTAGATTGGCATTGGCCATACCTGTAGTGACATTTTGAATTACTTTTATTGTTTTTAATTGTGCTATGAAGTTTCTGCATTGTTGAAAAAGTTTAAGCGAAATTTTGTGTGCAAGGTTGCTGGAATGCTGGGTGCAGTCCTTGTTAAAAATGAAGTAAGATTTATTTCTAAGAACTCATTTCAAACTTTAATCATTAACAGTGTTGCCAACGGCTTGTTACTGCGGAGGAATTCCTGGAAAGGAAGTTTTTTCGTGTGTGAATGATGTGGAGATGAGACTTGAAAACTTCTTAAATGCTTCGTCATCAAGCAGGTATATAAAGAAAGTTTTGGTTTTGTAATATTCATAATGTTTATTTGTTTATACATTTTGCATCTGAGAATATAGCCCAATAAAACTGTTGCTGGCATTGAATCTTTTCCTATCAAAATGTAGCATAGGCGTAGCCAAGATTTTTGATTGGGGGGAGGGGGCAAACCACAAATCACATAGGTGAAGACCAAAAAAAAAAGTCTTCACAGTTCGATTTAGGATTTTTGATTGTGGGGGACCGAAATTTAGTTGGAGACCAATTCAGGATTGGGGGTAGCCCAAGTTACAACGTTTAAGCGAAGACCAAAACAATAAAACAACAAAAAAAGATCTTCACATACCAAAGGGCCGATTTTGTCCCGAAAATCAGGTGAAGATCAAAAAAAAGGTCTTCACGGACTGAAGTCAGGTTGGAATCAAAACAACTAACGCAACTGAAGGAAGATTAGTCTCTTTCGGCACAGATTTATCATGATTGGCATTGCAATTGGGAGGGTTCCAGGCCCCCTGCACCCTCCCCCCTGGCTACGCCTATGAAATGCAGTTTAGTTACAGTAAGTGATGTTATCATAGATTTTGTTCATTTTTTTACACTGGTAAACTCTTAAATGCCTTTGTAAAATTAGTAACTGAAACAAATTGAACGTCTAAACATTAAAAGTCTGACCTGTAAATGTCAAAACATTGCAATTAAATTATTATTGAAAAATGATTTGGATAATTCAACGGACTTGGAAATCTTGTCAGTTTTTTTTGTCTGATATGGTTAAGCGGGTGCAGTGTTTTGCTTAGCCCACCGTGGCTTGGTTGGTTTGGGGGCTGCTCTGATGCTTCATTGTTTGATTTTTTTCAATGTTTTGAGTTGAAAAAAAAGCAATTTTCCTACACATTATTTGAACTTCCAGTCATGTCATGTTTTAAAGAAAATTTTTGGTATCATATGCTGAACATTGTTTCTAGTGGATCTTTGGATGGTGAAATGTATTTTGGTTGCATTGTAAAAAGTATTATTTACATTGCAGTGTCGTCAATGGAAAGTTCTGTGCGGTTGGTGTTCCTCGGTGCAGATTGCATGGTGACAGATCGCAAAAGGATTTATAAACAAAGATTACATTATTTTTCAGGGTTAAATTTGTTTTGGAAAGTTTTGGATTTTCTGTTTGTTATTTCTGTTTTTTTGTTGGGGGGGTTACTGTTATTTGATTTCTTGTTGTAATGCATTTTTGTGTTATTGTAAACAGTTATGTCGCTTAAGAGGGGGTGTTTTAAGAGTTAAAATATAACTCACGGATTAGCACAAAGTTTTAAAAATTGCCAAAAGTAAGCAATAAAATTTGATCGCTTGTTGAAGCGTGCTAACAGGTTTCATAAAAGAATTATATACATATTAGGAAGTTTCAAAATTGTACCACTTTTAAATTTCATAGCAGCTCAGCAAATTTCTGGTGGAGTTTTTGCAGCTAATTACGAATTTGATATTATTTTTGATTATGACGTCATATTGAGGGTTCAGGACTCCATTTTTTACGTCATTTTTCGACTTCTGCGTTTTCTCGAAAACTATACATCGTGGAACCTTGATATTTACATCACCGACGCAGAATACATGATTTGCTATCAGTGTTCAATAGATAAAAATGGTGTATCTTCAACAGAAAATAAGCTATTTACAGTAGAAAAAAGGGATTTCCACGAGTTGCTGGATATGATGTCACAAGCATCAAAAAACACTGACGCAATGAAGTTTACTTGTTTCCAATCGCTATTTCGACTGAAAACCAGCATTTATGCGTTGTAGATAACTGGAACTGGGTTGGTGTTTTGATTTAGAGGGGATAGGTAAAGGCTGGGATAAATCGGGCCAAAATGATGGGAAAACCCCCAGAATTGACTCTATTAAAGCGTTTTCATGCAGATGGACCAGCAAAGTGATTATTTTATTATCATGATTTTTTTTGCCATATCGTCAGTTGATATGTTAAGTCGAAGTCTGTCCTATGAGCTCTCCATGTGGTTATCACATAACTGCTTCTCAGCTATTCTTGAAGTATAGAGTCTCCAATTTATTTTTTGGTGTTTGATTTTATCGTTGCGAGAAAACTTCAGCATTTTTAAATTTATAATTCCTACACTTCTTTTAGCTCCAAGATATCTCAACTATTATTACTCTTGTTTGGGGCAATGACTTAAACAAAAAACGAGTTGGTTTCCCTACATAGCTGTTATATATACTCACTATTTAAATTGTAAAGTTTTGCATTGGGGGACGCTTTTTCAGCGTTGACTGAACCTTAGTGAACAACAGGCACGTAGCCAGGATTTTTTGATAGTTTGTTCCGTAAAAGAACTTGACCCAAATTTTGATTGTTACTGACTTGGATTGATGTGGTTTTTCAGTGAAAATTAGGTGATCTCCAAAAAGAAAAGGTCTTCGCCGAAATCGAAAATTCAAGTGGCTTTTCCGGCCAAAAACATGTAATCTCCCCCAAAAAAACATTAACTTTTTCCTCCCACAAACCAACGCTAAAATCTCGATGGGGGGACGCTCAATCTCGATGGGAGGACGCGTGCCCCCCATCCCCCCTACAATTTAAACTGTATATACTGAATATTCTTTCGGGCTTAATTGGTGTAAAAATTTCTTGAAAGCTCCCTCAGCAAGGCCTGTGGAGCCGTGTAGTAACAACGAAGCCATTGCATCTTAGAATTTGTATGAAACTTCAATATCATAAAAAATAAGTAAAAGGATCTTATTAAGAGTTTAGGAGCTTCATCATTTATTGACTATTTTTTCCATTACTTTTTACCAAGATAAATCTGGTGCTGGTACGAAGTAGTTTTTAAAAAAATTTCTCCTTCAGAGTTACATGACTCCTTACTGTCCGTAGGCATATCATCCTAAGAACATCTTGGAAGGGAAAGAATATACAGTGTTTATTGTTCTGTGAACTTTCTATCTTTTGCATTTTTACATGTTTAGCATTGAGCATTACACAATTTTTAGCTGCATTTTTTTTTCGGAAATGATTTTAAAAGGCAGTTGCAATTGCATGTTGGACTAAGTTGTAGCCCTTTAAAATATGTTGAAAAAATGCTACGAGATTAGAACACACAAATTCATGCCGCAGCATGAAAATCAGCCGTGTAAATTTTGTCCGCATAAAATTGGGAAAACACTGCTATCTGCTTGTGCTAATTGTTGAAAATGTAACTATCTGTGGTACAACTTTTGATACCGGTGTGTCACTTCAAAGAGGCAGCAAGGTCAACTTTATTGTCATTTACTGTAAACTTTGTAACCTACAGCATATTTTTTCTATGTGCATAGTATAAAAGAACAAGATTACAGCGCTGGTTCACTCATGGTACTGGTATGAAATTCGTTTATAGCAGTGCAGTACTGTTAAAAAAATGAAACGTCAAATTGTGCATAAAAAAATCTGAAATTGCATGCATCTTTAGTTGAGAAGTACCAATGTTGTCACTATACCAACACCTGGGCCCGAAAAAATATCCAGTATTTCTAACAGCTATGTTGCGAAACCAACTCGTTTTTGTTAAAGTTATTGCCCCAAAGAATAGTAATAATAGTTAAGATATCTTGGAGTAAAAAGGGTATAGGAATTAGAAATTTAAAAGTTATAAGTTTCCCCGCAAAGGTAAAATCGAACATCAAAATTGCCATAAAAAAAAACATTGCCCATTTTATGTTTTTGCACTGCTAATTTCTATGCCGCATTTCAAAATTATTAATTTTTATCGAAATAGGCCTAAAATTAAGTTATTTGCAAAACCATACAAAATTTTGGAGTGCTAGGAGCGGAGCTCTCAGGCCCCCGAACACAGCCCCCCAATTGCAGTATCTGGTTACACGACTTATTGTAAACGAGCGCTACTACGTTTTCAAGTTTTATAATCTTCCAATGAGAAGTTATTGAGCTGGGCAAATAACAACTGCTATCTACTATAATGAAGTAGCACCGTTATCTTTAAAATATAACGTTTTGCTGCTTCCTATACATTATAAAAAGTGACACCACGAAATTCCGCCCCGGGTGTCACCATCCTCAGCGACGCCACTGATTATTAACAGGCGGCGTGAGGCGCTAAATAGTAGATGATACACACAGTTTTGATTAAAACGGCTTCTGCGTAGTTTGGGGTGTCTGGTTTGGGCTTGAGGTGGTGCAATGTTTCTGTGTATTTGTTGGAATTGTACATTCAGTTTGCTGCGTGTTCGGAAGCACCAAGTACCCTAGAGACAGTATTTAAACAGTAGGGGGAACGCGGGGGACGCTTTCCCCCATCGAGGTTTGGCGTCCCCCCAACGGGATTTCAGCGCTGGTTGATTAGCCAAAAAAGGGCCCTTCAGCACGAATAAATCCCAGAAACTCCGGCTGAATGTAGTCCCAAATCGCGGTGATGACCTTTTTTTTTTGGTATTCACTCGATTTCGGGGACGGAAAGACATAATTTCCACTAAAGTACTTTCGCATTCCGAATGCGTTTGGTCAAGGCTGCAAAAGCGTCCCCCCAAGCAAAATTTTTCTGTTTGAGTACTGCCTAAAGATAATCATTATTTGACGTATTATGCGAGGACGTAACAATGTAACCATGGTGCGGTTGAAGTGAAATCATTCTGTTATGGTCGGCGTAATAACGATGCGTTTGTCCTCTTCGTCACGTTTAATAAAGAATTTTGTTTTATTTTTGATTGGAAGTAATAAAGAATTTTGTTTTACTTGGGTTGTCCTGGTTTTGAATGTGTATGTTGATACTTCACCATGTTATGACTTGTTCCTGTTATTGCTACAATAAAGATTTACTTGCGCTTGGAGGTAGTGTGCAGGCAGGGATTTTTCGTGGTGGGGGTTGGTGGCAAAGTAGCATTGAGGTTGCGTTTAACGCGAGGAAAGTTACGGTTTGGAGTCTATATTAGGGATTGGACAAAAACCTAGCAGTAACTCTTTCTCGAAGTGAAATAAGGAGAACTAATTTAATAGGTTAACAATTATTGATCTGACTAGAAACGACTAGGCTACATTTTTTACAAATTCATTCAAAGCAACCAGATCACTATTACCGTAATAAAGTTCGATAATGCCGCGAAGTCCCCGGATAT
Organism: Trididemnum nubilum; assembly: GCA_963965965.1. Lineage (NCBI taxonomy): Eukaryota > Metazoa > Chordata > Ascidiacea > Aplousobranchia > Didemnidae > Trididemnum > Trididemnum nubilum. The sequence goes on from OZ014479.1 coordinate 41,730,990, forward strand.
CGCTTGCGATGTCACGTTCTAGTTGCATTTAATCATTATGATGCGTGCTTTTTTTGCCACAGCAATCTATCCGTTTATTTAATTCTCTTCTGTAAGTTGGTGAGAAGGTAAGGCAATATTTCACAAAGGTATCTCAAGCTATTTATGATAATATCAAAAAGTTCTGAACCTTTTAAAAACTACATGAAGCGTTGTCATTCACTGCCATGTAATTGGCTGTTCGTTTGAATATTACGCTTGATTCTGAAACGGAAGACTTGTCAATCCCCGGGCCGGACTGAGACTGAACAAACCCCAAAGTTTGAAATTACAATAGTTGTCTTATAGCTTATTTATCGTTTTTATTAATAGACGAAAACTAAAGGTTCCGTATAGAAATTTTAAACAAAAGTAACTTGACTCGAAATGAGAAGCCTACACAGTATTTATCTTTTCCCTGTGTTATATATAATATAGCAGCATAAAGCAGTGAAAATTATGGCAAAAACTGATTGGTGCAAGGACTTTGTGCTTATGATTAACGCAGTATCGAATTAACGTTGTAATTCCTAAATTGATTGCAATACTATATCCTATGGTACATTCTTGTAATAAAGATTCAAATGATCAGCTTTTGATTAAGTTTTTTCCAACCACAACTTCACAAATTTAGATTGACTAAGTTACAAGCATTCGGTCTACAATGATTGCGGTAAAGCAGTTGTGGATACTGAAAAGATCCAAATGTTATAGAGCAAGTGCTGCTTTGATAAGCTTGGTCTCAGCCTACGCAATTGCTGCCTCCATTATGTTCTACAAAAAAGCTTTCGCGACTTTCCGCTTTAAGAGGATATGATGACATTTTTATCAATTAGTGATGATTTCATCAAATATCTTCAAAAGTTGTGAGGTTTTTGGCGCAGTTTTAATGAAGCCGACTAGCACTAATAACAGCTAGAAATGATTTTGACGTTCTCTTGTTAACTTTGTGTCATTGACGTATAATTTCTATTGATAGTTTTTACTAAAGGCTACCACAGTACTAACACATTATAACTAAAATAGTTCTAAAACCTTATGTGATATTTTTGCTCTTCCTCTACGTTATTGAGCTCTTTTTGGAATTCTAATTTCAACTACATTGGTTGTTCAAGTAATTTTACCTTCCACAGAAGAGTAACAGAAATGAAGTGTTAAATGAGGGCAACAGATGCAGAAAACAATAATTTTATTGCAGTTTTATGACTTCTTAAAGAATGAAAGCCAGCCCACAAGTATCGAAAGTGCTAAGCTTTCTAATCGCAAAATACTCTATATACATACTGTACAGCGTACAGCGATTGAGAGTTTAATGATGACATAAAAAATGGAGTAGTCAAATGCCGTTGCACAAGAGTTATTAAAAAAAAGGCGCATTCGAGCTTCGAGCATTCATTAGAGATAATAGCACCGGTATGTTTTTGTATGCTTAAAACATAATATATGTAAAAACGGAAATTTTTTGAAGTAATAACGAATAATTGTAGAGTTGCATAAATTGTAGCAAGATTCAACAAGTTTCTGTTGTATATATCGTACGCTTTGTATAGTAGCTCTAGCAATAGCGACAAAGCAATTAGCAAGTTGGAGTTGAGTATGGCTTAATAATTTCCAGTAACGCATATTTTTGTAGAGCAGAAAAGAAAGACTCAAAATTGATTTTAGATACAAGCAGCAATTCAATTCAAAATCTAACCGTACAAGCTGTACCAAATTTTTACAGCCTTGTCAAATTTTGGTCAAATGCAACTTAATACTCTTAAAAAACTAAACTATTATTTTAAAATTAATCTTGAAATACTTATTTAAAAATAATTTGAATTAATGTTGCAGGAAAAAAAATATCTTGCATGTAACAATGCAGTTATTCGTAGATAGTTTAAAATGTTAGTGAACTATTTTTGATCTGAAATTAATTTTTGATTTTTCATTAAAAAAAAAGAAAAGGAAACGTAGTTCGATATTTTGCTGAAGCATATTTTTATCCCCACATAGGGAATTGGATAAGTCTACCGATTAAACATCCAGTACGCGTCACTCAAAATGCGTTATTCGAGTGAAAAGCATTTCGAGCGCATGCTTTAGTCAAAAGAAAAAAAAACAAAACTTACTGCAGAATTGAACTGCACAATCTGAACTCAATTAAGCTTAAATGGACACAAAACCTGCAGCTGCAGTTAGTTTATGACATTCAAATACTTTCCAAGTGTAATGTTTTGATAGCTTGATCCTGCATAAACACAATGAGTAAAAAGGCAAACAAGAGGTCTACTTTTCCTTGGTTGAATCAATGACATAAAAGTAGATGATCCGAAACTCCGCAAATGCGCTCATTTTATTCTCTTCTTGGTCACGCTCACTGCAGGCCCCACTCTTCTGGTTTTCTCTGGTACTGGCCATTTGCGTGCGTGCCGACATAGATCGGTTAAAGCGCTAATTATGTACCTGCAAGGTTATGAATAGTGTTTGAAGTAAACTAGTCTGAATTTATGTTCATGTCATTTGAGTAAAAGCGATATGTTTAAGGTTGTTGCTGATTTTATAGCTTAGGGTAGCCTATTCAGATCAGGGATGTTACCCAACTTACTGGTACCAAGTTCAGAAGTCCCAGGTTTTATGGACTTCTGTTGGTTGGTAGGTATTGACAAATGATATTATAATGATGTTAGTTAATATAGGTAATAATGTATTAAATGGTATAAAATAATGGTATTAAAATATAATATATGGTATATAATAATGGTATTAAATGGTATTATATATAGTTAAGTTGTTTGGTATTATAATGATGCGTTGGCGTTTTCTCGCAAGAACTTGCTAAAATATAATTCTTCCAGGGTGGAGGTATTTACGGTAAACGTCAAACGACATTTTGAGTTTTGTTCGTATTTTGTTCCGGTAATTTGTTTCTGCTTTATCCTCCTGTCACGAAACGACGGTGGCGCTTTATGTCGGACTAAACCGCATCTGCTTTCGAGTTTTTCTGCGTTAAAAAAGAGTATCCGTAAAAAACAGCGCCTTAACTACTTAATTTGATTTTTTTGGTTGGTGTGTCTTTATCCTCCTATCACGAGAAAGCGACGGTGCGCTATGCTTTGGACGAATCCGCACCCTCTTAGTAGTTGACCATTTTCCGGTTGACGTTTTACTTTTTCCCACGTAAATTTGCTGCTTGTTCGAAGTTACCTAGCAAAGATAATTATCGTTAAGCGTCTTATCCAAGGACGCAACAGCGTGACCAGGGTGCGGGTTGAACTCATGTTCATGCGATCAGAGTCGTCGTAAGAACGACGCCTTTACCCTCTCGGCCACGCTGAAGAGGAATGCTAAGGGCATGTAGTATTTTCTTCATGAACGTAGTCCTACCTATTAATGGTACGTCTATAGATTAGGCTGAAGAAATAAGGTCGAAAAGCTCTCGTGTTAAGACAGTAGCCCCTGAAAAAGTTGTAGATGCGACGGCGCCCCAGCACAATTTGTCAGATTTTAAAATATCTATAATATTGTGGATCGTTTTATCGCCGTGTCATTTTACTGGCTTAGCGTAATGTTACGTTTGTGCTGTAATTAGATATTCTTCCAAGATATCAGTAATAAAACTGCTTTTATTCAATTTTGCTTAAATTTTGTGGGAAGGCAAGATATATGTCAATTTAATATTGTAAAAAGCATCCTAATCGAAAACATCTGGTGATTTTAGCAGCCACCTTCAATACGGAAATTAAGATTGTTAAAAACAATTAAGCTACTGCTAAGAAAGAGTTGAACAGAATGTTAACGACTTTTCTAAGACGTTATTGAATCAAGCAACAACCAAAACTAAGCCTGCCCGATACTTTAATAATTTCATTTATACTCTGTTCCTTATCTGGGCTTTTTAGTGTTTGTATGTGTTGCTACTGCACGTGCAGCTTCATTCCTCCCTTTGTTTTGAACTGCTTTGAGCAGTGCTGGAGTTGTTCAATAAATATTGTTAACACAGGCGCGATAGTGCTTAGTTATCACATAGTTTTCGTGATTAGGGTGTATGCGTCGAACGTAAACAGGGGGCCCGGATTTACAAAGCGCAGGTCCCCATGCAAACGGAGAAGAATCGACCATTGAGTTACAGTTTTCTTATTCCAGAAAATATGATCTAAAAAAAAAGAAACAGAAAAAAAGGTCACGCGAGTAAGTGCGGGATGTTAAGAATTTACCAGCTTGCCATACCGCGGTAAATTCGGCGCTGGATAAAATAATGCTTTTCAAGCGAAATCAAACCGGGATTATCGTTGTGGTCAACAATGGACATTCAAGTGATTCACCTAAACGTATGAAGCGGTCCAGCCTCATCAAGAGCAGAATGGACATGGAGCTCAGCATCGCTTAGAACTTCCACAATATACTCCACACTTAACGGGACTGCGCTGTTTCTAGTCAATAAAAGAGTCATAAATAAAATTAAATCACTTAACACCGGTCAAATCTGAAACAATGGCAAAAAGTTTTATTTTATCGCTATTGGCGACAAAAGCAAGAATAAAATTCAAGCAAACCAATGACATAAGAGCCAGTGGCGTTACTGAGAAAGAGGGGGTTCGGCTCTGGGTTTCATAGTTTTGAGGTGACACCATATTTTAATCACATCCAAATTTGAAATTTTTCGCTAAAACTTTTTAAAATCGACTGTTTTTCGATTTTTCGTTGAAAATGGCAAAATTATTTTGAGCGGCGACCCCCCAAAATAAACTTAGCAGCCGAAATTTCACGCAAAAATATTATAAAGTCAATGTTTTAAAAATCAATACAACCAATTCAAATACAAAAAAAAAAAGATAATGTGGTGACATGGTAACGTGACTTCGATTTTAGGCGCTTAAAAACATCCCAAACTTGGTCTTAAAATGCGGTCTTATTCAAAAACAGCTTAAATGCGGCAAAATATTAAAAAATATATTAAAATTTAAAAAATGAAATATTATACTAAATAATATATTAAAAAAATGAAAGCCCGCAAACTAACCACTAACCAAGCAACCAACCATTAAACTACGAGTTTTTATGACTTATTTATGTCATTTCCAGCAAAAGTTACTCAAATATTAGATCTTGGATGGTAATTTAGCAGTTGACATAAGTTCTTAAGCAAGTTACGAAAAGCTACTACTTTTAGAGACAACGATTTTTATTACTGTATTATTGCTACCTGCTGGTTGTTGAGCAAGGCTAAGTCTGTGCAGTACAGTCACTGTCAGCAGATCAGCGCGGGCAAAGAGAGAGCAAAAATCCGCATAATAAAGAAAGAAAGAGGAGAAAGAGTGGGAAAAAGAGTTGCGTGTCAACTAGTTTTATGTCAGTGGTTGAATACAACTAACAGTATTATAATATTTTTGCCATTTTTACCATATTTGGTCATTTTCATACAGTAACGTTATACCCTGTTCAATTTGGCATTATTTGTTAACTAAATAAAGTTCATAATTTTTCTTCACCTTAGTGTTGCCATGTGGTTATTTTATTACTCAATAAAAATTATTTTCAACTACTGAATCGTGAAAACGGTCAAAACGAAAAATTGGCCTAAATTTTTTTTTTTTTTTTATGACTAATTTCTGAATAATCTAATCACTAATTTCTCTTTAATTAACCAAGTCATATACCTTGTGCACTAAATACCATTTTTTGCCTTATTTTTGTTCCACCAACGTTATCAAGAACCTAATTATGAATAAAGATTTCTGCAAAGTATTTTTCCTTGCACTGATTTCTGTGCTGTTAATCCCAAGGACTTATGGAAAAGGTAAGGTTATATTCTGCATTTGTGATAGGTATAATTACTGAACATCTTTATTTGCAAAGTTACTTTGTCCAATAGACGGCAAAGCGACCTTTCGGTCTTCGAGTCAAACTGTTACCTGCCACAAACGGTGGACGCTTCACAATCTCTTCTACAATAAAGCTGTAAATACCACTTTTTTTAGTTTTTGGTTTAAACCTTGTGAATAATATGTACAAACCTATTTCATAATAATGTGTATATAACAGGTAAACTGTGTAAATAGCAAACGGAATAACCATTTTACAGTATACAGAATTAATCTTTCAATCACTTAACTTGTCATGGATTCGCGCACTATTTTTATTGCATTTTTGTGAAACTCGACGTATGCTTGCAAGACCGCAGCATCTTCAAAACTTCACAAAGATGAGTGCAAGTTATCGAGATTTGCTTGTTTTGCTATTACTCGGATTCGGTACCGGTTTTTGCACGCATTTTCATAAATTATAATTTTACCATTAGGATTAAATATCGTTAACACAGCAGCTAAAAATGATGGGGCAGAGGGAACCAACCACCATTGCCCCACGGTTTGCTCCATTATAACCAGCTGAACTTGACTGACGAATAAGGCCTATACTACAGAATTTTTTAATTGTTATAAATCCCATAGGTGACATTTTTCAATTCAATCGTAAGATAGAGTTGTTTGAAGCCGCATTTATGATAGAAAGAAGATAATGTTTATCCGAAATTCTTTGCATGTAATAGTCAATTTTCAAATCTGTCTGTTTGTCGAAAAATTCTTAAAAACTGCTTTTGCAAAAGATATAATTATCCAAAAAAGCGTTAAAGAAGGATATTCATAACCTGTTTTCTACTCAAAACCAAATACATCTATTGGTTATAGCTTTTAATTTTAATCTTACTAGAATTAAATGCAATTTTTTTCAAACGATAAATTATTATGTTTTGCAAAAATTACTGAAGTTTACAGAGTTTATGAATTGCAAATTGCCCCACCCCCACCCAATATAACATTTTCACAGTCAGTTGAATTATAGAGATACAACTCAAAATCGGTTTTATTGAGGAAATGAGAACTATTTAAGGTAACAAAAAGGTACCAATACCTTTTTCCAGAATTCTTTTTATTCGCTACACAATGATTTAATCCGTTTGATTCCGTACCATTGGCAACCAAGCATTTCGCAAATTTGCGACATCACAAAAGTCTGATTTTGCAAAAATTCTTCTAGACTAAGAAACGCGATTACCAACTGGCAGCAGAGAGTAGTCTATAACGAAATCTGAAAATTTGGTACGTCCAGACTTAGGCTACCAGTGCTGATCTGCAGTAGGCGTTTTGTGATGTCACAAAATTGTGAAATGCTGGGTTGCCAATTATACGGAGCCAAACGGATTAAATCTTATTTTTCTCATTTTTGCGATGAAGGGGAATTCTGAACCAAATTTTGGGGCACTTTTTTATTACTTCAAATAGGTCTTATTTCTTTAATAAAATCGATTTCAAGCAGTATTTCTTTAAGCATCAGATTACGATGCTAATGTTTTCCAAAATAATTTTTTATCATGATACGTTTAGATGTTTTGGAAGAAATTTACAGAATTAAATACAGTATTATAGTTTTGTTAAATATTTAAACATGACAAAATATCCGTTTATAGGACTGATTCCATTCTCGCTGTTTCTCATAAAAGCTGTTGTTTAATAATACCCTAGTAAACCAAACTATATGTTGGATAAATCTACACATGTATGGGTATCAGAGGTTGCTTGTTTAAAGAGCAAGTGATCTTGATGATTGGAAGACATTACGAATTCTCGTTCAAAAGATGCAGCCTTTTAAATGATCAACTTGATTTAAAAAGTTTCAATCTTCATTTGAAAGACAGCGTCTTATGTATGATTTATAAGGAGACAAAAAAATATGGCTGCAGGTCAATTTTTAGTGTTTCGACGATATGTGCCATCAGGCTCCACCATAATTGCTATATCAGAAGAAAAGAAAACAGCAAATGAAGCTGAAAACGTTTGTTCTTGTTATGGAGGAGCTTTATCTCAATTAAACAACATGGAAACCATTCGAACAATGCTCATAGAAGAATATGCGATAAGCGGTTGGTGCAGAAATTATTTCTTTATGATTTTAAGTTACTTTAGCAAAAATAAACAGGCTTGCATCAAAGCACACTTACCGAAACTCCAATATTTTTTAATATGAAAAAAAAAATTAAAAATCATTACAGCTTTTTTTTTTTAAATGTGGTCCAAATATAAATAACAACAAAACTCGGTAACGAAGCAAAAGAAAGCTATAATTTCTGCAATTACTGGGTGAAAAATTTAAGATAACTTTATTTATATATATTTCGCAAAAATTTGACAATATGTTTTATTTTGGATTTTTTCGGTTCAAAAGGGCAGAAAATAGCGAGGTTCATGATGGAGAAGTAGTAAATTAAGTATGGCGATACAAACGCTTAGCTTCATAAAAAAATTTAGGAGAATGGTAAACGGACTTCTTGAATAATTTAAATCTATTTGAGCAAGATTGACAATGGTTTAAAGAAATTAACTGAAACGTGTCAATAAATATGCTCTACAATATTTTGGCTGCATTGCTTTTGATTAATAAAAAACGAAACGTAACTTTTTGCAAAGTGTGCATGTCTTCCACCTAGAATTTCCCAAATCTTCTATTATTCAAAAGTTTCGATCCAAAACTATTAAAATTTTTAGTGGATTGTACTTGGAATTTTTTGTGAAATTCTTCTTAAACTGCATGGTTTCGGCAAACTTCAGTATAAGTGTAGCATATAGCTCTCGTAATCGAAGTTGGGTCTGAAATATATTCGACTAGATTTTGTAAGAGATTTTTAATTTAATTTTGCTGTAGATTTGGCTCTTGTCACCATTCATAGCAATCCCAATTATCCATATTATCAAAAATTTCGAACAGAAGATGTTGAGGTTACTGATGATAGAGATGTATCTTCTTGGGTCGGTCCTTCTGTTGGAAACTTGTCAAGTTTTCGATTGTATAAAAGGTAAGTTTTGTTGTATGCAACAAGCTTTGCCAATGACTTCATAACCCTTATCAGTACTTCCAAAAACACATACGTTGTTGCATTTCTGCCGACATTTTGTCGGTATTGTAAAGTTGTGTTCCTAGGGCAAGCATTGTAGATTTGTGTTTGCAAATAATGTATCAAAAATGAAAAACACGCAATGACCTGAAAGAGAGTATAAATAACTCAGCAGACGGTAGATAAAAGAAGACGAAAAAAATTCAAATCCGACAATCGTTTATTCCCTACAAAGCCTCTGCCGCTGTGCAAGCCCTTAAGGTTTGTCCAGTTCGGCCAAGAGTCTTGTCCAGCTGGGGAATAACTTTGTTAGAGAAGCTGAGGGCTGCCGATGAGAGCTAAAAGCTCGAAACAGCGCTGTCCAGCTCTGTGCATAAAATTCAAATCATCGGTCGCACACCCAGATTACTCACATAATTCACATTTGCATGTTCTAATTTTAGGTTTTTCAGAAAGCATTTTTTTGACTTGGAGTATCTTTCACATTTTTTGGTCAAGATATAGACATTACTGGCTTCAGCGTCAACCATGTTGTAGAAAAACAACAATGGCCATCTTGCAGTTTTTTGTCGGCATCAATATTCCTCTAAATTTTTGTCAAACATATCGACACCACCTTTTCTTTGATTATAGTCCAAAACCATGAGAGTTTTTTTGTACTCATCAGTAATAACAAAATTTTCTGTATTAGATGAGCTCAGGAGCATTACGGGTTTTTTGTTTCTTTTAGCTTGGTAAGCAACCAAGCACACACCATCTTAATGGTTATACAAAAGCATGTACGTGTATAGCTCCATCCTGTTATTCAAGGTAGTAGGGATGTCTTTGCAATGTGCTCTTATAGTTCCTAGTAATGTTAAATTTTTTCAAGTTGTAGTTTTACAAGATTATAATATGTAAAAAAATTATCCGTGCACTCATTCCTTCCTGTTCCGTAATAGGGCTCAAGCAATTTAAGCACAATATCTTGGCCTAAATTTTTATGAACTTGATCTCCTTCTTTTCCACCATAAGCAATTGCATTGACAGCATACCCGGTGTTGGATTCACAAATCTAGAAAAATTTTAGTCCATACTTCCGAGGCTTGGATGGCATGTACGTTCGCCCAGGAATTCGACCTCTGTATCCTACCAACTGCTCGTGTACTGTTATGCAATCGTCTGGAAGGTAAACGAGTCTTACATTTTAAAGAAAAATATTTCATTATTTCGACACTGCGGCAAACTTGTCATCGACTTTTCTTTGCTCCCGAGTGTGCCAATTATCGAAACGAATACACCAATAAAAGCATTTGAACCGGGTCAACGGCATAACTGCTTTATATAAAGGTTTGCTATCTCCCATTAACCAGAGGTTTTCCAGTTCCGTGAAATTGTTTCTGTCACTGCCGGCTCTGAGAAATATAGCTAAACCAGATTGAAATTCATCCATTGAAAAGTCATCGTAGTTTTGCGGTCTAGGAAGAGTACGGCGAAACTCTCGAATCGTTCGATTTGTGTACCTGATAGCAGTTCGCAGTATATCTTGCGTGAGCATTAGCATAAAACTTTGCCTTTCAGTTTGTGGTCTACCTATAGCTCTCGGTTGTTGCGTAAGGATATTTCTGCGTCTTCTTCGATTTGGGATCTGCTGAGATGTATAAGTAATACCGCTTCTACTTTGAATGTAATCAAACGTATGCTCTTTTTCATCACTTTGAATAGCAAGTGCAGTTTCATCAGTGGAGGCTTCTTCATTATCAGTACCATCATCATCTCTTTCTTCAAACACTTCAATGTCCCCTTCATTATCAACAGTGGCAACACGTTACTCATCTTCTTCATCAATGTTGTCATGCGGGAAAAACTCCTCCACATCATCATTATTCATTATCAATGCTCAAGTCATCTTCTTGCACCCCAAGATGAGAGCATGCCTCACGTAAAGTTATTCGCCAAATCATAATTTCAGGAACTGTAAAACCTCTTTCACAACGTAGCAACAGTATCTGTTACTCAAGCATACGTGAGTAGAGGCACAACTACTGCAAAATATAAAAGCTTGTTTCAACTCCTTATCCTGGAATTGTGGTTAAGCACAAAACCTACTGTAGACAGTATAAAACACAGGCCTATCTGTATTTGACGTTTTGCATGTATTACAACTCATACTGGCAACTGTCAAGTAACTGTGCGCTAGCGAAATACCAAGCAGTATCGAAGTTATTTTATTACAATACTTTGAGATATTTCGGAGTACTACCTGTTATTTGTAACCTACAGCGTCTTGTAGCTAAGCTACGAAATAACTATAACTGAAATTATCTTACCAATCTAACTGAAGTAGAAAAGAAACGCGCGCAGTGGGAAGTGACGAAACAATGAGATTATAAACAAAGTTTGTGACGTGCTGAGTAGTGGCAGCAAATTACCGTTGAGATGTAATAATAACAATAAATAGATTAAAAATTTTCCTGCGACCCAGTTAGAAGATCTTATGACCCAGTATTTGCGTATCTCTGCATTAAACAAACAAGTAGATTTTGTTAACAAAATGTTGACAAAACTGCGACAGCGTACGTTTTTCAACTACAACAAAAGATAAAAATCGCACGCAATTTTTCATTTGCATGATCAAAGTGAAATAAATACCCTTCATCATAGTTGAAGGAGTGCCCTATTGAGCAACGCTATCGAGAGCAGCAAAACATTTTGTAACCAGTGTTGACAAAATGTTGACGATAGTACGAATAAGAGTTAAGGTAGGCTTACACATAACCCGTTTTTCGTGCGTTTTGTGCATCTGTGCAGTATGTACGAAAAGCCATACGCATTTTTCAATCTTGCCAATCTACGTAGTATATACATGCAGAGAGTATAATGTAAGATTTGATTTAATTTGATACATGCGCAATAGGGTGGTTCAAAAAAAACTTTTTTAGATATGCTGTACTCCAAGGGGTTTAAATGGTGTGTTTTGGTGCAAAAATAACTCATGTAATTTTTTTTTTGATTTTAATTAACATTTAGGGGTCGCGCACACCCCCACATTCTAAGGGCGCCCCCTAAATTACAAAACTGCCATATCTCGTTAACCTCTTGAGATAGAAAATTCAAATAAAGGCCAAAAGATGAAGAAGATATGATTTCCCATAAGTGTTTAATACTTTTTATTATGCTATCTGATCAAATTTTCACGATTTAAAAAAAACTGTTTTTTCTCAAAATTTTAGTAGAACATTCAACTAAAATTTTGAAATAAGTGTTTAATGCATTTTATTACGCTATCGGATCAAATTTTCAAGATAATATTAAAAAATAGTTTTTTTAATGTATTAAACACTTATATCAAAATTTTAGTTGATAGTTAACCCTACATATACCGGGCTATTTTTACACTCTGTTTGTACCGGGGAGGGGGGGGCAAATTGGCCCCCGTATCTAAAAATCGATTGGTAAGTGATAGAAGTAAGATTTTTTTGCTTGTTGAAGCTGTTTTTGTTAAATTAAAAAAAAAAAATTTTGAGGTTGTGACGTCACGAAAACAATGATGACGTCATTAAAACCAGTAAATCCTTACAACAGCATGCAAATTTGCTTTAAATATTGCGAAATATTAGTTTTAGTTTGGACTTTTGTTATTTCAAAGGCATCTCTGATAAATTCACCGCCAATGATGACATCATCGTTTATATATTGTGTTGATTATTCTTTGTAATTTTTTGTGACTGAAATATAGTATTTTGCACAAAATTATAGAATACTGCAGTATTATTTTCATTTTATCATTCAACAGCGAATGAAATTGAATATTTTTTTTTAAGCAAACGCAGTTTATTTCGAGAAACAGCAGAAATAGCAATATTTTTGAATTATGACGTCATTAATGACGTAATGATGATGCAATGCATTTATCTGTAAATAAAATATTTGATTCCAGCTGAAGATTAGCATTGACAATGAATACGCAGTACAATGAATAGAATATGCGCACTGATAAGCGTGAATTGTGCTCAAAACTGCATAAAACTCTTTAGGTGCCTCTGACAAAGGCAAAAATGACACCACTTCCGGTTGTCCAGCTGACCCCAAAGTTTCTGAAAATGTGTGTTATTAAATTTGATTCAAAGTCAGGGTGCATCAAAGCAAAACTGTTTTTTGGTTAAGGAGCTATATAAAAATAACTGAGAGGGGGCAAATTTGTCCCCCCCGGTACAAATGGTTAATATATTCTACTAAAATTTTGAGAAAAAACAGTTTTTTTAATTATCGTGAAAATTTGATCAGATAGCATAATAAAAAGTATTAAACACTTATGGGAAATCATATCTTCTTCATCTTTTGACCTTTATTTGAATTTTGTATCTCAAGAGGTTAACGAGAACTGGCAGTTTTGTGATTTAGGGAGCGCCCTTAAAATGTGGGGGGGTGCGCGACCCTTAAATGTTAATTAAAATCAAAAAAAATTTACATGGGTTATTTTTGCACCAAAACACATCATTGAAACCCCTTGAAGTAAAATATATCGGAAAAACATTTTTTTTTTGAACCACCCTAATGCGCATCTAATTTTTGTTGCTCGGACAAAAGCGAAACTACACATTTTACTTACACGTCGATTACAGTAGCGCCCTTGAATTGTTTTTGTTGTGCAACACTCTGAAAATTCTTATGACGAACTGATGCACCTTTATGGTGAAAAAACCAAACTGAGGCAAAAAGTCATATTAAAATTAACTTCAAAAAAAAAGGGACAACAAAGTTGTAGCATTAGGAAATCCATTCAAGGTGAGTGGGGTGCAGTAATTACGTATCAAAACAAAAATTGATAACGAACACTATTTAAAAAATACATTACGAAAGCAATCGAACAAACATCAAAATTCACATAAGACATTACTAAAATCAGACAAAAAAAAATTACCGTTTGCATGCCTAAGACAGTTGTTTCACCTAATTTTAAAGCTCATATGTTAGGCTTAGCAGGGCCAAAATGACAAATACTACCTCGATAAAACTCCCCCCCCCCAAAAAAAAATTCACCAAGAAAATGATTAAACGATTGCAGATAAAATTTTGTCCCAGAGCAATCTTTACCCAAAAAATTATGCTTAAATACTTAATCATTTCTAGTTGAGATTGTTACCGAACGAAACTCTAGGTCTCAGGGATGCTACACTAACTGAAATCGTTACCAATTGAAACTAGGTTACAGGCTATTAATCTAACTGAAATTCTTGCCGAATAAAGTTCGGTTATAGACTACAAATCTAATTGATATCTCTACCGATGACATCCAAGCTACAGGCTAGCAACTACATAAATAAACTAGACTGCCGATCCTCAAAATGAATCATACGCGCAATCATAGTACCTTATCTTTCTAAGTCTAAGCATAGAAAAAACTGATATAGAGTGACCAAATTCAATAGCAATAATTGTGCAGTAATAATTGTGCAGTGATAATTGTGCAGTGATAATTGTGCAGTGACGCAGCGATAATGCATCAAAGAACAACAAGTACCTTGGTGAAAATCAAAGTGAAAATGGCAAATACCATAAATTTCACACGATTTAATGGGAATTGAACACCATGGTTTCACAATACCGTTCTAAGAAAGAAAAAAAGCAGTATAATATATATATTACAGAGTTGGAGTCCTTGAAGAAGTCCTTGACCTTGAGGACACATTTTGAAGTTCTTGGCCTTGTCCTCGAAGCCTCAAGTCCTCAAAAATTGGCCTGTCCTCGGCTTGAAGACAGCACCATTTTTTGAATTGCTAAATTTTTTGGAGCGCCTGAAAAATTGTTTGGAAAACGTTTTTTTTTTCTGAAAATTGCCTGAAAAATTTTTGTGAAGACCTCTTTTTTGGAGAGCACTTGCGCTTGTGTCCTTGGTCCTTGGCCTTGGCCTCGAGCATTCCTGTCGTTGGCCTTGAGAGGGTCTGTCCTCGAAAGGGCAGTCCTTGGCCTTGGCCTCTCGGAATTTTTTTTGTGTCCTTGGCCTCGGCCTCTCGGAATTTTTTTTGTGTCCTTGGCCTCAAGCCATGGTCTTCTTGGTCTTCACCTTCTTGGTCTTCACCTTTTTCTTGGTCTTCACCTATTTTTGGCAGGAAAAGGTTGCAAAAATCACAAAATTACCGAGGACCTCGCGCAATGTAAATCCTGCCCGGGCAATAACATGGTTATTAGGCGTAACCATCTTTTGTATCATTTTAAAATGACAATCCACCTACATCTCGCCGGTTTTTATGCGACAAAATACTTTTGAAAGTAAATTAGCTAAGGGAAATGCTTATTGAACAAATTATTAAGTTTATATTGAGAGGGCTTTGGCCCCCTGTTGGTCGTATATGTACTCCTGCAACTAAAGTAGTTATTTTTATGACAAAACAAAAATCTTTAAGGAGAATCTTTGAGTGGATTATTGTTTATTTCTAAATTATTGCAGGAGGCGATTGCTTTGCTTTCCCCTACCTGAGTACTTTGCTTTCCGCTACCTGGGCCAAATCATTTACAAAACTTAACCCCAAAATGCAAGATTTTAAACTTAACTTTGAACTGAACTTGACAAGTGCTTTGAACTTAACTTTTAAGTTGAAGTAAGATTGAACAAGTTAATTTTTTCAATTGGCTTTCGAATGTTAAAAATCTAAATGTTTCAAATGGCTCTATACACGTGCGAATTAAGATTCAAACGTCCAACGGCATTAAAACAGCTAGTTTTCCTAAAAGATTACAAAAAATCGCCCCGCGGCTGTTGGCTTTGCCCCCAGACCCTCTAAATACAGATGGCGGGGGGCTCCGCCCCCAGACCCCATCTGTGAAACGTTTTAATTACACTAGGTTGCTCAACACTTCTCCCACTTTACACATTTACACTTTTTGGGGAGGCTAAGCTCCTCCTTTTAGCAAAATCCTGGTTATGCGCCGAACTCAGGAAAAGGCTTTTGATCTTCCAATCTACAATATCTTTGTCCCACAAAAAGTTCTTCTTTCGAAAATTTCTGATGACGTCGTTGTATGAGGTTTGGGCCCACCCCCTAATCAAAAATCCTGGCTAGACTTATGGCCCAGCATGCTTGTGTTGTAGAAAAAGGCAGCAATATTCCTCCCCCCTGAAAGAAGTTTTGTCTCCCTAGAACAACGTTCTAGTCTGGCGGCGGAGCCTCCAGAGCTCGAAAATTTTGTATTTTTTGGCAAAATTAACTTAATTTCAGGTCTATTTTGATAAAAGTTAATGCTATAAAAACGTGGCATAGAATTTAGCAGTGCAAAAACATGATTACATTAGTTGCGTTAATGGACTATGTGGAGGTAGCTATTGCCAGAATTTCCGTTTTCGTATTTACAAGCTGATAAATCATTAAATCCTATGCCTGATTTCCACAAAACTCTCAAGAAGTAATCTTTTTCGTCTATATTTTATAGAGAAAAATATAATTGAGAAGGCTAGTGGAAGGAAGTTTCAGAGAAGCGATTGGTAATCAGCTAATAATGAATCGCCCCCCTCCCCATATTTCTGAGCTTGTAAGTTATCATTGTTATAAGTCTTATTTTTGATAAATTAGCCTTCCGCCCCTAAATGATCGTTTTAAAATATTCTTTAAATCATTTTCGAGTCTATTCCGGTGTAAAATACAGTCTTAGAAGTGCTAAAAACGTTGGTATTTTTCCTATTCTCCATTTTGGTGGGCTGGCCTATTGAGGGAGCTGTAGCCCCCACCCTCTGGCTACGCTTCTGCATCAAGCGCAGAGGGATTCTCGGCGGAAGTTAAAGAGAGACATTGACGCTTGATAAAGCTCGGAATGTATACGCCAGCCTACGATCACACTCGTGTTAAACACATACACTAAACGGATTAGGGGAAAATATCACTTTTTTCCCTGATTCTTGGACGGTAAGTTGAAGGAAGACTGTTAAAGGCATCTACTCTACTCGTTCTTAAAACCAACAAATAAAAAGTAAGTAACTATGTCTTTCCTTTTAGTCTATTTAGTTGTATCCGCCCTTTTCTGTTGTTTCTTGGATGTTGTTTTTCTTCTTTTAAGAGCTGGTTTGATGTTGGACAAATCATCATTAGACTCGGAAATGTCGTCAACAGCTGCATCAGAAGTAGAAGCAGATGCGTCCGAAATGTCATCCACGAGTGCATCTTCCTCCACCTCAAGTGTTCCAACTGGTTCAAATGCAGACTCCATATCTGGTGCAGGTTTTTCATTGTCACTAACTCGATCCCTTTGATCCCCAGCTTTTGGTGGAAGGAGAACAATGTTTCTTGGATTTACCATTTTCAGAGCCAAATCGGTTGCTTCTGACGATGTTGTAACTCTAGTTACACGTCTAGCTGATGAATGAAATGGTGTTGTATAGATATTCCATTTATCAATTGCAGGTTATTCAATAAAAAATTACTAATGCTATTTACCACAGTAGGTTAGGACGATTCTTAAAATTTTGTCTTTTTTCATTGGCTACGTACAATTCTGAATTGCAGTTTGCAAACAAAAAGTAAGATAAATACAATTTAGACTCTTGTTAGCTCAACAGCAGTTCGTTACTTCACATAATACTGTAAACTATAAACAGCAGGTCTTTTACAGTACAGTTTTGCAAACTTTTGCGCCGTACTTTGTATGGCCTTGGCCTGGTATCAAACTATATTTTGTTTATAAAACTAAGCTAAAGTTCTGCTGCTGCGAAAAAGTTAAGCTAGCTTTAGCACAGTATTTTAGGAATTTGTAATGAATAATGAGCTTTCTAGTACATTAAAATGATTAATTATTCTAATCTGTTCTTATCTGAACAATACGTACAGTAGCGTGACCAAACTACCCCAAGTCATAGAACTGAAAATCTATTGAAAGCATTCTATTCTGGATTTTTATTTCCTCTTGTCGTAAAATTATATGCAGTGTAGCCTGCGTGCTGTAAAAACGCCAATGCTCCCAAAATGGGAATAATTAAGTTTGAAGCTAAATTTCTAACAGAAACTTGAAAATAATTACAAAGAAAAGGGTTTAGTCAAGTCATGTCTTTATCAAAGGGTACAAAACATAGTTTTAGCATTTAATACATTTCTCTCCCGTAGTTCTATACCTCAAGAAATCGTGCAACCTTAAACCTTCTGTTTTTATCACGTTTCAAAGTTCAGTATTTTTGTAAAATATGATCAGAATTGCCAAGCAAAACTTCAAACAATAATAACCTAAATCCACAAAACTATCCAACTTATTTTTAAACCCAAATATAACTTAGGAGTCACAGAAAACAAAAATTAAAGCTATGTTCCCACATGGAAACATACGTAAGAAACGGTTTAATGCTGATAAGGATGAGTCATGGACTTCTATGAGTTCTGAGAGTTGAGTGTATTTTTTCTGATGAGCTCTGAGAGTTGTTGATATAGACCATTCGTGCTCTCTGAACGTTGAAAGTAGCCATTTTTCGATATAGTTTAGACCAATCCGCAGCTGTTTATTACATGTAAACTTTCTATAACATCTATACATCTATATGTAGCTTTAAAATGCTACATTAACCCAAAGTAAGTCGAAGGAGGCTTCGCACTGTACCCTTCCTTCGTTAGCAGCCTTAACAATATATATATTTTTTTTTAATACAAAAGGCTACGACAAGGATCATAGTCAAGGGATTCCTAAACCGAGGGTGCTCAAACCACTAACATGGTGAGCGTAAATCAAATTCAGTTAAGGGGGTTCAGGACAAGAGCACTTGGGACATTGTTTCACAAAATGAATAATGATTTAATGACAATATGACAATAAATGGATCTGAGCCGTCGCGACGCGTTTCGTCCTTGCTCAAGGGACTCTTCAGGCGACAAGGTCAATTTTGTTTTATTAGCCAAAAAAACCTGTTTTAATTGGAATCGGCCCCCTTTTTACCTTTCTAGGCTGTATTTATCTTCCTGCGCAATATGGCTACTCCAGAACTTTTCGCCTTCAACTTCTTACACAGGAAGGTAAAGTATTACTCAGGAATAGAGTATTACACAGAGTAGCCATATTACACAGGAAGATAGATATAGCCTAGAAAGATAAAAGGGGGCCGATTTCAATTAAAACAGGTTTTTTGGCTAATAAAACAAAATTGACCTTGTCGCCTGAAGAGTCCCTTGAGCAAGGACGAAACGCGTCGCGACGGCTCAAATCCATTTATTGTCATATTGTCATTAAATCATTATTCATTTTGTGAAACAATGTCCCAAGTGCTCTTGTCCTGAACCCCCTTAACTGAATTTGATTTTATATTTTTTAATACTGTATAGATGTTTACACTGAATTATGGTGAAACACTGCACTGTAAAATGCCGGGTTTTAGTTTTTTTATTGGTGTTTATGAAGTTAAATAGAAAAGAAGAAATAGAAAAGCGTAATTTGACACCACTTTGATCTAAAGCTAAAAGTGCAGATTGGTAACGCATATTATTTGCTATAGGCATGAGAAAAACAGCTATAACTCTCTCTAGCTCCGGTATCAACAATTGCACTAAAGTACACCCATAACTGTTGTTTTTTGTTGTTGTTTTTCTTTCAGTGCATTTGGAAAGTTTACCGATAAATTATATTTTTGGTATGTTCATGAACGAGATTATATCAACACTAACAGTGAAACCCCTGCTTGGTTTAAAAATTATTGTCTTTATGGACAAACCAATTCATCAGCCAATGCAATTCAGTTAAATAATTATGGCAGCGACGATGGTGGAGGATGGAAAAGCTACGTGTTTCTGTCGGGAAAACCGGATCCGCTAACATTTAAACCGGCTGACAACCTCAACAAATTCAACTTTTTTATTCCAGGTTTGTTTGTTTTTTGTAGCTCTTTTTTGCGTGAGAGTCAGCTTGAGATTAAATTGTCACGTCTTCTATTACTTTGTTCTTTCAAGTTTGTAAAAATCGAAGGAATATTTTTTTGTGAAGCGATATCTTATCAGGGTTATGAATTTTGAAACTGTGTCCATATTTTGTAAACTTTACGTTAAATATAAAACATTATTATTCGTTACTAGCCGGTGCACACTACTTCAGTATATGATGCATACAAACTAATCTCGTGTAATTACGTTTGTGCATATTAACCTTTAGCAAGGAAGGCAATACTGTGCGGTACGTTCAGAATTTGCGTGCTTACGTACCAGAGTTGTAAACGGGCCAAGTAGTTCAGGCCCAAACCCATCCCGAACTCGAACCCGACCCGAAAAGCCAGGCCCGACTTACAACTCTGTTAAGTGCCTCGCACCTACGTAGCGTACTACGTACCTCGCATCGCGTACTATGTACCACGTGCCGTACTTCAGTTCAAGTTTTGAAGCGTACCGTACTTACGTACCGTACATTGGTACGGTGCGTTTTTTTGCGTACCGTACCTTAAATCAATCTGGCTAAGCAACGATTCATTAATGATATTTTCGACCTATGTTTACGTGTCTTTTGTTTATATCTGATTCGTATTACACCGAAAGATAAGCTTAAGGCTTTGTTTCTTAAAAGGATGAATGGTTCAACCCAGGGAGAATTAAATTTTTGTGAGGGTGAACCATTAAAAACGAGTGAATCAAAAATGGAGACTGGTAAATTAATGTGAGTAACAGTGGTAACACGCTTTTTGCTGAAAGGTAATGTTTCGAAGCAGGAATTTTTACAAAAATAGTCTAAAAATTGAGCTATTTTTATTGAAAGTTCATTCAAAATCTCCGAGCCTTGATAGCTCGCCCTCATACCCTCACCTTTTTGAAATTATTTGGAATAATCAAAACACGTATTTTTATGAGGAGAGGATCAAACGAGAAACTCTTTAACAAGGGGAACGAAACCCAAAAAGTTAATAAGCATTGTCTTAAAGAGTATTTGAACTTAATAATATGTTGATCTTAAAAACTGTTGAGCTTTAAAGGCCAATACTTCATTCAAGGCCGTAAAAATAATGCAACATCTAGAGATGATTCTTGATGCTTTAGAAATAGGTTAGTGATAAAAAATGACTATTTGCATGCAGAAATTAAGGTTTATTAAAAACAAAAACATCGAACAGGCTACCACCACATTGGTATTTGTATTTTCTGCTCTCCAAAAAAAAAAGGTCTTCACAAAAATGTTTCAGGCCATCTCCAAAAAAAAAACGTTTTCCAAAAAAGTTTTCAAGCACTCCACAAAATTTTAACAATTCAAAAAATAGTGCTGTCCTCGAGCTGAGGACAGGCCAATTTTTGAGGACTTGAGGCCTCGAGGCGTCGAGGCCAAGGACTTCAAAATGTTTCCTCGAGGACGTCCTCGAGGCCAAGAAGGTCTTCGAGGACTCCACCTCTGGTGTTTGACTAATGGCTTTTGCATCGGCAATATAAAAGAATGCCTGGAATGCATCTTTTGTATAATATCTGACATGATAGTAATCGCATTTAGATAAACAAAGTTATAATCCAAGAAGTTTCTGCAATTTTAAATTTATCTTTCAAAAAGGTTAATTTCTACCAGTATCCCTAGCTAAGTTTGAACCAACTTCATATTAACTTTTGTCTTTCACCATAATTTATTTGTTAACTTTTCAAGAATGCACTTGGCCTATTAATATCAGCACAGAAATTGGCATGATCAATATAGCCAACCTTGTGGTGATTTACTCTGCAAATCCTTCTCTGCTAATTCTAACACCAAAAAAATAAAACGGATAATAATTCACATAAAAGCGATCTCCCATATCACTAATCAACTGATTTTTGGTACTTTACAGATGTAATTTTGCTCTAACATTCTATGCTTGCTTGATTCATTTTCCAGATCTTCAATTGCTTTTTTTTCCAATCTCTTGATATAAGCTTAGGCCGCAAAATTGAAAATCTACTGTATATCTAGTTGCAATTCTGTAGGTGGAAAAAGGGGCACTGCATGAGATGCTAGGTTGTATAAGGTTCCAGATCACAGTCGCAATTACTTATTTTTCTCATCTGTCAATTATTGTTGTGTACTGTGGTCTACTTTTTGTTTCCTTGTATAAAGTATTTGGTAGAATGTAATATCGCTTTAAATCTCGAAATTTACAAATTTAATCGGCATTACCATTGTTTTTGTTTAATCATGAACCGTAAGTAGGGTCGAAACTGACTTTTACCATACGGTCTTTTTGTTGTCTCCCAACCATTTGTATTTACATGTGGTGTGTTTAAAAATCTGCGGTAAATAAATAAATAAATCTGATTATGGAATTGTTCGGTTAACCCATTTTGCCATGTTTTTCTACAACACTCAAACAGGTAATCTCTGTACTCCGCAACTGCTGGATATTCATAGTTTTCCACATTAACAATGCTGCTTTCCAAATGATTGAGATGGTGATAGTATCCTCAATTTATGAAGAAGAGCAGCAGGCAGTTGAGTTTGTTAACTTATATTGTGGATTTGTCACTATCCGCTCAAATTGCATGATGAGAGGGCTGGTTCTGTACTTCCTCCATACTTTGTACTTCCTCATACTTTGTACTTCTTCCATACAACTCAAAAAAAAAATCTGATATAACATAAGCTTCCAGTAAACAATAGAGCAATAAGCACAAAATAAACAAATTCTACAAACAAGGAATGAAATGTGAAGTTCTAAACAAGAAGTTGTTAAATAGCTGGCCAATAATGACAGGTTTAAAAACATCTGCACAGCTTTTGGGAGGAAATAAGCTATGGTTTAATTACCTTTGAAAAATCGCAAAAGGACTGCTCAAACGCCTATTTCGTTGCCCATTTCAGAATCGAACAAATACAGAGGTGTGCATTTGAGTAAGTGTGATTATTGCTGCAGTACATCGTTTTCTTAAACTGACCGACCTTTGATTTGGCAATACATGCTAAAATGTTAGTTGTTTTTTTTTAATTAATTAAATATTACTAAAAAATTAAAAAAGTTTAAAGTGACCCTGATGCAACTTCAAAGGTCATAAATGTCTTCCTCTACAAAAGCATTAAATACCAGTGCCAACATTGTATATCTAGCACTAATGGTTCTATTTCTGTCGAGATTGGTCTATTTTTGGGGGTGCAATTTAATGAAAGCCTAGGGAGCAGTAGGTAAATGGAATCCGATTTCAAAAAAACATTTGATTTCCCATTTGTTGGCCAAATGCAAAAATCTGACTCCCAGGAAAGTTGAAAATACAAAATGACCCTGAAAGGGTCTGCGCTAATGTCATATCCCCTTTTTCCATGGCTACCAGTGCCCCTGATGGAATTAATACCAATAAGTTACTGGTTTAATCTTAACAATATTGTTTGGATTAAGAAGTACTGTATAAGAACTACAGAACAATTATTAAGAGCAATACACGGAGGAGAACACAATGATAAGCTTCAGACTGTATGCAAAATCTTTGAGGTATCGGTACAGCAAAAATTATGGTTAGCACTCACAGCCTAATACATACTTTGTAGGTCTGAACTGTCTACAAAAAGAATTTGCAACAAAGAAACGTTCAAATACTGCATGAATTTTTTCAAATAATTTAGCATTCCTCCTTCTTCTAAAGATACTCTGAAGTTTCCAGCTCACCGCCTTTCCCATCGTGACGTTGACGTTTGTTGTGCCCTTCCAAAATTTAAAGTTGTAACATCGCAATACAATTGTAACAACAAATTAAGAGGCTCTAATAATTACTTGAGAATACACAATGCAGTCAACGTAGACTAAATTAAATGGAGTCTAGACACAAATACGGGTCTAACAACTGGTGCTATATTTGTGTATTTTAAATTGTATGTGCACGGTCGCACGACTCTTCATTGACAGCCGCAGGTTGCACGTAATACGTAACGTACCAATAGATACGGTACATTTGGTTCGTTTAGTACGTTAATTCAAACAGTGTACCAACTTCCCGTACCATTGCAAAAAACGCGTACTGAACAGGCGTACCTTACTTTTTAGCAAAAATTAAAGCGTACGGTACTGCCATTCTTGCTCTTTAGACCGATAGTGGTTTTTAGAAGAATTTTATAAAACCGGCCAAATTTGAAATTTGGTTTGGTTATGGGCAAAACAGCTTTTGTATACCAGTATTTGGTTGACAAACTTGATGTTAGGGTTATGATTTTTTTTATCAGCAAATGCCTGATGTTGGAAGTAATGAACTTTTTCATGTTAAAAATAAAAATCACTTTTTTTGCTTAACTTTACAAAAACTTGGCGCACTCATGCCCTGCAAACATCTGATGATTCACTGAAAAATCACATTTAAGCTACTCATTTAAACAGAACGAAAATAGCTACGAAGAGATGACTGTATAAACTGAATCAGTATGGACACACCCAATCCAACGAATTAAGTTTGTTAGATAAGAGAAATCACACGCGTAAGGTAACTTTTTTAAAACTATACCCCCATTTATTTGCAATGTTTGACGAAGTTTATAAAATTTTTTCCATGATACTGATTTCTCTTTTGGCTACCACGTTTGATCGCGCTATCTCAACTGCTGATGGAACATCAGCTTAACGAGTCTGAATGCCAGAGTTTTCGGGCATGCTATGAAGACTTATGGCTAGTAAAAAGAGGTCTTGGGTTAGTATTATGATTTTACTCTTTTTGTTAATATTTGCAACTAAATCAAACTTCTGCTCACACAGTTATGGTTCACAGTCGATAGTTTTGTACTAACTTCTTGCTTTGAAATAACTGCAAACTTTTTCTTATGATGCTGCTGCTGTCCAACTGACAACAATTCAGGTCCGAAAACACCTGACTAGTTTCGAAAAAATTAAAACATTTGCAATTAAAAATTTGTCATGGGATACCCACCAAAATATATAAATTAGCCCCAAAAGAATTTTTAACGACTACGGCTTTGAGCTAATTTAACTGCTTTGAGCTTTGTTGGAGGTTAGATCATTACAAATGCCACTAGTAATTTTTCAGAATTTGCTTTTCTTTTGGCCTTGTTATTTTGCAACGTTAAAAATTCGCATTCAGCTCGCTTGTTGTTTTCAGTCATTTAACAATCATTCACCTAAATTTTTTAGTGAATGACCGAAAAAAGAACCAATTTAGCCAGTATAACAAAATAAAAATTAATAAGTTTTGCTTATTTTTGAATACAATCCCAAATATTGCCCCTTTGCAATCACGAAAATGATCTAAGATTTTTGGAATAACAAAAAAATTCACAAAATCGGAGATTTGACCCAAAAGTCTGAGCAAAAAAATAAAAATAAACTCAAAACTCTAATATCTGCCAACAATCTGCTTTTTCATACGCATTCTGTACAAAAATTTTAATGCACTTTTATCAAGGAAATTTTTTCTGTTTACCCTATTTCATCTTTCAAAGTTTGTGCCTTTTAATTGGTACTTTATTCTAATACGGCATTCTTATGCAGCAGTTACGTAATTTTTTTTAGCGCTCATGCAAAGAACAAATTTGATATGCAAATTATGCTTTATAAATAAATAATATTCATCCCGAGAATCGAACAAAAAGATTTCAAAAGTTAACATACAGCCGTATTTTGTGGGTTTTGTTCGCAACTACAGATTTACTTTATCGTTATATCACTTTCTACTAAATTTAATGCTGAAAGAACAATCTCACTATGAAACATTAAAGTTGTTTCGGCTCTTAATGCGTAAACTATAGGCCCAACAAGCCTACCTAAATGTTGGCTTTTTGGTAATTCTTTAAACGATTTCAGGGTCTGGAAAAAAGTTTTATTTTTAAAAAATAGGTCTAGCAAAATTGAGCAAATTAAATAGCAAAAAATATAAATTGAAAAAAATTTTTTTAAACTTTATTTAATTTTAAAAAAAGACAGAAAATATCTGCTGGATGACGTATTCGGTGGAATACATACACCAAATGTTTGGGAATTCCGACGTTTTCCGTTGGAAATTTCTTTTGTTTTTTTGTTGTGTCTATTGTTTTTTTTTTTTGTTTATTTAGGCTACATTAGGTTTGCTTTTTTTTTGTTACCAGAACTTGAAATTGCCATAAATTTAAAACAGCTGAAGATAGAAACTTGAAATTCAGAACTTAGATGAGAAAAACAAGAAAAAAATTTGTGCAAATTGTGTAGGCAATCGGTTTTATTATAAAAGTTTCGAAGCCAAAAAACTGAAAAATAATTTGGAAGTTCAAACCACTCTAGCTTAAAAACTAACTGCAGGAGGGTGTAAATTGTTCAAATTTAGAACCATGTAGAGGTTCAGTTTCATTTCCCACGTTTAAAATTTAGAATTCTATCATTTTTTTTCTTTTTTCTTTTAAATGTTTTAATTGCAGCTAAAATTTGAAAAACTACTCTAAAACTAGAACTTGAAATTTGGAGATGTGAATCATGTAAAGGTGAAGTTGTGCCGTTTCGTGTTTTGACGGGGTAAAACACGTGATTGGAAAAATGGTCTTAAAAACAGAAATTTTGGTTGGGTCTTTCAACTTCAAACGGTCTCGAACTTAGAGTCGAAACTTTGCAAATTTATTGGGCATAATTGCCATAACAAAAACTACTATATGGTAAAATGCTATGGTGCTAGAATTTTGGGGTAAACATATAGTGCCGCAAAGTTATTCTTTTATTCTCAAACAAAATTTGATATTGCATTTGATTTGAGTCATCCGCAGAGAAATGATGGTATTTATGTTCTTGTGGTCAAAACGCTATAGTTTTTGAAACATTAGTGATTAGAGAGTGTTGGGTTGAATTGGGTTCAATTACTCAGTCAGACTTTAGTTTTTCCCAGACCACAAGTTTTTCTCAAATTGACATTATCACTCAAATTCACGTAATTCTAGTATTTTTTAAATTGATATTTTACGTAATCAGAGCATTTCATGTTTCATTCTCCGTTAAGAATATCGCAGTTGAATTTGAATTTACTTTCTTTATTCAAAATTGTCTTTAAAGATGCTGAATTCAGAACTAGTCCAAGACTGCTGGGTAAGGTGGCCTGAGTTCAATTAACTACTTGGGTACTTGCTTTCTTATTCTTTTGAAAATTATTCCAAAGACTGTAATACCTTTCTATACTGTGCTTGTAATAGATATGAGCGATATCAGGGTGAACAACAATAAACACTAAAAAATTTTCAAAAACTACTGAGATGTGGAATAGAAGGCATGCTGCCAGTATGACTGCAGATTGTGCAACGTTTCTTTAAAGCATGCATATTTTAACATTTATTGCGTAGCATTATAATCTTATGTGTGCTATTTGGACTCTGTACATTACCAACAACTTTACTTCCTTTTTTTGGGTAGGAGGAGATGGAGAATGCATTGTTATTATGTATTGTACTGTATTTCATTTCGATATAGCGACAGTGTAAATTGAAAATTCTATTGAATTTGTATTGTTCGCAGATTTCAGCGTATTTCTCGGAACTCGATCAAACGTCGGTCACACAAATTGGTTTTGGGAAAATGGAACAATGGTGAATGATTCAAGATATCCACCATCTAACCAATCTGTTTGCCAGCAAATGTCTCTGCCTTTAACTTACGATGATGGAATCAATTTGTTGCCAAAACGTTGTAACCAAGATAAAGCCTATTTTGCTTGCGATATACCACGAACCGGTAAGATGCACTATACGAGTTATTGGCATTTAAAAAGATGCTAATCGATATTAGTTTTATTGAAGGATGAGGGCTACTTTTGGTGATAATAAAGAGGTATCCAAAATCTTGCTTCAATATTCCACTTACCCACAAAAGTAGATTTAATCAGTTTCACTCCGTACCGTTGGCAATCCCACGTTTCAAACCTTCGTGCCATCAGGATAGGATGATTTGGCAAAATTTCTTGCTGATAATGCAACACGATGTTCGATATTCTGCAAGAAATTTTACAAACCCGTCCTTTCTGACTAATTCACAAAAATTCCGAACGCAAGTGTAGGCAATGGTACAAAGCGAAACGGATCAAACCTATTTTCGAAAAAAATGAGAATAGTGGAATTAGGTTTGGGATACTTTTTTATTACCTCAAGTAGGTTTTTTTTTTTCCAATAAAACAAATCTCAAGCAGTATCTCTTTACAAGTTTTTGGTTATTATTTATGTAGTGCGTATTAGGAAATTTTATCCTCTTGCCACCGCAAAGCATCAGACAAAACCTGCTAAGCAATCTTTTAGTAGTGACAAGAACTTTGTGCTCAAAGGAAACCGCACTGCTTAAGATTTTCCCGTGGTCGAATACTCCTGTGTATTTTTTTTTGAATTCTTACCCACTGAATTTATTGCTTGTTCAAAGCCACCAACATAGAGTGATAAATATCGTAAAGAGTGTTATCCACAACCGCAGCAACATGACTCGGGTGCGGGTTGAGCTCATATTATGCCATCAGGATCATTGTACTACGCGTTTACCCTTTTGGCCATGTTACCAACTATTTCTTAAACGGCAATCTAAAGGCAGAGACAATAGGGCTAATTAAAGTTTGGCGAATCGTATTAAACAACATTGGCATTGACTTCATCCTTTTTGACCGAGCCGTTCCAGAGATATTCTACTTCAAGCACGAAGTCGGGGACGCCAAAATTACAATTTTTAGCGGCAACCCAGACGTTAATAGCCTTCGCATCGTTAGCAACGACATCCCAGTACTGATCTAAAGCAACGACGATGTTAGGCTACTACATTGAGTAGTTTCGCTGTGCACTAATCAGTTTGATCTTGTCAGCAGAACTGATCCAAGCAGGCCAGAAGAGTAGACTGTTTGGTTGTCGAGCGATTTCAGTAAAAATCAAGCTGTCAGATACATTTCAGTCTAAATCATCCCAGTGGGCACAAAACGTCTTAGGACGTCTAAAACGAAAATTGTTCTAAATGTTGTCCATTTTGCAAAATGCACAGTGGTTGAATAGACGTCTTTACAAAGACGTCGAATATGCGCAAAATTAAACAACGCGTCAAGGTCTAAGCGTTACGTCTATTCGACTTCTTTATAAAGACGTCTTTTCAACTACATGCATTTTTGCAAAATAGGCAACGTTTAGGCAAAATTAAACCATCTAAATTACGTCTTCTGCCATAAATCTAGATCATGTTCAAACGTCTATTTGACTAAATTTGTGCCCACGGAGATAGCTGGCCAAGCCTTGCAATCAGGCTTTTATTACTTGGCTGCGAAGTACAAACTCATATTTGATAATAAGACTACCAATACTTGATTTATTATGTAATATATAAATATAGAGCCATCTAGCACACTCCCACAATGCTGTATAGAAACTTCCATAATGCATACTAGAATTGAGTGATGTTAACATGTGCTTTTTGAACCGTTGTGGTCTTATTCTGGATTAAAAGGTCAAGATCATTACATGGTGTCGGAAGTACAATGGCAGATTTTAGACCACCAAAAGAAAACATGCCTCTCAACAGACAATACAGCTGAAGCTTGGCGCAAAAGGGAACTGGCGTGTATAGGACCTACTACACAGCAACAGAGTTGTGTAAGAAAGAAGGAAAGACGCAGGTGGGAATTTTGTTACATTCTGCCGGTACGGAGGCTTAAGAGATTTTTTCGAATTTTGTATTTGGCATTGAGGAAGACAAAGGCAAGGTTGATAACGTACTTGCAAAAGTTTAGGTCCTACAGTGAGCTATACAAATTCTGGAGCAGAAATGGAGCTGTAGCGAAAGCGTATAGAAATTGCTCAACAACCTAAAGACTTTAGTAGCAGACTGTAATTTTCAAGATCAGAAGGATCGGCACATTCGGAACAAAATTGTGCTACGCCTAGAAGATCACCCTCTGCGATAACGATGATCCAACAAGATACATCACTTGCGCTGGACAAATGTGTTGAACATCGTTTCCTCTAAGAGCTTGCTTAGTGCGCGCGAGTTGAAAGGTCGTGTGAACTCCAAAAAAAAAAGTTTGCGCCTTCAAAAATTCAAAAAAAAAAAATTAAAATTAACTAAGAAACTGAAAAAAAAACTACGTTTAGTTTGTAAAATCAATGCCTGAATAACAAATGCAGCGATGTATGCTACTACTTGATAAATTTATGTAACAGCATCTTTTGTGGGTGGCTGAATGTTAATGACAAATTTAACCCCTCACAGCCTTGTTTCACTCTGTTAAGGATCTTCAGGCAGAGTTCTAGAATATAAATTATTTAAAAGCAATTAATGTACAGAAGTTTTCCCGCAATATATGTCATCACCAAACGATGTAGGTTTTGAACCCTTGAAATCGTGACCTCGGTAAGTGGAGCTACGCACCTTATCACTAGCCCACCAGAGCAGTTGAAATTCAAATCTGATTTCAGATACTTATTCCGTAAGCTACGGTGTGTCCAAGCAGGCTAGGAACATTATCTCAGCAATTTAGCTTGCAATTTTAATTTCCAGCCTACAGTGTGAATACTCGGTAGCTTACGGCATAAGTACCTAAAATCAGATTTAAATTTCAACTGCTCTTGTGCACTTGCGTAGCCAGAGGGAAAGTGGAGGGGGGAGGTGGGCAATAGCCCCCCTTAGCATGCAGAATATAGAAATGACCAGGTTTTTAGCATTTTTGAGCTTGATTTTTGCACTGAAATGGAAAATACCCCCCCATTAACATTCCCACGTTCAGGTAACGACCTTTTTGTTCTTTTTATTTGGTCTACCACTGAATTTGGACAGAAAAACCATGGCAATTTTAGGTGAAGATCTTTTTTTTTTCGTCTTTAACTGAATTTGGATAGAAAAGCGTTTCAATTTCAGATGTAGATCTTTTTTGTTCTTTTTCGGCCATGACTCCCGGAACAGCCCTCCCATTGCAAATTTTTGGCTATACGCCTACTCTTGTGGCCTAGTGATAAGGTGCGTAATTCCACTTATCAAGGGCGCGGTTTCATCAACCTCTCATCAACCACTTTTTGATACCCGCTTTGAACCTTATGCTTTAACCACTTTTCATTGAAACACACGACTAACTGTCACATGTCTTGTGCTGATTGATTAACCCTCAGCAGAAAAGTACTTCCAAGTAACTTAATTGAAACATCTGTAAACTAAGTTAACATTTTGTCAACACCATGCCGTTTTCACGTGCTTTTCGATGGCAATGCCCTGTTTTGAGATTGTCAAATAATTATGACATCACTTTAGTTAATATGCTTGATTGATTACTGGCACTGTAGAAGTCATGATATCATTCAAAAATTAACTGATTACACCTCAATTTTGTAAAATAGTTTTATCGAAACTCAATTATGGAGCTTGCTTTTATCAACACTTATGCTGTGCGCGGCTGAACTAAATACAACGCTGGGTCCTAGGCTATCTGCGCGGCCGCGCAGTCGCACAGCTTAGAGGGAACATAGATGTAGAAGTCTGTTGCACTGATGAAACAAGCAAGGGGCGATCGCAAACAACGAATACTAGTTCCAAGTCAGTTACGATCAAAGCAGTCGAAGCCCACAGCCTCCCACAGCGACGTTCTACGCAATCAAGTGAGAAGCAAAAGCCGAGTACTGCTTCATTAGAAACTCTGCGTAACTGTAAGTACTGAGGTAAACAGCATGAGTCTCGCAAATACCCAGCATATGGCAAAGAGTGTAATTTTTGTCACAAGCTTAATCATTTTGAGACGGTATGCCTAGGTCGACTATTGTCGAAACAGTCTAGTACTCTTACAACGCAAGTACGAGCCATTCAGGCTGATTATGAAGATGACGAAGAAATTTTGAACATCGCCATAATTCAAAATCATGAACGATTCACTAGTACGAAAGCAACTATAATAATGCTAAATGGCTGTGATTAACAACAACCGATAATGTGCAAATGAGACATTGGGGCAGAAGCGAATGTGATGTCATGTGTTGTGTTTGATACGTTGTGTTTTGAAAGCTCGCCTCGTTTTATGCAAAACAAAACTTCATGGTTTCTGTAACAGTGTTGTACTTAACTTGTACACCATGTGGCGTGGCAACTACTAATTTTTTAGGCAATCGCAACAATTTGTTTGCTTTGTAATTTTTCATCACAAAAGTTTTTAAATCCGTTATTTTGGATGAAGCGGCGTGTTTTGCGTTGAACTTGCTGAAGCGTGTAAGTTGTAATGTTCTAAAGCCTAGTGTGCTTTTGTCTTTGTCGCAAATACCAAGCGAATATGCTGACATTTTTGCTGGCATTGGCACGTATGACAAAGAATACGACATACGCAATCTGGAGCCTGTTAAGGGTGTTATTCAGCCATCCCGCAAAATTCCTTATGCAAATCGCCTTAAGTTGAAAGCCTGCCTAGACAAATTGACTGAGCTACGCATTGTTGCAGATATCGATATTCCGACGGATTGGGTCAACAATCTTGTTATAGTCGAGAAGCAAAATAATACTTGACGTTTGTGTCTTGACCCAAGGGCACTAAATGTTGAAATCAAAAGTGAACTGCAAGTCATCCCGACTCCAGCAGATGTGCAAGCCCAACTTAATGGGAATACCATTTTTTCAGTCATTGACGTGAAAGGTGGGGGGAAGCGGGTTAAGTTGATCATAGTAAGGGTTTTGGTACTATAACTTCTTAACCGAATGCAGCAGCATCATGAAATTTTCACTTGATCAAGAGAGGTTATTTTCGATCAGTTTTATGCAAAAAAATTGATTCTACCAAATTTAGAAGATATCTAAATTAATCGAAATCGAAAAAGTGTTGGTTTTGCACAACTTGCCCCAAGCATGGGGCAAATTGATCCAGGCCATGGGGTAAATTGATCCACGTTGTTTAAACGAATATCATATGATATTTTTGATCTGTTTTTATTTAACGAACAAAACGAAAACTCAGAATACAGCAGTACTGTCATAGCAAAAGATATAAACAATAAATGTCACAAAGTTTTTTCATCAATCAGATTCCTATTCATCGTTGGGATCCCAACTGAGATCGGAATCCATATCATATTCATGATCAGTAGAAGATGTTTGCATAAGAGCAGCTGCTACTTCTTTTGCTGAACTTGAATCAAAGAGTCTTTGTTTTCTCTTAGCGCGTCTCATAGGTTTTGTGGAAGAGCATTTTTAGTTTTTGCGTTGTTTTTCTTTTTCCTTCTGTTCCAATGCAATTTTTTCTGGAGTCCTTGTCCAAATTTTCTTTTTTCCAAATCGAGATTGTCTGGTCGATGATTTTCGAGGAGGAGCTTTTGGCAAAGGAAGCAAGGCAGCTGGAGAAACATACGAATTCGAAGAAATAATTGTTAGCTGAAGATCATCTTTGCTTGAATTATTAGGGGTAGCAATTATGTTGTCGAATCGAGACAAAACAGCAGGATTGGTGGGACTGGGACAGTTTAATTTCACGTTCAGTTCACATTGACTGGCAGACTTGGAAGGAACCAGACAGTCACTTTTAGGGACAAAATCAGGGCTTGTTGGGAAGAGGCAGTTCAATTCCACATTAATTTCACAACGATTAGCAGATGTGAAAGCATCCTGGCAGTCACTATCAGGCAAAGCATGACTTGTAGGAACCGAGCAGGTTGACTCCACATTCATTTCATAATGATTGGCAGACGTGGAAACAGCTGGGCAGCTGTTATTCTCTGGCAAAGCAGTAGTGCTCGTTGGTACTGGGCAGTTTGATTCCACATTCATTTCTACTGTAGGATTTGAACGGTCAGTAACATAGCTTGAACTGAATTCGCTGTCCGGAAAAATATCATTATCGTATGGATAAATTCCACAAGCTCGGAAACCGTTAGTGATGTTGGAATGGTAAAATGCTTTAACCCTATACATACTGGGCTATTTTTACATCCTATTTGTAACGGGGGGCAAATTTGCGCCCCTATCCAAAAACCGATTGGTAAGTGATAGTATCGAGATTTTTTGGTTGTTGAAGCTATTTTTTGTTAGATTTTTAAAAATAATTTTTTTGAGGTTGTGACGTCACGAAAACGATGATGACGTCATCAAAACCAGTAAATTCTTATAACAGAAAGCAAATTTGCCTAAATGTTGCAAAATATTAGTTTTAGTTTGGACTTTTATTATTTCACAAACATCTCTGATAAAGTTACAGCAAAAGGTGATGTCATCATGCATGATGACGTCACATGCATGATGACATCATCGTTAATATATTGTGTTGATTATTCTTTGTAATTTTTTTGTGTCTGAAATATAGTATAATTCACAAAATTATAGAATACTGCGATATAATTTTCGTATTGAATATTTTTTTTATGCAAACGCAGTTTATTTCAAGAAACAGCAGAAATAGCAATATTTTTGAATTATGACGTCATCAATGACGTAATGATGATGCAATGAATTTATCTGTATATAAAATATTTTATTCCAACTGAAGATTAGCATTGACAATGAATACGCAGTACAATGAAGAAAATATGCGCACTGATAAGCATGAATTGGGCTCAAAACTGCGTAAAACTCCTTAGGTGTCTCTGACAAAGGCAAAAATGACACCACTTCCGGTTGTCCAGCTGACCCCAAAGTTTCTGAAAATGTGTGTTATTAAATTTGATTTAAAGTCAGGGTGCATCAAAGCAAAACTTTGCTTTCGTCTGGGAGCTATATTAAAATAACTAAGTGGGGGGCAAATTTGCCCCCCCCCCCGGTACAAATAGGGTTAACATAAGCGGAGTTTACAGCTGCAGGAATATCGTAAATGTTCATCGTCATGCCATGGTGATTGCGATGCCAAGCATCAATAGCATTGCCATAATATGTCTTGAAAGGATTAAAAACAGCAACATCCAGAAGCTGTAACTTATGGGACGTTTTGGGTGGAATTGTGGGGAGTACAATCCCATGTTCACGACAAAATTCTACAGCCATCAAAGAGACATGGGCAGCGAGATTATCCAATATCAGTAACACCTTTCTTTCAGGCGAACATCTGCTGTGGAGCACAAAATGCTCCAAGTACGTTATAAATATGTACTCATTCATCCAGCCGCTTTTGTTTGCTACACCAATTGAACCTACAGGTGCGCCGTTGATAAAATTTCTGTTGTACCTGACCCTGGGAAATACTAATAAAGGAGGCACAGAATTTCCTGCTGCATTGATGGTGCATGCCACAGTTACCAATTGACCCCTTTCTGCTGAAGTAACACCACCAACGCTTCGCCGTCCAGTATCACACAATACTTTCTGTGGTGTTTGAACCGTGGTAACTCCGGTCTCATCCATGTTGTATATGTCTTGTGGTTGAAAATGATACCTAAAGTCATATTTTACCAATGTTTGTAAAACTCACAAATTATTTAAATCAAAGCAACATGCCGATACCGGTACATAATTAAATACTTTAAGAAATCAAATGTAAAGCAATTTCATTAAACAAGCAGCAGCCAGCTATGCCAAAATAGCCAAACAACTAAATACTCCAATATGGGCTCAGCAAACACTACCGGTACTCAAAAGCATGCCATTCTAAGAAGACATAACATAGAGTAGCGTATCTAATCGTGTACCAGTTGTTGTTTTCTGATACACGGAGATGGATAGTAAGCCTGTTTCAGCCTATAATATATTCCTCATCAGCTGCCATCGATGGGTTGATTTTACAGAGTCAATGCAGTCGAAATCCCAAACTCTCTACCACATCAGCTTATTTATGTAGTCCTTCTTGCACGTTTTTTTTTTTGGCTGACTGCATAACATTATTTGATAAAAATTTAGATTATTTTTGTCCCTGTAACTTACTTATCCATCACTGATGCTAAGTTGTCGAAAAACTCCATTGCGTTATCTCGGTTGAATGCTGTCATTCTTCCGAGAGATGTTGGCTCTGGTTTTCTGAGAGATAAGTGATTTCTCGTTTTAAAACCTTGAAGCTAATCTGTTCCTAAACAAACAGTTAATAAACAATAGGTCTACTGTGTGATAATATCAAACGTTCTTTTATTAAAATTTTGCTAGATGATTCAAACCTGTAGCTTTA
Organism: Trididemnum nubilum; assembly: GCA_963965965.1. Classification (NCBI taxonomy): domain Eukaryota; kingdom Metazoa; phylum Chordata; class Ascidiacea; order Aplousobranchia; family Didemnidae; genus Trididemnum; species Trididemnum nubilum. Next base: position 41,766,762 of record OZ014479.1, read on the forward strand.
ACATCACTGCAATAGACTGATACTAAAAGCCAATTATACTTTAACCTTGTGCTATTTACTATTGCTGTCTATCATAGGCCTAGCTAGCATATACGGTACTGTTTATGTTTACGTTTTTCCGCTCCAGTGACTTATTGATTCGACTTCGCGCCTTTGTTCGCTGATTGCGCAACAGCGCTGTAACACTGCAGCATTTTGGTTTTTCTGTAGTGCATGGGTGAGGTTAGCAGGGTGGAGCTAAGATAATAGTTGCTATCATTTTATTATCTCCATTGCACAGCATTTTATCACAAATTTCACTTTTATTTTATTTGCATATTTAGTTACCTACCCTCCTTATGAGTCGAAAGGCGAAACAGGCTGTTGAGGGATTTTAAATATTTTAAATTATCTGGTTGATGAATTATAGGCCTAGCTATATATTTTATCAACTAACCTGCCATTTTGTTTTCATACCAGTTTTTTGGTATAGGAATATGATTGCTGTGAGCAAATTGATAGCCAAACAACGGCAAGTGGAAGATGTCACGCCATAAAATTAGTCTGCCAGTTCATTTACATGTCTGCAAAGATCTTGCTCTTGGGCTTCAGTGAACACTTGTAAACGTAATTGATTAGCTTTGTATCCAGAAGTGTTAGCCAACCCTTTTTGCTTTCTTGACATGTAACGTGTAAGCGTCATTCTATCAACTCCATGTTGTTCTTCAGCTTTCCTTATAGAAATTCCTTTTTCCACTGATTTAGAGGCTATTTCCAAATTTTGTTTATTGCTTTTATTTCGCGATGTCCGTGGTTTATAACAACGAACCATTTTTACTTAAAAATTATACAGATCTGCAGCAAAAAATTTTTTTTCATAATATTACGTGCAAGGGGCATGTTGAGCCACATTGGCACAACTTGCCCCATGCTGACCATTTTGTAATTCGAAGACATTGTACACCTAAGTCAGCAAATTTGATCGTAGCAGCTTAGTGCATGTACTAGCCTAATAGATGTGTTTCACGGATACAACAACGAACTGCTGACTAGAAGTCTTAATTTTGCTTCAGCTGAAAAGTTCTAAAGGTCAAAAAATTTAGAAAAAACACCGAAACTTACTAAAATGTCTCTAATCTTGCTTTAACCTTTAACAGCACTTGGCAAACTGTCTATTGAAGCCACGTGGTGATGCAGATTTAGTAGTGGCGCTAAAGAGTTGTTGCAATTATCAGATAAAAAAATAAACGGGTTGATCAACTTGCCCCGGTGGCTCAAATTACCCCAGTTCCCCCTGCTTACTGGCATTTCAAAATCAGTGACTCCTCGTCATATTTGACCACATTGCATAATTGGTGGGATTGTAAGCGCTTTCTTCGCATGCTATTTGGGCTGTCTTCGGCAAGCGAGGTCATGAAGAAACGCAATGAGGAAATTTTTGGTGAAATACCTGGAGTGCATGTCATTGCTGACTATATTTTTATTGTAGCAACATAATGTTATTTTTTAAATTGTATAGGATAGAGCTCAGCAAAAACATGTTCGATACAAAAAATACAAAATTCAATTCAAAGTCAGCACTTTCGAGTACATGAGCAACTTAGTCACTAGTGAAGGGTTGAAACTTAATGACAAAGACTTGACGCAACTTTGAATATGCCAAAGCCCAATGATGTGTCTGGTTTCGAGAGACTGCTGGGCATTACCGAATTTCTGTCCCAGTACTTACGAAACGAATCGACAATAACAGCCCCATTGCAATTATTGGTCAAAAAAGTGGTTCCGTGGAAGTGGAATGGAGATCAAGATCAAGCTCAGTAGCGTAGCCAGGGGGGGGGCGGGGGGGGGCTATAGCCCCCCCCCATTGGCCTGCCGACCAAAATGCAGAATAAGGAAAATACCACGTTTTTAGCACTTCTAAGACTCTCTTTTGCACTGGATTAGACTAAAAAATGATTTAAAGCATAGTTTGAAACGTTCATTTGGGGGGGGCTAATGGACTGCCGACCAAAATGCAGAATAAGGAAAACACCACGTTTTTAGCACTTCTAAGACTGTCTTTTGCACTGGATTAGACTATTTTGAAACGTTTATTTAGGGGGGGGGGCTAATGAACTGCCGACCAAAATGCAGAATAGGAAAAATATCACGTTTTTAGCATTTCTAAGACTGTCTTTTGCTCTGGATTAGACTAAAAAATGCTATAAAGCATAGTTTGAAACGTTTGTTTAGGGGGGGGGCTAATAGACTGCCGATCAAAATGCAGAATAAGGAAAATACCACGTTTTTAGCCAGTAGCGTAGCCGGGGGGGGGCGGGGCTATAGCCTAGCCCCCCCTCCCATTGACATGTCGAACAAAATGCAGAATGGGAAAAACACTTCATTTTTAACACTTTTGAGATTGTTTTATGCACTGGAGTGGACTAAAAATAGTGATTTAAAACATTTTTTGAAACATGTGTTCAGGGGGGGGCTAATTTGTCAAAAATAAAACCAACAAATAAATAAAAACTTAGAAAAATGGTAAGAAATAAGCAATCAAATTTGATCTTAAGTGTAAAAATGCTGAACATAGGTGTCATCAACAAATATACTATAAACTAAGGAATAGGGGGGGGCTATTCAGTATTTGTTAGTTACCAATAATGTCTCTCAAATTTCTTTTCATTAGCCCCCCCCCAATTATTTTTCTCTATAAACTGTATACGAAATAGATTACTCCGTGTGAGTTTTATTGAACTATTCGATTTTATAATTTGCCAGCATCTAAACAAGAGAACTAACATTTTATCATTAGCCACCTCCCAAATAGCCCATTTATGCCACCAGTTTAATCTTGTTTGCACTGCCAATTTCTAAGCCACGTTTTAAAAGCATTATTTTTTAATCAAAATAGCCCTAAAATGAAGTTATTTTTGCAAAAAAAATGCAAAATTTTTGAGCGCTGGGGCCGTGCCTCCTGTGGGGCCGTGCCACACGAGGCCGTGCTGGGGCCGTGCCACACCCTCGTGCCTCCGGCGGCTGGGGGCTTTGCCTCCAAACCCCCAGCCTCCAGCGGGTGGGGGCTTCGCCCCCAGACCCCCATTGGCCTCCGGTGGCTGGGGGCTCTGCCCCCAGACCCCCAAAACAGACGCCCCCATTGCGAATTTCTGGCTACGCGCCTGATCAAGCTTATGCTAAACTGAAAGCTATGGCGATCATTCTGCCAATCCTTGGCTTTTATAATGTCGCCATACCCGTGACCAACAATCTCACGCGTCCCAATGTGAACTTGGAGCACGTTTAACGCAACGTGGCAGACCCATTGTCTATGCTTCAAGGTCCATGGCACTTGCTGAAAAGAACTATGCTCAAGTAGAAAAAAAGATGTGGTCCATAGTTTTCGCCGTGCAAAAAATTTCATCAATATGTGTTTGGGCAACAAGCAGTCCTTGTTGAGAGTAACCACAAACCCATGGAGTCTATACTGCAAAAACCCCTGGGCAAAGCCCAACCCCGTCTGCAACGCCTGATGTTAAAACTCCAGCCTTATGACCTGCGCATCAGATTTATTTTCGGCAAGTACATGTACATGGTTGACGCACTATCTCGAGCCTATTTGAAAGTAAAACCAGATGATTCGCTGGATGAGGAGCTCTTGTGTAATTCACTCGCTTTTCACCAGTCTGCCCAATACCCCTACTAATTTAAATGAATTTCGAGTAGCGATTAGTAGCGATTCTGCTATTATGATTATCAAAACTTTGTGTCAATCAGGCTGGCATTAAAACGTTAAAAAGGTACCTATTAATTCTCGTACTGTATATACTGGAATATTCGTCATGAATTGCATGTTTTTGATAAAATTGTGTTTAAAAACGAGTGTATTGTTGTGCCTGTTTGTTTGCAAAACTCCATGCTTCATCTAATTCATAAGAGTCACTTAGGCACGGAAAAGTGTAGATCGAGAGCCCAACTACTGTTTTGTTGGCCTCGAATGACCCTTGGCATTGAAAATATTGTAAGCAACTGTGTTGTGTGTTGCAAATATACAAAAGCCCAGTCAAAAGCACCCACAATTCCCCATGCTATCCCGCCTTAACGTTTTTTAAATGTCGGCATTAATAATGAGTTTTCGAAAAACTGATTACTCAGTGATTGTGGACTATTTTCGAAATATCCTGAGGATGTTTCGCTGCCTGACAAAACTGCTCAGTTTGTGGTTGTGCAATGCAAAAGTATTTTTGCGTGTCATGGCATACCTATGGAGATAATTTCCGACGACATGCCATTCCGTTGAAAGGAATTGGCTAAATTTCTCAACATCTGGGAAATTAAGTCCACCACGTCAAGCCCTGAGTATAGCCAAAGCAATGGCCAGCTAAACGTACCACTCAGACACGAAAAGTTAGTTTAAGAAAGCCCATGACAATGGAACTGACCCTTAGTTGTCATTGTTAGAATTTACAGTAGAAACTCACCAATCAAAGGTCTCAAATATTCCCCTGCACAAGTGTTAAAGATTAGGCGACTTCGTGCAAAACTGCCAATGTCTTATCAATCACTGAAACAGTGAAACCTGCTGTTGTAAACGCTTATGATGATTTGTATTCGAGTTAAGCAATGCAAAAGTTTTTTTTGATCGCTCTACTACACCTTTGCTTGTTTTAAAGAAAGGAGATAAAGTACGATATAAAGTACAAAATCGGTGGAATGATGGTGTTATTTGTGATATGGCCGATGAACCTTGTTCTTATTTGGTTAAAAATGCTCTTGGTTGTATCCGTCCTAATCGCCGTCATTTGCATAAATTGCCGCAATCCTATATAATACTGTTGCTCGCTATGACCATATGTTTGAAAGTGATTTTGAACCATCTCCATCTGAAAATGCTAGAGACATTTCCCAACAACATTGCAGCAGAAACGATGTTCCTCATCATAATTCTCAACGTGTGTCTTCCTTTGGTAGAACGATTTGGCCGCCACAGCAATGTAACGATTATGAATGATTGAATAATGACGGTGTAACGTAACGAATTCATTTGTGTGTCGTCAACTTTTCAATTTAGTCGAGTGTTTTCTAAAAGAAGAGAGGGGTAATATATTCATATAACGTAATCTAGAGCACTCACACAATGCTGTATGAGAAACTCCCATACTGCTATACTAAAATTCCTTAATGTTAACATGTGCTTTTTGAATTGTTGTTGTCTATTGTTCTGGATTAAAATATCAACAACATTGCATTTTGTATTGGCTTACAGTATTTTGTGACCACAGAATAAGCTTTTCCAGCTATAAGTTGCAAACAATGTCGTACAACTCCATTATTTCTTGCTTGTTCTAAAACGTTTGTTACCTAAGCTACCGTACAGTCTACTCTTTTTTACAGCTCGGATCTGTAGTGCTGACAAGATCAAACTGGTCAGTGCGCAGCGAAACGACTCAATGCAGAAGCCTAGTAGCGTCGTTGCTTTAGATTAGAACTGGTATGGCGTCGCAACGATGCTAAGGCTATCAACGTCAGGATTGCAAATAAAATTATCAAATTAGAGTATCTACGTCGTGTTTAAAGCAGAATATCTCTGGAATGGCTGAGTCAAGAAGGATTAAGTCAACGCCAGTCATCCGGCCATGCGATTGGTCTAACTTTAGATATCCCCATTGAGTTTGCCTTTTGTTCTCGTTTAAGTCGTTTCTATCAATGAAGAGGTTTTCACAGAGAAGACGCTAACGTCGCCGAAGTGGTAATAACGCCTGAATTACAAAACCTCAAAAACGGTTATATGGAATGTTACGCACAAAACTTCAAAATTTAGACAAAATATTTTTTACAGGCTGCACTATGCAAATAGTATAAATTCCAATTATGCTGCTAACTGCCTATGTAGGATCTGTAGGCTGAGATTTTGTAGCTTATCAGGAGAAGCCCATATCAGAAGAAAAACCAACGTGTTACTGAAAACTTCTCTGTCAGTTCAAATGCCGCATGAAACAAAAGAGATGATATAGCAAACATTTAATTTCGAAAAAATGACCGAACTAAAATTTGGAGTTGACAGATTTACTTTATTTCTTCAGAAATAAATCTCCATGATTGTTAATTTTCATTTGCGAAAGCAATTTTAAGTGGAATCGGAAACAAAGTTTGATAACTATAATCGTTCAATTCAAAGTAATTTCCAATAGCATGTCTTATTATTCATTAATTGATAAACTGGTAAAGATGCATGTTTTGAATAATTTTATCACTGGTGATATTTGTCCTTTTGGCCTTGCTAGCCTGACTGATGAGCTCTGAGATTGGACGAAACAGCTGTCTTAAGACATGCTATTGAAAATTATTTTGAATTGAACTATTATAGTTATCTCTTGAAATATTGTGATTAATTTGATAAAAATCTAAAACGGTTACACTTTTTGGGAGAACACACAAATTTTATTTTTTGTGTCAATAATGTATTTTTGCTTAACCCCAACTTTGGAAAAAAGTCGCTTTTTATCTACTCTAATCCAAGTCAAAGCTCACAGTTTTACCTTTATTTTCTATATTCCTAACTCCAGGCTAACTCCAATCTAAAAGTGGTGGTATACTGTTATTGTAGCGCCACACTCCAACCTAACCACAACTAAGAGGAAAAAGTATAGACAGGTTTCTAGAGTAAGCTGGAAAGCAACTCGTAGGTTGTTCGACCGAGCCGGTCGACCGCATTACGACGCGTCTTTTTGACTCCGATGTTACAATGGCGAGCACACCAGGACGTTGGTATGGTGGATGCTTTCTCCTGCGCTTGTTGGAGACGTTGAAGTGCCGTCGCCAGCGCAAAGAGAGAGGGATAAATATATCGTCACACTCCAACAGCATAAGTAAAAGTGAAATCGGATACATTGGTTCTTAAAAGGGCATTTAAGTCGAGTTTTTCACTGTTGACCAAAACGATGGGATGAGCCGAAAATAATTTTTTTTCAAATTTGAATTTTCTGCGCCTTCCCGTTTTCAAGATATTGCATTCCAAAATTAATAAATTTCGTATGAATTCAGTGTTGCCATTTCGTCAGTATTGTGACAAAAGATTACTTTTTGAAAGCTGGCTTACATTTATTGAAAAGCGGCTAATTTTACGATTCTAAACCTTTATTTTGTTTTGACAACAACTCTGCCGCAAAATGTTTATTGAGAATCAGAGCATATAGTAACTTTTTGAAATTTTGTTTCAAATTGGCAACCCTAGCAAAATTTCTAACTGAAAAAAGCCTTTTTAAGAAGAAATCTAAGCCATTATATTTTGGGAACCGAAGGTCGTAAAAAGCTCAAATTTGGTTAAGTTTGTCCTTATAGATCTGTCAAAATTTTTGAGGGAACACCAAGCAAAAAATGTCTTACTCTAATGACCTTTTAAGTCAGCTGGAGAGTTCAACTGAGCCGCCCACCTTCTAACACACTTATTGTTAGAGTATACTCAGTTTATTTATTTTTTAGTTAAAATCTGTGATTGAGATTGGCCATTTTCAACCGAATTAAATAAAAATGAAATAAAATCGCAAAATAAAGCAAAGATTAGAACGAACATTTATTACTGGACGTTTCAAGACATTACTAGTCTCATCATCAGCAGATAAATGATTAAGGCAACAGCAACTTGTCACGAGCAAAAGAAAAGGAAAAAAGACAAAGCAACGACGCAAAAAAATCGAGCGTAAAATTAAAAGTAATTATTATTTTCACACGTTGAAACTTCTTCTAAATGCCACTGGATACTTACGTCACTCGACATTTGATCGATAACCCTAATCACAAAGTTTGTTTCAACAACCCCATCATCTTGGCTAGATTTGACCATTAGCGAAAATTATTAATAAAAACAAAAAAGACATACGTACTGTAATAATTCCACAACAAAATCTAAATCTAAATTCCGATAAAGCTTCAATTCCATTGTATTTTATTCAACGTGTGATTACAATAATTGCGTTTATTTTTACACTAGCCTTTCTAGCCTATTTTGCGTTGTTGCTTTGCCTTTTTCTCCGTGTTTTTGTTCGTGACAAGTTGCTGTTGCATGAATCATTTATCTGCTGAAGATAAGACTAGTAATGTCTTGAAACGCCCAGTAAAAAATGTTCGCTCGCGTTTGGGCTATTCGTTATATTTTTAGATTAATTAAATGTTCCTAGTCAATATGCTCCGAGCTAAAATCTATTTTGTTTTTTGGCAGTTAACGTTTCACTTTCGCAAATTCCTTGCAGTAACCAACTTAACATAACTTGGACTTTTGGATTTCGTATGTTGGTTGATTCCGACAGTGTATCTGCTAGCATTGAGGTATCAGCAACTTTTACGTTACTTTGCTCTGTATGTCCTTTCAACGTACTCCTAGTGTACGTATTATAAAATAATGAGTTCACTTAAACACCAGGTACAGTATTTAAAATGACTAATCAGCTTATAACTAATGCAATAACTAATCGGCTCAAATTAAACTTTAAACATTGATTCTATTCGAAGTGATTGAAAGCCCCTGCTTTAATTAGCATAAAAATGGCCATTTTTTATACGTAGTCCTATTTAACAAGTACTTAGAGCCATTATTTGGGTAATGTTTTGTTGTTGCAGCTGGCTTATAACAAGGTTAATTCCAAGCTAATAAAAATATATACATTGTTTGTTGGTGCGTATAAACCAGATACTCTGAGCCTGTGACATTTACCCACAACATTGCAGAGCTCATTTTTTGACCTCTATTTGCAAGTTTTTTTTATTAGGATGGGCTACCACGACGGTTGGACTGTTTGGCCCCCAATGGCAAGTCAGCGTAAAGTGTTTCTCTTTCCCAATAGCACAACTACGCTTTGCCAGTTCGGGAATCGAACCGGAAGTCAGCAATTTTTGAATCAAAAACATGACCCTTTATCAACTGAGTTATCACCATAGCTAAAAATATTAAATGAGATTTTTTGCTTCTTATTCATTGTCTATTGCATTTCATAACTCTTATGAGTTTTATATACTGTGGTGCTTTTATTCATTCAATTTTTGTTATTGTTTATTTTATTTTTGTTGTTGTTAATTGATATCCTTTTGTAACCGGACAACGTCAGACGCTAACCATTTGGATAATTCGCACAATTTTTATTGCAATAGATACTTCGTGTTTGGAGGAATTCGCACCTGCTTTAGAGTTTTCAGAGATCCAAGGTTGCTGTGGGTTTCTTTGAATTCTTGTTCACTGAATTTACTGCTTGTTTGGAAGCCATCATCGTAAAGCGTCTTATCCAACAAGGCAACAACGTGTCCAGGTTGCGGTTCGAACCCAGATCATGAGATCAGGTCGTTGTAAAAACAATGCTTTTACCGTCTCAGTCACGCTGATAACCAATGACAAATAACATAAAAACAAATTGCGATCTAGTGTAATATAAAACGAAATATTTTAGTTGTACTCGACACTAATGTTTACTAAAACAGTGACATAAAGAAGACTTTTCAAAATGATTAGTACGGAAAACTAAGCATACCAAGCAAAACCATTTCTTAATATTTTCCAACAACTGGAATGCAGATATTCTCCGTTGTGGAAAACAGATGGTAAATTGTTGTCAGATAAAATGGGGTATCATTCATTCAATGGTTTATTTACAATTCACCAAATGCCCAAAAACACAGTAAATTTCAATAGCACAAACAAAGGAAGCAATTGGTCAATTGAAACAGGAAGCTGTGAAGGGACCTCTGGGTCATCGAGTCAAGCAGCCTCCTATTTTATTCGAAAATAGTGCAGTTTGGCGAAAGCTAGTAATTTTGATAACATAACTTTTAATTTTTTTTATTTTTTAATCGTAAGTAGGTAACAGATACTTTTTATATTTCATTTTAAATTGGTTGAACGGCAAAATTTGTTAGTTTTCTGGGACCAAGTTCCATATTTTGACTCCTTGATATTTAAAACTATTTTGTAATCGTTTAGTTCTATATCTTTGGAATGTACAAGCCATGTTCCTTTAATGCCAGTCTCGTTGTTCGCGTTTTTACCGGTTTTATAGAAGTAAAAAACAAGGAAAATTGTGGTGGTAATTTAGTATTTACAAGCTGGTGCATTAATTTGGCAATTTCAAATTTGTATAGGTCATCCAATTTCAATACATTCAATTTTGCATAATATTGAGTTGCATTGTCTAACCAATTACCTCCTGCTAAAATTCTCAACGCTTTATTTTGCAAAACCGACAATTTTCTTAGATATGTTTTAAAAGTAGAACCCCAAATTACAATGCCTTAGAGGAGATGAGGATGAATCATTGAGTAATACAAAGTTCGTAACGCTGATGTAGGTAAGACTTGTTTTAATTTCGAAATAACCCCAATAGATCTAGCTATTTTGGATTCCAACGCCTTAATGTGCAAATTAAATTTTAATCCTGAATCAATTGTAGTGCCAAGGTATTTTACACTGTTTTGTAAAGCTATAATTGAATTGTCAAAGCTTATTTCTACGTCGCAAGTATTGTTTGTTGTTTTTAAAGGTATTACCACAGATGATGATTTACAGTGATTTTGTTTGCTTGGGTCCATTTATGTACATTTGTTAATTCTCTATTTGTTTCTTCAGTTAATGCTGTCTGATTAGATTGATGGATTATTATGCATGTGTCGTCCGCAAATAACCTGGGCGTTGAATTTAGGGCATTGGAGATATCATTGATGTAAGTCAAAAAGAGCAAAGGCCCAACGTTACTTCCCTGAGGTACTCCAAATTTATTAATTGCTACATCCGAAAAGTTATCTTTGTGGGCTACATACTGTTTTCGGTTTGTCAAAAATGAAGTAAAAAGATTAAGTGTAACGCTACGAATTCCAAAGTGTTCTAATTTTTTTATAAGATTTGAGAGTTTTGCAGTATCGAAAGCTTTTTTGAAATCCAATAGGGTCAAGCTAGTATATTCATTACCGTTCATTCGATCATAAGCAGTAGTGATTACACCCAATACCGCGTGTGTTGTAGATTTATTACTTTGAAATCCGTATTGCGTTTTCAAGAATACGGAATGTTTTTGAAAAAATGCAGAGAGTTGTGTGTAAATCAACTTTTCTAATATTTTTGAGAAACATGTTAGTATGAACATATTAGGTCGATAGTTTGATAGATTTTCTGTGCTACCCGATTTAAACTATGAAACTACCTTAACTATTTTGCAGCTTTGCGGAAATATTCATAACAAAAATGCATTATCAAAAAAATAGCACAAGGCTGGAGCTATAATATTCGAGGCAACTTTCAAGAAATATGGTGGAATGTTATCGTGTCCGACCTACTTGCGTAAATTTAAAGAATTAATTAGATTGAACACTTCGTTAATACGAGGTGGTTCTATGAAGATCGAAGAATCCACCTTATTAGTCAGAAACTGTTTAAAGTTGTATGGGGTATTGTTGTTGAAGTTATTAGACAAGTTTTCACCTACTTAAGAGAGAAAAAACGTTAAATTCGTTAATTATTCGCTGCTTGTTACTTATGCTGCAACCATTAAGATTGATATTAGATGGTAAGATTGTAGAACAATGTGACTTTCCTGGAAGCAATGTGCGAAGTAGCTACCACGTTTTTCGATGGTTTTCTTTACTACGTTCCAGCTCATTTGCATAATATTGTTTTTTAGCAAGAGTCTTCATTTTTGTTAAGTTATTAGCAAATTTTTTGTATTGTAATTTCATAGCTTCATCACCTCTATTGTAGTGAGATTTGTACATTTGCCTTTTGCGAAGAATTTGTTCATAAAAATATATCTTTAGAACTCCAGGGTTTGCTATACGTCTAATGGGAGCATGTTTGTTTATAACGTTTAGTATTAGTGTTACGAATGCATCAAATTTACCATCAAAGTTATTTTTTTAAAATTCTTCTATGTTTGCTAAAAAATTGCTATCTGTAAAATTTATTTCTTCGCAAAAAAAGTCAACATTAAAATGCGATTTATCTCTGAATAAAAAGGAAGTTTGGAGATTAGATTTAATGAAATGTTCGGTGACATTGCAAAACTTTGGGTAATGGTCAGAAATGTCGCAGCGGATTACTCCAGGATTAAGCGTACAGGATGTATCATTTGTTACTATGTGGTCGATAATAGTTGAAGATTTTTCTGTTACGCGTGTGGGTAAGGTGATAATTGGTAGCGAACCACAGCTTTCTAAGTAGTTAATATATGTTTAGGTTGACTTTGTTTTCGGTTTGCAGATATATCAAGGTTAAAATCGCCAACTAGATAAAACAATTTTTTGTGTTTATTGATCTTACTAATTGAATTGCATAATGCGTCAGAAAATTCTTCAGTATCACCGGTTGGATGTCGACAAATTACACCAATTATGATATCGTGGTTTGAATATTTATTGGAGATTAGTTTTATCCACAATTCCTCACAGCCTTTTAAGTTCAGTTTGAATTCTTGAATTACTTTGAACTGATGTTTCTTTGAAATAGCTACCCCTCCTGCATTGGTTGGCGAGTACTTATGAACGAAATTATAATTAGGAATTGAAATATTTATCAAGGGATCGCCTTTTATACGCGTTTCTGATACACATACGACATCCGGAGAGACTGGCAAAGATGATATTAAATAGTACAGGGCATCAAAATTTTTGGTGAGAGATCTAATATTTACATGAAAAACGGATAGTGAGTTTTGATTTTGAACGAAACAGGAAGATCGCGTTGGAATGTCAAAATATCTGCACTCGTTAACATTTTCTACCAAAGAGTTAAAAAGCAGATTACTTAATTCGCTATGATTTACGTCATCAGTGTTGTTAACCACTTGACTAGCGCCGAGAATCTCAAGCAACTTCCTGTTACCTATATTCAATACATTTTTGCTTGCAGAGATTATGCGTTTTAGCACAGAATTAGCAGCTGGTAAACGCTGCAGCGGTTTATCTTTCAACAAAAAATACAGCAATGAGCACTTGGTTTGCCATAGCCCGAGCTCAAAGCATGTGTTCGCGGTTTGATTCTACAGCCTTCCCCCCTTCTTTTCCATAAAGTTATTTCTGACTGTTTTTTTTTTTTTTTTTTTGTTTAGTAATATACATTTTGATATGTTTTAATTTCAACGCGGGAAAGGGATGCCTCTGGCTCAAGATCATTAGCAAAACAGCACTTGAACTCTCAAAAGCAAAGAAAAATAAGCACACAGACATTAAGACAAAATAATGTTATAGAATTTCATTATAGCTGTATATTGCAAGATCAGCTACAGGATTACGTAATACCGCTAATAGATGCCAAAAAATTAAAATAAATGAATAAAATAAAGCAAAACTATGCAAAAACTAAAACTTTAACAAGCTTATTTAGAAATACTGCACGTTATAACAGCACGCAACAACCTTAACGTGGCGGTCGTGTACGCTTTTCGTTGACATACAGACAATAATCACCATCGTATTCTGCCCACCTTACCGAATGACCATCTTCTTTAGCAGCCTCATATTCAGGCATTAGTTGCTTTTTTTGGTTGTAAAATAGTTTCGGCAGATGGTCCGTAATGAAAATACGTGATTTTCTTTGATCATTATGTTGCTTAAGTCTATTGATGTTTTTGAAAATTTTATCTTTGTCAAATTTTGTTAAAAGCTTTACAATGATAGGTCGAGTGATAGCTTTACCTGCTTTGCGAATGGTACGTTGAGGTAAGCGGTGAAAATCGACAATCTTAATAGAATCCAGAGTAATCTACAACGCTTCATTCAAAAAATTTTCAAATAGTGCTTTTGCTTGTTCCTTTGTTTCATCGTTTCCCTGCTCTTTTAAGCCATGTACCAATATATTGAGTCGTTTGGAATAAGACTCTCGCATCACTTCGTCCTTTTCTAACCTTGTGATTCTCATTGACAAATCTTGATTCATTTCTTGATTCATCTTATTTTCTTTTGTCAAGTCATTAAGTTTAGCCGTTGTAGATGACTCTAAGTCGGAAGTTCTGTGGCCGATAAAGTTTACGTCAAGCTCTAACTCTTTTAAATTCTCTTCTAAATCGGTGCATTTTTTGCTGAGCTTGGCATCAATTTCTTTTAATTGTTTATCAAAACCAGTAAACTTTTCCTCCAAATGTCCTAATCTACTAGAAATATTGTTAGCAGTTTTCAGTACATTGTCAATCTTCTCTTCGATTAAAAGACGCTGAGGCATTTTTCAAATTGGTTGCAATCACTTACCGCTGCAGCGCTCAACTGCTTCACTCTGTTGCAGAAAAAAAGCCTCCGCACGCCAGACTGGCTAGTTGCGAATGTAAATACTTTTTTTTGCTTGCTATACAACCGTTGGTATTTGCTGTGATTCAATTTTGTGACACCTTACTGTAGGCTACTACTGTTACTGAAATCTTCAGGTGAATGCTATGAGAAAAAACACATCAGTTGCAACTTTGGAAACCGTTTTTTCATCTACAGTCCTTTACAAAACTTCATCATATTTGCTGACAGATTTGGTGTACAATAACAATTACTCTGTACAGGTATTGATTATATTATGAATTAATACGAGTTCTGATTAAACAATAGTTAATTTGGCTACTCATTTATTTTTACGAAGATTTATTTTTCTTCAACAATCAAAACGTAATTTACTTAATTTAACGTTACCGTGTATCTACAGTAGGGTGGTCCTTAAATCGATAGGAAACATTAAGCAATAAAAATCATGATGGGAACCGAAGTAAATGTATTCCTTTTAGGCTAAAACCATCGCGTGTGAAAAATGTCCGAGATAGCAAAACATTTAAAGGTTGCAAAAAGGCAATAAACTTTTTCATAAGCACCCAATTTTGCAACGATATGGGCTTAGCTGTTCAAAAGCGGAAATATTATGGGCGTAATCCAACTTAATGCATGTTGCCAAGCAAGTAGTGTACTGCCTTTATTTTTATTTAGCAAAGACCATGCCTGTGGTAAGCTTTGTGGCAAAATTCATGTGGAACTGCATCCAATTTTCATCGCTTTTTTCAATTAGCCAGACGTAATCTTATATAAGTGCCACTTCCATTCCACCCACTGCAGTTGCATTCGGGACTCGGCTTTCTTGAACCAACTTTTGACTGCCATCAACGAGCCCGATAATTCACTCCGAAAATCAAACTCAATTGATAGAAATTTTTTGTTCATTTTTTTAAATCCAATCAATTGCTTTTAACTAGCAAATCAGTTTCTCCATTTGTTGTTTCTCAATGGCACTTTGGGAAAGGTTTTCATCTTTGTAAAGAGCTGCAACCATTCGTCACTTCATGTCATTATGCACCTCTGGGACAAAGAAACCTACGCTACTTGTTTCTCAGACGTGTATCAACGCCGACCAGAGAATCTTTCATTACGGCTGCCCATATTCTCTTGTCAATGTGATTTTGTCGCATATGTTGTAAGCACAAGATATTTTCCACATTTTGGCAAGTTTAGTGCAGATACAAGAAATGATGCCTTGGTCTATCTATGCTCGTCATAATCAGTTTACCATGCAGCACAGAGCTCTTGTGTCTTATAAAAACTGAAAAGAATCCGTTTATCATGCAGCACAGAGCTCTTGTGTCTTATAAAAACTGAAAAGAACCTCTGATTAAACTCTAATACAGTGCTCAATGATGGTATGCAAAATATGAACCTTGGATCTTGTTCAAGTTTTAAAAAGAAAAGGTAACATAAATCTGGCACCTCAATCTACGTTTGGGAATATAGCCAAGTGCTCGATCCCCTAAAATCCACAGATCGACGCCATAATTGAAGGTTCGGGCACCCCTAGCCAATTTCTGGTTTTGTTCAAGTTTTGCTTTATGGAGAAGCAAGCACCAGATTCTTACTTTCAGTGTTTGAGACATTCATGTCAAAAATCATTCCTTGTATGAAAAACTTTTTCAGCTAATCCCAATTCTACTAATGCTCAAACGATGTCATTTGCTTGAGACTAACTAGTCCCATTAGAATTGGGACAATCTTGAACAGATCTTTTATGTAGATGCCAGAGGCGATGATAGGCCGGTTATTGACTTGTGGGAATGAATTCGAATAAGATTCAAAGTGGTTCAAGTTATTAGTCAAATTTTTTTGATAAATAGAGTATGTTCATGACATTACTGGGTATTTTATTTTCTTAAGATGTCGTTTCAAATTCTTTGCTCAATTTATTAGTTTGGACTTGGCAGTCGCTACTCCTATATCCACTGTTCTCATTGAATCTATTCTCTAACATTCCCTTTTGAGCCAGAAGAAATCTTTGGTATCTTTGTCAAAATGGTCTATGGGTCAGAGCATTTGTACTGTCCACATCAAAGAAAAATTTTAGGTCATCTTTTTTGTTACTAGTGATAGCCAAAAAGATTCGCAGAGTATTTTAACAAATTTAATAACTATCCAAGAATTCGAGTAACACACATTTGTTTTGTAATGCATGAGGTTTGAAATTTATCCAGAAATGAACACATGGCTACTTAAATGATTCTAAGCAACCTTATTAAGGCAAACAACTTCCCACTAAAGAAGAAGGCGTATAAAAAAGTATATATCATGTATAACTGTATACAAATAATGCCAAATTTTCTGCTTATGTGCAACCTGTAAACTTTCATTTTTCTTCAAAATATATTGCATATATTGTTTTTTATAGAAAAAGAAACAAATTTAACCCGGTTCCCGATTAGTTTTCCAAATTATTGAAATAAGAACCACCCTAATCCACAGTTTATTGAAATATTGTTATTTCAGTTTATTCAGTTGCTTTTTTTGCGTCAAAATTTAACTCGAAAGTGCTCCAGTACAATAAAATTGTCACATAATAAAATTTTCTGGTTAGATTACAATCAAGATTACAGATCCATTCGAAGCTGAAATCACTTCAACAGCAAGCGCAATCACTGCACGAGCACCCCCAACTCAACCAATTGTACATGTCACGTCTTCTCCAAACACATGTACTTTGAAGTGGACTCATCATTGGTCGAATAGTAACTACACAGAAAAGCCTATTCAATACCAAGTAAGTAACCTTCTCAAGGTCTTTACAAAAAGCAGGCTTTGCAAAATCTCTTTTAAATTTGAAAAAATCTCTGAGGAGAATTTTCTCTTGGTTACAAACCGCCGATTTAGCATACGTTGAAATCACATTTTAGACAAATTGAAACTCGAAAAAAAATCCAGAACCTCAAGCTCACAGTCGTGGAAATTTCAGCTCTGCTGATTGACTAACCGACTTAACTTGAGCTTGAATTTATAGTGTTTTGTTTATTATTCATCTATTTATTATGCTGCTTTTCTTTCAACAAACCACAAAAGTTTAGACGTTATTGTTTTAAATCAGTATGTAAAAGAATTGATGGTTTGTCACGACTTCAGTTTAGGTAAATTATGAATTTCTTTGTTAACAAGGTTGGGAATCGGAGACTATAGGAGAACAAATGGTACGGAAAGGTTGTTATTCGTGTTCCATGTACGTCATTAAGATATAAGCGGTCAAATATCGCGCGCAACTGTTTGTTGAAGAAAGCTTTGGCTTTGATAACTGGCACAGATGTTGTATAATAAGGGCTCTGTTCTTTTTTTTTCAAAAACCCTTCTGTATTGAAATTTCAGCAAAGAGGTCAATTTCCAATACCATGAAAAAGATAGATTTGCAATTAGCAGCATCAATTAGCGTATATATAATGTTTCTTGTTCAACAGTAAAACATACTGTTATAAAATCAAAGGTTTTCGGCCTAATTTATTTACATCCTAGTCTGTTAATATTTGAATAAAATAAAATATGGCATAAGGTTATTGGTAATTACCAAAGAATTCATCACAAACAAAATCAATTTATGAAGCAATGCTACAAACAATTTACACAATTTTTTATGAGTTAATTTATAACAATTATGAACGCTGGGGATGTCCGCTTCTCGTTGTCATCGTATTGAGAAGACGAGAAGCTGACTTCTCAATTTTTATGCTTTTGATGACTTACATACTGCATATGGAAGTCAGTATAAAGTCACTATCACATTTATAGTTACTCAAAACGTTACGATTCAATATTTGATGATAGCAAGCTTTTTTTTATGGCTATGGTTCACTTCTCTTCATGCCTGAGTCTTCATTCATTCTCTTCATTCTCTTCATATAGATACAAGTCTTGCATGATGAAACCACCCACAACGTCATAATAGATCGTCCTGACAGCGAGAAGGAACTTGATATGATTAATGTAAAGCTTCAGTATGAAGTTGATTTGTCGTTGTATCCACCAAATACGTTACTAACTTTCATGGTAAGAAAGAGCAGAAAAATAGTTAGCTTGGACTTAAGCTGACTTTGCTTTAATTGTGCTGGTAAGCTTTAGTGTTCAAATTAAATCTTTCATTATACTCGCTGTATTACGCAGAAGCGTGTAACGAGTTGACGTGGCCCATTTCCGGCAACAGTGTGCCCGGGCAACACAGCTCCTTTCGAACAAATGTCGCAGCGGTGGCGAGCCGCTGTCAACAAAACTGTGTCCAATTTGACCGGCCCGAGATTTGAACCTCAGATTTTCCGCTCCAGAAACAAAAATGTTACCGCTTGACCAACTGGCCGGTAAGCTTTAGTGTTGCTCTTGCCAATATCGCCAGGAGTTAATATTAAATAAAAATATGATAACATAAACTTCCTCGAACCCAAATTCCGTTTAGAATTGAAATTTTGATACATTGCTATATTTGAGACTAGATGCTGTGCAGCTTTTTGATATGCCTTCTGCTCCACATTTCATCTACTGCAATATCAAGCCTTCAGAAATCAGAATTAGAGTAATTACAAAAGTGTTAAAATGTTTTTTGCGTAAATTCAAATAATTGGTCAGGTTTAGTTTTTTTTGCCAGATGTCTGCACCATTAGTTATTTTTACCAATTTGACCGCTTTTTGTGTAGTGACAGGCCACATACGAGTAGCCGGATTTAACCGCGGCCAGACCAGATTTCTCGTAGAATATCCCATTGTGATAAGTGCTAAACCAAAATTTGATTACAGGAAGGGTGGACTAAAAGACCTCTAAACATGCATGCACAGACTATAGTGATATTTAATTGATTACAGCGGGTTTAGAACAAAAACTTCAGCCAATGGAATACTTCTGTATTTTTTTCAAACACTCGTTTTTCCGCCAATTGTACGGAATTTCAGACTTTATTAGTAATTTTAGATTGATCTCAAGCAACAGCTTGGGGAAGAAAACATTTTTTTGTAATTTCAAACAATTTGTGTCTTACTGAGCAATTTTGTGTTTTGCTGAGCAATTTTTATGTCTTGCTGGGCGATTTTTTATCTTTGGTAGAAAGACACGAATTTTGAAAATCAAGGTGTTAAATCTCAGAATCTTTTTTGAAAAAAAAAATATATAGCAGTAGGTCACTATTTTTTCTCAAATTTTCGGCTGATTTACTTATGCTTATGGTGCTGGTTTTTTATATTGCTTTCATGTTTTTATATTACTGTACGTAGTGTGTATTGTAATCACCAGCTCTGGCATTACGTATTGGCATTAGAAGTTCGTTTTTTCACTCTAATGTTTTGCATGGGTGTAATTTTAAAAGTTATGAAAATATAAAAAACAAATAAATCACCTTCAAAAGCACAGAGCTGGACAGCGCTGTTTCGAGCTTTTAGCTCTCATCGGCAGCCCTCAGCTTCTCTAACAAAGTTATTCCCCAGCTGGACAAGACTCTTGGCCGAACTGGACAAACCTTCAGGGCTTGCAGAGCGGCAGAGGGTTTCTAGGGAATAAACGATTTTTCACTTGTGGTACTTAAAAAAAAAAAAAACAAATGAAAAAATCGCTGAACCCTTGTAGTAAGGACAGCCATAGGCTATCCCTACTACAAGGGTTCCCCTTGTGTGACCACGGAAATCATAACCGACAAGTTTGACGTCCTTCGTGGTCGACTCAAACCCTTAAGGTTTGTCCAGTTCGGCCAAGAGTCTTGTCCAGCTGGGGAATAACTTTGTTGGAGAAGCTGAGGGCTGCCGATGAGAGCTAAAAGCTCGAAACAGCGCTGTCCAGCTCTGTGCATCTTATGAATCGAGCTGCTTTGTAGCTGCAGGGTTGGTGGTTGAACTGGCCACCTAACTGCCAGTGGAAGTCGTTATGATTTCCCAGGAGTCGACCACGAAGGACGTCAAACTTGTCGGTCACCTTAAAAAGTTGTCACGAGGCAATGATTTCTTATGCCATTAATAAAATTAAAGTCAGATTAATCCTATTTTACTCTAGGGAAGGGACAAAAATGCTTCTCTCTTGTTTTTTTTGTGATAAATCTCTTCAAAATTCTTTTTTCTTTGCTGCAAATCAAGTTGGCTTTGAGTTAAATTTATTCACATATTACTCTAAAAATTTGAGTTTGCTAAGCAAAGAAAAACTTTCCTAATTTTGAGATTGCTGAAGTCACTTTCCAAAATCTGAGCATTTTTTGGTCCATATTTAGCGCAAATGATGTCATATGATGTTTTTGTGACATAACCACTTTGACTTAAAAATTTTATGAATCAGCTTAGAAATTTTATGAATCAGTTTCTAAAAACAAATCTATGTGCAAAATTTGAGCCGTCTCTGACATCATTGAAAAAAGGATTTATTTTTTAACTACGGCCATGACGTTACAACTTACAACAATGAAGTCATCAAATCAAAACCAACTTTTCTAAAAAATTTGGCAAACATGCCAAGTGTGGTGTTGTCATAAATTTTGGTTTGAGGTTTAGAAGTTAAATAAAGGGGTATATAAACCCCTCCCCCAACGTAAAATGAGTTAGTTAAATAGCCCGTGTAAAACAAAGTTAAGTGCCAAAACACAATTCGTTAGCTTATTTTGCTTTAACGAAGATGAAAAACGGCATCATCAATAATTTCATCGTCTTTATTATTAGTATGAAAGAAGTTCTTGCAATAGTTTTCAGTAAAAAACTCTGAAGTTTTTTTATATCCCAAACTTGATGCCATAATGAGAGCATTCGAAATATAAAGCAACTACCCAACAAGGCAACGAGTGACACCATCGTCTTTTATGATATCGTCCTACAAAAATAGCAGACTAATATACTGCAGTTTATGGAATATCTCCTCTCATCATTTAGGGTAGCTATTTAGATTGCCAACCTTGAAAATGGAAAAACGATACATTAGAAAATGGAAAAAAATGGAAAAACGATACATTAGAACAGTTGAAATTTTTTTCGTAAATTTTTAAAAGATTGAATGGAACAATTCTTCAATAACTGTCAACAAATCTCAACTGCTAAAATCTGCCTCAAATACTTTCCAATATTTCTTGAACATCTCGCAATTTGATGAAGAAGAAGCTACCTCGTTTGTGGTAAGTGGTAAGCTGTTTAATTACTTTTGTTTAATTACTTCTGTTTTGTGGTAAGCTGTTTAATTACTTTTGTTTAATTGTGCCCTAAAAAAGAGTAAAATATTCGCTAAATAATAATGATAATGATATGTACCGGTTTAGCGCAATTTTGTCACGGTAAAATTAAAAAAATAAAATCATCCATCATACCAATTATACCATCAACAATATTAACCAAATCAGTTCAGTAAGGAGGAGACAGAAGTTTTATTTAGTAGCATTCACATTGAATTGATCAATGACAAATATCCAGAGTGTGAATTAAATTTTTCAACACTAAACAGCATCAAAGTTACTTAATGCTATGCAAAGTAATTTTAAACCAAAAAAGTACCACTTTTATGAAAAAATAAGAAACCACATTAAGTTGGGCTAAAAGCAGTAAAATATACAAGCCAGGCTAACTGTGAAAATAAGCACTATAACTTAGATGCTATCCTTCATCTAATTCAAAGCATACATTTTCTGTTAAAAGATAATCAACTGTTTGAGAGAATCAGCTGACGTGTAGTCGAGCATGTGCGAGTACAATGCTCTTACGCACTGCGATAAAATTTACAGTTTGCATTTTTTTTCTGAAGATAGTTGTTAATTAATTTGTTATTTGTTTACAGATCCAAGCTACTTATAAAGAATGTGAAAGCGAGTACGCAAGAGTACCGGTGACTGGGACCTGTACATACCCAAGCATAATGTTATTAGTCACAAACTTCCCATTGGAAGCTATGGTTGGACTATCTGTTGGAACCATTGTTTTGTTGTTTATTATTGTTGGCCTATTGATTAACAAACAGTAAGTGAATATCAAAGCTCTTTATTCGTTGCTACGGGTTACGATTGTGCTTCCTCGTCAATTAAATTACTAGTAGTGCCCATGATTGAAGTTGCATTAAAGTCTGATGCGTATTAGATACTGACCCGAAGTTATTTTACATGCTTTCACAAGAACGCATTATGTTGATAGAATCAGGATTCTCTTGAAAAAGTATTCTACATTTCTACTTCGCCGCCTGATTTGTTGACTTTTCCAGCTAATTTTCAGCTTATTTTAAGTCTCCATAGCAGAGATGATTAGTTTTTCTAATTACAAAGCAAAGTGATCTCAGCAGAAATTGAACGGTGAGTGAAGGGTTCTACAGAAATGCTACTGTACAGAATCCCAGCTAGACTGGAAAACCCAGGTGGTAAATGGTGGTGCTACTCAACCTCTTACGAGATACCCGACTACAGTCGGCACTCAACTCAAAATCTGAACCAAAGGTCGAAAATATAGAGTGTAGAGCCAAAAATAGATTTGCGTAGTAACTCAGAGGAAGGGCAGTTATTTCTTTTCCATCCCCTCCCCATTGCTTCTTCTTGAGACTCAGCTTCCCTCATGAAGGTAACTTTAGATGGTGGATGATCGGGGTAGTGATCAAAGAGTTGCTTCTGGCTCCTTTCGATTTGCGAACTGGCGATGCGTCGTTGCTGTCGAGTGAAGGACACTAACGTTTGTTTCTCATAATTGGCAAGCAGTCTGCTACTTTTTTGTGGTACCTATCGCCAGGCAAAAGACAAAAACGCAACAAAAAATGACCTTCTGCATTTACATGAATGGTTCGTTGCAGACAAACGCCGAGTGCTTGGTTTATAACCATGAAAAATTAGAAGATTCGATTTGGATTTTTGCAATTTGGCACTGCCTACTATTGAATGAAATATCCTACCTAAGCTTAAGTAGTTTGCTATATTATCATTTTAGGTCAAAAAAACTCTCCGAGGCTGGTAATATAAACATTAACTACAATAGAGAAGCTGCGGTCGACTGCGACGGTTATGTTGAATTCCATGGCAGAGGTTGGTGGTTAATCAATGTTTTTGCTATTCCAACTGATCTATTGTGTAAAAATAACGCCAAGGCTATTGAGCAGATTGGTTTTTATTTTTTATTGTTTCAGAAAAAAATGCTTTAGAGTGAGTGAAATCATAACTGTTTTATATTTAAGAGGTATCTTTTTCGTTCAATGACGTTAGAACTTAATGAATTTTTGCACTCAATCAATTTGATTTTCATAAATAAGAATCTCCTAAGTCAAGGTGATGACGTCATTAAAACAATGACGTTGTTAAGTTAGTTTCAATTAAAATTTTGATATTTTTTGATGCAACTTTGACAAACTTTTTAAGTTGTGGAACTTTAAGGTATATTTTTGCTGTCTAAATATTAGTGACTGATATAATAAAATTTCAGGGTTAGTTGTAAAGAAAGCTACCACAAAAATGGGCCATTGCTCTAATTTTTACCATATTTGAGTTACTGCGATTTTTCTCCCTCTCTCATCACGTAAAGCCTGGGTTTAAATGCAAACTGCATTATTGCAAATACGGTACTTTTTTAACACGTAATTGTTTATTCATTGATAGTGTATTGTTTTTTTGTTTTTTGTTGTTGCTTTTTCTAGGAAAGGATAGCACGAACATTCACTTAATATCAAGCGAGCCGAATAAAACTGATACTTGCGGGATGGTAAGCAAACGTGATTAAACAAATAAATTGTAATTCTCCTTAAAATGTTTTTTGCGTTATAAAAAAGCTGCATTTTCATTAAAGAATTGATAAAGTTTTTAGTCGCATTCGATGTCAAAATAAACAAAATGCATTCAACGTCAAAATAAAGCAAATTATGCGATAAGCTTGGAATTGTTTAATCGTTTTGCGTGCTTCTGGCCTAAAGGCTACGAGCGCGGAAGCCTAGGAAAGAGCCACCAGAGCGGCGACTACTTAAAACAAACAATGCGAAAAAAAGGATCATGGCTTTGGTTTCTGGAATTTATTGAATTCGGGAGGGGCTGGGAGTGCCTAAGAAGCAGATTTTTGCCACCTTGTCTAATTGTAGTATTTGCAGTTTGTAGTACATATGCTCTTAGCTTTCCGTTGAAAAACTTTTCGTCGATCTGAGTGATCTCTTTATATTGCGGTATAGCTTTCTTCTAAAAATAAAACATTCCAATAATATTCCAGTAACTATACCGAATGAAAATATGCAATAACTTTTGATATACATTCTTATTTCAGGAAACAACGAAAACCTCAGAAAGTAATTATGGTAAGAGAGGTGTTTTCTTAGCAATGAAAGCTTAGTCGGCGTTTAGCAGATGCATGTTAATTTCTATGCTTTGTTTGATGGCAATTTGGGTAATATATGACTAATTGAAAAAATTGTTCAGTTTTTTTGCTGATAAAGCCAGAGTTGTAAGTCGGGCCGGGCTTTCCGGGTCGGGTTCGGGTTCTGGCCGGGTTCGGGCCTAAAGTTGACAAAAATGTCGGGCTTAATTCGGGCCTGAGACGTACTTTTTGTCTTAGGTGTACAAAAAAATAATCATAATAACTTGGCAAGCTAAATTTTTTAGACCTAACTAAACTTTCGGATTTTTTCGGGCATGATTTGGGCCTCAAATTAATTTTCGGGCTCGGGCCGGGTTCGGTCTTATAGTTTCGGGTTCGGGACGGGTTCGGGCCTGAACTTGTCGGTCCGTTTACAACTCTGGATAAAGCAAAAGCAACCAGAAACAGATAGTTAACTAAACGAAATTAGGCTTCATCTTATCCTAAAACAGGGATTTCTAGAGCTTCTCTCTACTAACTCCTTTCCTCAGCTCTTTTATTTGTCTAGCAGAGGGCTTCCCAATATTTGAATCATAGACAAAACAGAATTGAAACCTAATACACCTGCACAAAACTGCACTAGCCAACGACGCTATCTCTGGTACTAATAAGTCGCAGAATTTTTAAACGCTTGGTAAGCGTTAGACTACTGCACTAAGCACAGCCCACAGTCGATTGAGGTCCGATCAAATCAAAAAATCAGCGTTTGGTGTCTTTTCCCAAAAACGTTTTAAACATTTATATTTCGAGCAAACAAAACAGGACCACGTTAAAAGCTTTGACAAAAATAAAAATAAAAAAGGCAGAACCAAGATAAAATGAAATATTCTATTTACGAAACGTTTCGCCTTGAACTTAAATTCTACTTAGACTTATTCAAATAGAATAGCAAAGCTAGTAGCAAAATTACTGAAAAAAAATTAGAAAAAAGTTTGTTTATTCGGCAACTAACCTATGGATTTGAATGCGACTCAATTTTCTAATCGCTTTGCTTTGAAGTCTCCGTGAAATCGCAAATCGATAGCGATTATTAAGCTCGATTAGGTTGCGACACCATGTCTGATTAATTAACGCGGACGTTTGCATTGACATTACTGCTAAATTCGCTCTTACTCTGCGACTGCTTGAGAATCCATGTCGCATCTACAGAGTGCAAATGGAATCGAAATGTTGTCGGAATCAAATTTCGATAAGTGTAAGATTACCATTAATTTTATAGTCACTAATTCAATGCTTTAGCAGCTAATTTCTCACGCAATCTTCAGCAATCACTTTTTTTAACCAAACAGTAGCAATATACAACAACCATAAGATCTGGTGTATTTTTTTAATGCAATGCAACCATTTGCACGCATTTCTACGGTGCATGCTATTGGATTATAAATTGTATACTTTTTAAACATTGCATATTTTTAAAAAGTTTAATTTGGTAGAAAACGTGGGTATTTCTGTTGGATCCACGATTAATATGAAGAATTTAAAAGATTTCTATGTAGCTGAATGCTTGAATGGGTTTACAACTTTGCAGGCACAGTTTAAAGTAAGTTACAATATTTGGAAGTTAAAATGATTATTCATTATACATATATGTGTATATATTTGTTTTATTTCGTCCCATTCAAAACAATAAACAAAACCTCATGGACACACATAATTACAATTAAGTAGAAGAGGAAGCTGCGAAGGACCTCTCGGTCATCGAGTCAAGCAGCCACCCAGAAATTAGTCATGTCAAGCTCCTGGGCGTGTCAGTTTTTCATGTCGATTTGAATACGTTTCGTATAGATCAAACTTGAGCTTTTATCAATTTCAATTAGTTTAGAATTGTGAATCATTTGTAATTTAACTATAAATATTTTTTGTATTTTAATTTAAATTGATCGAATGGTAATTTTTTAAATTCGTATGGTACCGAGTTCCAAATTTTTGCTCCTTGATACATAAAACTTTTTTGTAATTTTTGTGTTTTGTACCTTGGTAAATACAATAGGTAAATACATTATAGGAGCTATAAAACGGGTTTTTTGTCGGTCTTAGGATTTAATGCACACCGTTTGACTGCTTGTATTTTGTTCCTGTTTTCACAGCGCGGTGTAAAAGTTTGATGTCATATATTGGTAAAGGTCAATACAAGGGCAAAACTTGCAATGAAAGTGCCACAAAATACATAATTTTTAAATGCCAGCTTTCTTCAAAATTATCAGTCTGGAAATATTTGGAAATTTTTAGGTTTTCAAATTTTTGTGACTTTCCCTAAATTATTTTTCCAGGAGCTTTGCCAAAGTCAAAATCTGGAATTGAGTGCATCGCAGCATCACGATTATGCTAACGTATACCAGCCTGGCACCAAAAATAGACCAGGTATGTTCACAATCTCATTTACTAAATCCTCAAAAATGGCATTGACTCTATGTGGCTCGCAAATCTCTTTTAACAATGTAGTAGCACTGTTGCAGTTTTTTCGATCAAAGAATTCCCTGCACAGTGATCTAATGTGTGGCAAGCAAAGCCGTAGGAGGCGGAGGGGCTGGGGGGGGGGGGGGGGTTAAAACGTCGAAAATTTTGGCAAATATTTTTTTATTCGGGCACACACAGTGAGACAAAACAAATCAAACCTAATCACTTCTTAACCCGCAGCTTATGATTTTGGTTTGTTTAAAAGTGTAATTACCATTTTGCCAACAGCGGCTAAATAAGCCTAAACATTATTTATCCGGTTGTGGCAAAATGGACCTAATTATTATTTTGCCACTAGGGTCGCGCTCACCTTCGTAGTCCAGAGGTACAATTGGTATGACAAGTATCATTGCACATTGCAGTCGTAGTTCTAAGCAAAGTCATACGGCTTAGTTATGAGCAAAATTTCCTACAGGGTTTTGACCGTATGAGTTGCTGACAGCTGACTTGTTGAAATGTTGAAAGGTGGGCTGTTGGTGATGTATGCGATTAATCGATAATTGTATTAAATCGATAATTGCAATTTTTGTTTGGGTTAAGCACATAGGCGTAGCCAATGGGGGCCCAGGGGGTCCGTCCCCCACCCCTCCCCCCATTTGAAATGTCACCACTGATAAAAACGTGACAAAAAATATCGTTTCTTCAATTTCAGTTCCTTTTAGCATTTTTAGCGTACAACAGTAATCAACAATAATATTGACAACCAGGGGGCCTCGGGCTCCCTCAATTCAATTTTTGCCAACCACTTTAAAAGTATCATCTGAGTGAAATTAAGGGGTTTTGTTTTAAAGTTGCTACTTCAGGCTCCCATCTAACCTTTTTATGAACGTAATGCAACAACCAGGGCCAGATTTACCGCAGGAAACCGTGCCGGGGCCCCTCGCTCAGATGGTAAGACTTTTTGGTCTTCACCTACACTATATTTGGTAGGAAGATATTTCGAAAATCCCCAAAGTGCCAGGGTCCCCAGGCAACATGGTTAGTAGGCGCAACCATCTTTTGTCCCGTTTTTCAATAACAGTTTTTCGCCAGTTTTTTGCAACAAAATATTTTTGAAAAATAAATTAGCTAGGGGAAATGCTCATTGACTTTTAATTGAGGGGGCCTGAGCCCCCTGGCTGCACATGTATTCCTACAACTAGTTAGTTTCATGACGAAACAAAAATTTTTAAATAATTTTTCAAGTGGATCATTATTTACTGCTAAAGTATTGCACGAGGCAATATACTAGGGCAGGTTGAAAGGTTCATAGCCTGATTAACACAAAGTATTTAAATTTGACTAAAGTAGGTTTATTTTTTGGCATGATTTCCTCCGCGGTCCACACACTTCTTCCATCTGTGCTGCAGTGCTCGGGTCCCGGTGGCATAGAAGTTCTCCTCCTGACCCTCAAAAAGTTCTCTACAGCGGAAATGACGTCATCATCACTCTGGTACAGTTTTCCAGCAAGATTTTTTTTCAAGTTTGGGAACAGAAAATAATCCGATGGTGCCAAATCAGGAGAATATGGAGGGTAATCAATCAGTTCAAAGCCACAATCATGCACAGCAGACATTTGCAACCAGAGACTTGTGAGCAAGAGCATGGTCCAGATAAAGCAGGACACCTTTTGACAGCTTTTCAAGCCACTTTGGCTTGATTGCTTGTCGTAGCTTCCTTAGCAATTTGGCATAATATTTTCCATTAATAGTTTTACGTTTCTGAAGGTAGTCGATAAACACAATGCCTTTTGCATCCCAATCTACGGAGGCCATCCCTTTTCCGGCGGATGACACCACCTTAGCCTTATTTAGAGCAGGAGAAATTTAGTGCTTCCACTGCATGGATTGCCTTTTGGTCTCTGGTTCAAAGTGATGGACCCAACATTTATCTTGGGTTAGAAAACGCTCAACAAAACGATCTGGGTCTGCCGCAAATCTTGCCAAGTTCGCTTCTGACATGACGAGTCTGGTGAGCTTTTGATCAGGTGTCAAAAGCCGGGGCACCCATCGAGCCGAAACTTTCGACATGCCAAGTTCGTTGTGGAGAATGTTCTCCACTCGTTCGCGAGAGATGCTGATAACATTAGCCAAGTGACTAATGGTTAATCGTCTGTCATTCATTACCATTTGATGAATGCGGTAAATGTTTTCTTGGGTGGTGGCTGTAGAAGGACGTCCTCATGTCGGATCGTCTTCAAGGCTCTCCCTCCCCCTCTTGAATTCCGGTGCCCACTTCTTCACAGTTGATAAAGCCGGAGCATTATCCCCCAAAGGGAAGCCGTATCAGCATGAATTTCCTTGGTCGTTAATCCTTTTTTCTGCAATAGTCACACCACGGTGCCAAATCTTATCCATATTCACAAGATCATCAAAAAACCAAAGTGCAAAATTCTCTTGATATTACAAAATCTCTGTAGTACAACTTTTAAAGAGCGAAATTACTTATCCAGCATAAGGTTACCTAAAAAATATCCCAGTCAGTATCAAGAAAGTATGAATCTAACGCATGGCAAGTTTCACTGATCAGTCGCAACCCCTTATTAGTGAGGCTACGAACTTTTCAGCCTACCCTCGTACCCTACTTCCCCAACCAGGGCCAAATCACTTACAAAATTCAACCCCAATTAAAATGCAAGATTTTCAACGTGTTTTGGACCTAAATTGTAAGTAAAGAGAGGATTGAACTATTTAATTTTTTGAATTGGCTTTCAAATGGTAAAAATCTAGTTCTTTCATATAGTATAAACACGTGCGAAACGTGATCCAATGCCATTAAAATAGTTCTTATATACAAAAAATTACTAAACATCGTCCAGCGGCTGGGGCTTCGCCTACAGATCCCCGTTTATAATCCGTTTGGGTTGTATTACTTTACTCAACATGTCTCCCAATTTAGACGTTTTCACTTTTCAACTTTTGGTTTATGCCCCTCTAGCAACTTCCTAGTTAAGTACCATACTAGACCACGGCTTTTGATCTTCCATTCTACGATATTTTTGTCCCACAAAAAATTCTTCTTTCAAACGTTTCTGCTGACGACATTGCATGTGATTTGTGATTTGCCTCCCCTCCCAATCAAAATCGTGGCTATGCACATGGTTAAGCCTACAGTTTTTTCATGTTATTTTTAGTGTTGAGATTTGGGCTTTTCTGGGGTTGAATTTAGGCGAACTTTGGTAGCAGATTTGAGTTTCACTTTTGTCTAGTAAAATGTCACAAAAAGGGTTGAATTACAAAAAAGATTCATCACAAAATTCGTTCCAATAAACTCACTACGCTTAATATATGGGCTAGTAAACAAATAATTGGGCAAATTTGTGTTCACCTCCCAAATTGTATCAGTCTCTTACAGCTATGGTGGCAAGTTCATCTTGAACTGATTGCTGCCTCGATGAAGCCAAAACTTTTATCCAAACAATAAAAAAGATCATAAAACATTAAATGCCAATTTTCTTTCAGGCGACTCTTTCATAAAACTTCCTGGGGATAAAAAGATTGATGCATCTCAGATTAAGGTAATGAAACTCTGTCATGGTTTGTGATATTAATTTCATAACAAGTCAATGTTATTCAATCAGTAAAATTTTTTTTGAAACAATAAATCACCCTAACCTACTTGCTAAACACACAGCTTGGTTTGCGGTCACTGCGAACTGTTTCCATGTACCATTTATGGCTAAAGTTTTTAACGTCAATAAGACATAGACGAAATAAAAAAATAAATAAATAAAAAAGTGTTGTCCTTTGAAAACTGAAAGCTGTGCCATAATGGGGGATAATAACACTACGCTCAACAGGTAAAAATGGGAGTAGTAATCAGAAACATAAAAAAATTTTAAATTTAAATACCAACGTTTCACTCTAGATAAAAGAGCTCTACTGCTATCATTGTCAGGGCTGAAATGAATTCTTTTATGTTTCTAAATACTACTTATGTTTTTACCAGTTGAGCTTAGTGTCATTATACAGTAATCTACTTGGTGGCAACAACATCATAAATTAACAACACTGCCAAAGTATTATTTTTGTAGGCATTGTTTGGAGGCAAGGATTACATTGCTGCTCGCGGTCCACAAGCAAACAGAGTCAATGAATTCTGGGAGATGGTTTGGAGCCAAAAGTCTTCTTTGATTTTAATGCTATGTAAATGTGTTGAAAATAATCAGGTAGAATATTTTTCTTAAGTATTTTGACTTGCTTACTACTTCTTATTCCTTGGCAAGTATTGCTATAATATTTCAAGTTTTTGAACCGATCAGTGGTAGAGTGGATAGAGCGTCTGCTATTAAAACGATAAACACGGATTCGATTTTCGGTCGCGTCAAACCATAAACCATAAAAATTTGTATTTACAGATTCTCTGTTTGACGTTTAGCAATAAAAAGAGTCAGTGTGAGGCTCCCTCGGTGGGTGGTAGACAGGTGGGCTGGTGGCAGTTTAACTAGAGGAATGAAAGTTCCCTTCACTGTTTCCAACCCAAAAAACTTGGTGAATAAAATGCAATTACAGCTTTAATTTTTATATTTACAAGCAGTTCTGATATTTTTCCAAGTCAGCAGCCTGTTCAAATAATGTTTTCCACTTTCCAGACGGTTTGTGAAAAGTATTGGCCTGCAATATCATCGATAATGCAACGCAGTGGCTTCACTGTCACTGGAAAGTCGGAAAAAAGTTTTGGGGAAATCATTAAGCGTACTTTTATCATCAAGGAAATTAAAACGCAGGTAGGCCACTGCTGGCTGCAAGTTATTTGTTAGCTGTTTAGCACCTTTTGCGGCTATCTAAAAACTAATACTTTGATATATTTCTGCTTTTTTTATTTTTGTTAAACAGTGTTCGAATTGCTAAAACAAGGAATGAACAACCAACACAGAATGGGAAAAAGGGAGACTTGACCGACCAGCTGTGACTACTGTGCTAATAGAGCCAACGCAAATTTTATAACATGATATTCTTAAAAAAAAAAGTGCTCCAAAAAACTGTAACTACGATTTGGCTGCGTACAGACGGGTCTTTGGATTGTAAGCGTAGATCTCGAGATGCACAAAGCCAGAACGATTGGAATATTCTTCAAAATTATACACATTTAATGTACCATGGTCTGCATTGTTGAAGCATGCTTTTATACAAATTTAGAAATTCTGGCTCTTTTTTTTCTATATCCCATGAGCAATTCCAGCTGCGTAAGTACCCACGTTTTACTTGAGCTCAGAAGTCAGTGTTTGAAGTCAGGTGACGGAAACCTTCTTTGCTGCTCCCAAAATTTAGCTGATTTAAATCAGGAGTGTGAGGTTTCACTCATGATCTGCGTTAAAGCTAATAAGAAAATTTCGAAAACATTTCCGGCTGAGATGATCTAAAGTTGCACAGCCTGTTCAGTAGGGTGTATCGTTTTTGACTTTTTTTTTTTC
Source organism: Trididemnum nubilum (assembly GCA_963965965.1). NCBI lineage: Eukaryota > Metazoa > Chordata > Ascidiacea > Aplousobranchia > Didemnidae > Trididemnum > Trididemnum nubilum. The sequence goes on from OZ014479.1 coordinate 41,799,115, forward strand.
AAAATCTAGACGGCTAGTGTAAAAAGTGGCACATGCATGAAAAAACGACGTGTGCAAATTTTAGCGAAATTGGGGATGCTATTGAGGTTCTGCCGGGGGGGGGGGGGTAAAAATTCAAATTTTGGCAAAAATTTGCACATGTCGTTTTTTCGTGCATGTGCCACTTTTTATCACTAGCCATCTAGATTTTGAAAAAAAAGTCAAAAACGATACACCTTACTGTTGAGACCTTAAAATATTGGGCAACTCTGCTCAGAAACTAACCCAATGACAATTGATCAGCTGCGACTCGCTTAGGTGCTTGGTCCATGGCAGATGGAGCAAGGCCTAATACACCGCGAGCAACTTAAGTCATCTTAGTAGAGAACTTTTTCGAAATCGTAAAATTTTGATTAAATTAGAATTAATCACATAATCAAAATGCATAGGTGGGCACAAGTCCGTTAATCGTTAATCCGTTAATAACAAAGCTAACTTTTTCATTAACTCGTTAATCCGTTAAAAACTTTTTTCATGTTAACGGACTAAATTAACTTCCGTTAAAGTTTGTTAACTTCCGTTAAGGTTTTTATGGTTAATATTTAGCACCATTCATTCATCGTACCGGTACAAACAGTTTGCACTGGTAACACTTGTTGCATATTAGCACGAGTTTTATAGAAAGCGAAGAAAGGAGCTTTTTTTTGGGGGGGCAAATAATAAGCTGCAGCCTCATAGGTCTGTTAATTATCGCTGTTCACAATTTCCAAAGATTTTCCGATCGCAGCTTCGTTAGTGCATTTGAAATTATTTTTATCTTAAAATGAGATTAGACTGTAAAATGTAACTTCCAAAACACAAAAAGATCACCATAGCAATAAATATTTCCGTACAATCAGTTCAACAGCGTCAATACGTGTTCTAGAAGCGAGTGAATAAAACGAAATGTAAATTACACTCGGTCTTCTCGAGGCTACAAGTTAGCTAGAAAGCACGGTTTTGATTTTATTAAGTTAAGAATAACAGAAAGTCACATAGCCATAAACAAGAAAAAATTGGAAGTAGATCAAATCACTAAGAAGCTCAGAGCTGTTCTTTTGAAAGAACACTGGGATGTTCTATCACAATACAACAACCAAATTCAAGAGGGAGTGAAATTAAACGCAAAGTCTAATCACCACGCTAAGTTGGGAAAGCTTCGGAAACCTATGCTTGCCAAATCAAACAATTCAGCCTCACAAAAATCTCTTTGGGTTAAAAATCTCAGCAAAACCAAACAATTATCTTCAAGTGAACAAAAAGTTTTGGAAAAAGGCCTAAATTTTGCCATCACACCAAAACGGATCCCAGTCTTAGACATCGTTGCTTCAGTTAAAAAAGGTTTTAAAAATGTGCGGAACCAATCAGCGGTCGAGTTAGCTAGAAGCAAAATTACCCAAGTTTTGAGCAACTCAAGATTACCTCCACCAAATTTATCTCCCGAAGAAAAGAAAGTGTTGCAGGAATTAAGATAGGATCATACCATCAGAATTATGAGAGCAGACAAAGGCAATTGTACAGTGATTATGGACAAAAAGGACTATGATGACAAAATTATGCATTTGCTGAACGACCGTAATGTTTATCAAATTTTACCTGTTGGCGACAAGTCGATTGAGATTACAGAGAAAAAAGTAAATAAATTAGTGTATGGTTTTGCTAAAGAGAATAAAATCACAACTCCCGTATATCATCAATTAAAATGTAACAAAGCTGTTACTCCCAAGTTTTATGGTTTACCGAAAATTCATAAAAGTGATGTTCCGCTTAGGCCTATTGTATCTTTTATTGGTGCTCCTACTTATTGTTCCTTTAAGGTATCGTGGTACACCCGTGTACCATGAGTTTATTGTGCAGTTCTTCGTATGTTTTTGATATTTTTCAATCGCTTGGCAAATTTTTAGAATCCATTTAGTTTGAAATAACACTTTAAAAAAAAAGTTGGCAACTTAAAAATATTTTTTTGTTTTTGAGTTCAACAAAAATTGACACTTGAAGTGGTCCATAGGTAGCAGTTTTGGAATGTAAGTAATAGTGGTATGGCAATTAGATTTTTTGCGCTTTTCAAGTTAATTCATTTAAAAAGAGCATGTAGTTTATCCCCATGAACGCTGCGCTGGAAATATTAGGTTTTAGTAAGTTTTTGAAAGCCTTATTTCCTTATGGTACACATATGTACCATTGTGCTTCAAAGGATAACCCTTTAAAGTACATAAGAGTTGCAGACACATTATCATGTTGGAAATTGAGCTTTTTGACTAACATTGATCCAAACAAAAATTTTTTGGTAAAAAAAATTAATTTTTTGTTTATTTTTTGTAATATGGCATGGTACACCCGTGTACCACGATACCTCAAAGGTTAATTATGTCATTTCATACGAATACAGCATTATTTGCGTTATTGCTTTGAATTAGCACAAATGGATGTAAACAAAAGTGTTTTTCGGTCATAACCAACTGCAAAATCTGCCTAATAAAAATTCTTGTGCTCAGTGGCGTCACGGGGGGGAGTCAGGGACCTTAGCCCCCCCAATTTATTTTCTCATTAATACTTAAAAATGTTAAATTTTGGCAAAAATTATTACTTTGTGATGCTTTAGCTCCCCTCCCCTCCGATTTTGACCCGGTATCAGGTGTATTGTGATTACTAGAATCAATAATTGAAGATTGTGGAAGGGTTTTTGTCCACTAAAAAGAAGGTTTTTCTTGAGCAGATGTTGAAACTAAAAAAGAAGCTTTTTGAAGATCATTGAGTTTCTCAGTGTTCATATCATTCCCAGCTGGAGGTCGAATTACAACCTCAATTTTGTCCGCATTATCATTGCTTTCAACGTAATCAAAATCATTTTCAAGAAATTCTAAATCTTCATCATCTAGAAGCAGTTGCTCTTCATCATCGCTGTCATCACCAAATAAAATTCGATTCACCTCTTTATCAGTGACTTCAAACACTTTATTTGCTTTATTAGGCATACCGGTAGCCTACCAGTATCAAGTACATTGAAGTAACTTCAGGTACACAACTTGATAATAGCATATCAGGTACACAACTTGGTAATAGCATAAATATAATAATATTTGATTGCAAAAAATTATTTTTATAGTAAACCAGCTAAAACGCAAAATCACTATGTGAAACCTTAGAGAAAACACTCTTCTGCACCTGGCAATAGCGTATTACCAGTAAAACTAATTTGCTGTATAAAATAACTACTGTACACTCATTACTTAGCCACTGTCTGCTAGTTCAAAAACATGTAACAGACAGCAGATTTAATTGCTCGGATCAATGCTTGAGTAGTCCAGTGGGCTTCAAATGACAGGCTCCATTCACAACTCAAGTGCCACACATGGAATTGTACTGCAGGAACTTGATTTCTGTGATACCAGATCTACAGTTGTAGGCTACTGTACACTGTACTAGGCTACCAAAACCAATATAGGTACCAGTACACCAATGCAGTTTATAAAATAGAGCTCATGTACCGCTAGGCCGTTGTTGTCATCGTAATGTGATATTGTACCGGTATTGTAATGCTGGCTAGGCTAGCTTAAAAGCTGACACCTGAAACCCAAGACAGGCTGAAACTAGCAGTCTATTACTCTTTTGTAAGCCTGTCACTCAATAACATTTGCCAAAAAGAGGTTAACGTTTGTTGCTAATGAAGAATAAAAACTTTTGAAGCCGTAACTTTTTTTTCTTTTTTTAGCGAAATTTTTAGTTGGTATTCTTTCTCCTTTGCTTTCTTTGGAATATACTGTTCAAAATTCTAGTCAATTTGTGCGGTTAATCAATAATTTCCAGTGTTTAAGTGATGAGTGTCTTGTTTCTTTCGATGTTGTAAGCTTGTTTACATCTATTTCCGTGCCTGAAACTTTGTCGATTATTTCCAATTTGCTCATGTCTGATAATTTGTTGTATGAGCGTACAAACTTAACAGCTAGTGATGTCATAAAATGTGTTGAACTGTGTCTCTATTCCACTGTTTTTTCTTTTAACGACTCTTTGTATCGGCAAATTTTTGGTGCTCCTATGGGATCTTGTATTTCACCGGTGGTAGCTAATATTTTCATGGACACACATTGAGCGTCAAGCCCTCACTACTTTTCGAGAACCCCCTAGAATTTGGCTACGTTATGTTGATGATGTGTTTTGTGTAATCAAATCGTCAGTAATTGATGATTTTCACCATCATATTAATTCTATTTCCCCCAATGTTAAATTCACACTGGAATTGGAGGATAATAACTCGTTAGCGTTTTTAGATGTTTATGTCAAGCGTACTGTTAATAGCAAACTCTGGACCACAATTTACCAGAAACCCACCCACACCGACCGTTACCTACAATTCGACTCCCACCACCCTTTACACCATAAGTTAGCTGCTGCTAGAACCTTATATCACCGAATCGACTCCCACATTCAAAAACCATCTGAACGCAAATCACGTTTTGATCTCACCAAGAAAACATTGACCCTCAATGGTTTCCCTGCTAGATTTACCCATCCCTTTTCTAAAAGTAAAACCGACAAGCCAGCTAGTACTCAATCAACTTTTTCTGGATTCACAACCCTACCCTACATCAAAGGTGTATCGGACAAAATCAAGCGAATACTTCTGGAAACCGGTGTTCAAGTGGCGTTCAAACCATTTTTGACAATTGGCAGATTTCTCCCTTCCCTTAAAGATGAAATAAATCATAATGAAAAGTCCAACTTGGTTTACGAAGTTCCCTGTCAGAATTGTCCTTTTGTTTACATCGGACAAACCAAACGGGACCTCAAATCTAGAATAAAGGAACATCAACGAGCAATAAAATTCCAACAGCCCGAAAAATCAGCACTTTGCCAGCATTCCATGGAAAATGATCACATCATCGATTGGTCTAAAGTCAAAATTTTAAAAGTGGAACATGATTACTCGAAGCGTCTTTTCACTGAAAGTTGGTACATCAACGAAAAGCCTCAAGTACTCAATAGAAATGATGGCTTATCATTCCCTGCTGTTTACAGAAAGTTGCTTAATTCCCAGTGTTGAATTTCTTCTGGTTTAATCTTTCCTAGTGTTAGTTCTAACGTGTTTTGCTGCAATGTTAATTCGGAGAAATTATTTTCATAGAACCGCTTTCTTTCATTTTTATACGCACCTTTACATTATCTGTATGACGTAGTCTATCGTAACAATGAATTTTATTGGAGCCTTATTTTGAATTTTTTCGCTAGTTATTCTACTGCAGCAATGTGTGGGATCGTTTTTCTGTTTTTTGCTATCAGAAGTTGATGGCGATTTGCCATCACTACTGATAGCAGTGCTCTGAAGAAGCTAGTTGTTTCTAACTAGCGAAACGTCAGTAATAAAGTTAGTCTTTTGAGTAGCACCTGTGTGATTTCTCAAAGCTAGCCTAGAACACCAGAGGAACCTCAGGAAAAACTTTTAATTTGAAATGCCTGGTGTACAACTCCATTACTTTTTTACACTCAAAATGTTAACGAATTAACGGACTTTATCAACTTCCGTTAATTAAATCTGAAAATAACGGATTAACGTTAACGGAGGTGTGAAGTTTGTTAACGGACAAGAGGTTAACGAAGCTAACGTTTTGCATTAACTTGCCCACCTATGTCAAAATGATTCCCGATAATAAGGAATAATGTAATATTACATGTCTTGCAATACTGCTATAATTGCTATGTCTAGTAAAAGCATTGCAGTTACCATTGTAGCAATTTCTTAGCATAAATCTACATGTTAGGCGCAAAGAACGGTGACCCAGCTCCAATACACTGGTTGGCCTAACCACTGGGTACCCCCCACTACGTCATCATTGATTAATCTCCAAAAGCTTGTCAACCGGGAGCATTCCAACAACCCGGCAGGTGTGCCCATCATTGTGCATTGCAGGTGAATTTTGCATTTTTGCAATGTTGGTCGTTGTTAGTTTTTATTTTGTTTAAGTGTTGTAATTATTTTTTTGCATTGTCACTTTGTTTCGTTTCGCAATTTTATTGTTTTGTTATTTTGTTGATTTTTGTTGCTGCTGTGCTTTTGTTGCTGTTGCGTGTTTTACACTTTGTTTATGATGCAAATATTGTTAAAGTGAATTAAATTTCAGAAATAGGCAAATAGCTATTTAAGATACCGACATAAAAAGTGGCAGTGGAATGCGATTTTGTTTAAAACATAATTTTATCAAATTCAAGACATCCATTGGAAGTTTAGCAGGAGTTGTTGTAGGTTATGGTCTATTAATTCAAGTCGCATTTATGAATATCATAGTTATGGTTTTGCCTTTTTGTATAAAAATTTTGCTTTTTGTTATTGATTTTTTGTTTTTTCCATAGCACTGGAATGGGCAGAACTGGAACTTACATCGCAATTGACCAACTGATAGATGAATTACGCCACAATGGAAATGCTGACGTTATGAAAACTGTTTCTACAATGAGACAAAGCAGAAGCAAAATGGTGGAAACTTTGGTTAGTTTAATATAAATTTGGATGTCTATTGATTCTAAACAATATGTATTCAAGAAGTTTCAGGTATTTTTAAAATTTTGACTTTGCTTTTATTTAATTTTTATCGTCATTGTTTGTATCTTGTTCGGTTGCAGGATGCAATAGTTTCTTGACAGAAATTGTGTCAAAACAAACTTTATTGCTAGATAGTTTTTCAACCAATTTGTGAACCACAAACTTCAAATATAGGCTATCGGTAATACGGTTGTTTATGCAAATAATGCAAATTATAGTTTTTTAATGATTTGATCATAAAAAACTTGTCAAAATCTGTCACTAAGGATTATTAGTAAATGAGTTGTGCCATTTAACGTCGCTTCTACCTCTTAAATTAAAAATGTGATATTTACTGGAGAATTTGTCTACATGACGTATATATTTTGTGCATGATTTCAAAAAACAGCTGGTGTTGGCCAGCAAAAACTTTTTTTTTTCAGTATACCTATACATAATGAAATTCTTTTTTTTACATGCAGAGTCAGTACATTTTGATCTACAAGATGCTTGTTGAGTGCAATTTCCTTCCTCAAACAGATCGAAACGTGGAAGAATTTACAAATTTTATGAACAAATTAAATATGTAAGTTCCAAATTCTAACCTTGAAAGAAAAAGTTGCTTTTGTGCAACGAAATTGGCAATAATACTTCTTTCCCTTTTTAGGTTTGGCAAAAAATATAACTAGTAATAGTTCAGAACTAAATGAAGTAATATGAGCATTTTTGCAGAACTGAAGCAATTGCCGATGAGTTTCATCTTCTTTTTGATCCCGCCGTTACCACTTCTGCTTCAACAATGTTCGACCGTGCTGATGTAAACGCTTATCTTTTCGAAGCACCAGGTACACAGTAGGTAGCGCAAGAGGAGATCGTTTAGCAAGTTAGGAGTTCATCAGTTGCTCATAGGCAATCTTTACTACTTGCTGATCTTACTGACTACAAGTTCAGTTAATTTTTGTCAGTCAAAAGTTTTTCAGTGCTGGGAACGTGGCCTAGTGTTACAATATTTTGAATACGTCTAAACACCTGACGATAATGACATTTGAATCAGAGTTGTGAACGGGCCGACATGGACGAGCCCGAATCCGGCCAGAATTTGAAAAGTGATTTAAAGCCGGAATCAGGCCCGAAAAAGCACTAAAATTTGGTTGCACCGAAAAATGTTTATGGTTACGAGTAGGAATTAAGAAAACATTTCACCAAAAATTTCTATCTAGTTTTTAATTCTGACCCAAATCTCACCCAAACTCAAAACTTTACTCAAAAACTAACCCCAATTTTTTTCTCTAACTCAAACGTTAATCTTGACCCGTAAAAAAAACAAATAAAAAATGTGTGGATGAATATTCTCTATTTTCGCTTTACGCTCTTTGACTTGAAAATTTTCGTGGAAATATTCACTTCCTTAGGGTTATTGCTCAAAATAAGTCTACTCATTGCTGATAAATTTTGACGTAATAGCAAAAATTGCATAATAATAGTTGCATTTATGCTTAAACGAAGTCGTCATTCAGGGTTTGCAAAGTTATTTGAATTACGCATCTATAGCATCTAAAAGGCGAAAACACAAGTCAAGTACGGAGCATAATGGCTGCAAGGATAATCTCAATAAAAAGCAAACAGGCAAAGCGTGAGTAGAATTTTTTTTCTGGATGTTTCAAGACTTTACTCGTCTAATCATCAGCATATAAATGATTAAGACAAGAGCAACATCCTCAGCAGATAAAAAAAAAAAACATCTAAATTTCGGCAAAGCTTCATCTCCATAGTATTTGTTTACTGTGTGGAAACAATTGCTTTTAATTTTATGTACGCCTTTTTTGTGTTGCCGCTTTGCATTTTTTCCAGTGCTTTTGCTTGTGACAAGTTGCTGTAGCCTTAATTATTTGACTGCTGATGATGAGACTAAAGTAGTAATGCCTTGAAATGTCCAGAAAAAATGATCGCTCACATTTTGACTCTTTGCTTTATAACAAGTCAGATGCGTAGATCAAGCCCGACATTTTACCACTCTTAAGACCAAACCGGTCAGAATCCGACCCCGACCCAAAAGCCAACTTACAACTCTGATTTGAATATCTCAACTTTACACAGAATCTGAATAAGTACAACTAGAAACTAGATGTACTTGTAAACTTGATTTGAAGGGAATTAAATTTATCAAAACTAACTTACAAGCTACCATATATAAGTTACACAAAACTTTTTTGGGACTACAATTCCAACCAATGGAAAAGTAACAATTATCATTCAAATCGCCGGATTATATTTAGCATTCGCTCAACTCACATATCGGCGTAAGCATACTGATTAATGGGGTAACATTGCTGTGTTTTTTGCAGGGTTTGAAAGCGTAGTCAAATACTTCAGCAACCTCCAGAACGAAGAAATAACAAAAGACGCCCATTGCATCAAGGTAATTACAAAGTTGTTTTTACCAAGTTGATTTAGTCAAGAAACAAACAAGCAAACAAACCTGGTAGTCTCAAATCAAGCAATGTATAATATACTGTGCAGGTGCAGTTACAGCGTTTATCGCAGCCGTCTCACGCAAATAAGAAACCCCCTTGCAAATTGAGCGTCAAGCTGTTGGAGAAGCTCAAAATACTGTTTTAAATTTTTTATCTTGAATCAATTGAAAACCAAACACGTCAGGCTACCCTTTTAGCAGTGCTGCCGTTCTAAAAAAAAGTTGTTAGACCCTAAAAGTCTTGATGTATCTTCGCAGAGTAAAAAAAACTGTCTTCAACGAAGTTCGTTCCAATTTACGGCCGAATAATGTGTGAAGATTAGAAAAAAAAGACTTCACCAGAATATGTTCCAATTTCCGGACCGTATTTGAGCGTGGAGCTACAGTTGTATACGGAGGCAAGAATGGGCTACAGTAGCGTAACTAGAGGGGGCGGGGGGGGGGGGTCGGGCTTCTTTCATTGGCCTGAAAAGTATGCAAAAGAGCTTTTTTTTAGCACTTTTGAGACTGATTTTTGCTCTAAAAACGAAAATAGACCCCCCAAGGTAGTTAAGGTGAGGCTGGGTGAAGATCGAAGAATCTGAGATGATGTGGACCAGAAGAAGTGGGTCTCAGTCTACATGAAGATCTTTTTTTTTGAGATCACCTGAATTTGGACAGAAAAACTCTCTGAATTTCGGTGCCCTTTTTTTTTTATTTTGAAGATCACTAGAATTTCGCAGGAAAACCCGTCTCAATCTGAGTGAAGATCAATTAAAGTCAGGGTCAAGATCGTTTGCTTTGGTTTTTAGCCTCCAAAACAGCCCCCCAATTCAAATTTCTGGCTTCGCAACGAAGAGCTATCGTAAGGTTAGCAGATGGGAGCCTACCTGAGCCTGCCCAGCCAAACTAAACAGATAGACCAAGCCTACCCTCGACGGCAGCACTGCGTTTTAGTGGCGGACGCTTTCTTCTCTTAAAGAGATACTGCTCGAAATCGATTTTATTGAAAAAATGAGAACTACTTGAGGTAATAAGGAAGTGACCTAAAACCTTTTTTCCACTAATCCTCTTATTCGCAAAAATACGATTCAATCCGTTTGACTCCGTATCATTAGCAACCCCGTATTTCGCAATTTTGTGGCATCACAAATGGCTGATCTTGCAAAATTTCTCACAAACTTTAGGCTATTGCCTACTATAGAAGCCCTAAAACAATACCAGCCTCGCCTACCTGTCAGTTTTTCAATTGCCTACTATAGAAGTCCTGAAACAATACCGGCAGCCTGCCTTACCAGTCCTTTTCTTGCCAACTCTTTTTCACTGAGGTAGAGCATTCACGTTTAAGTTCAAGTTTGATTTATTATTTGTCGCTTAGATGCAATAAAAGACACACTGCATAAAAATAATTTGCAAAAGCAAAACAAAAATAACTTTTTTCACGATCGGAGACTGGAAGGGACCTGTTACTGTCATCTATTGAAGTTATTGTTATGAGAGAGATATGATGAGACAATTCTAGTAAAAATTCTAGTTACATGTTGTTAAAAAGAACTGCTTAAAATCAGATTTAAACTTAGAAAAGAAGGAATTTTTGATGTTGTGGGGAATAGAATTTTAGGTTTTAACCTGGTATAAGAAAGATTGTTGCAGCTTTGTAGTTTTCATCAATGGGATAGTAAACATGAGCGAAGAGAAACACCGGGTAGGGCGGGAATGTTTGACATTGGACTTTGTGAAGTGTTGGTTTAGGTTATATGGATGTTGTTCATGGTATAAATGTACATTGTTTTACCAACTTCGTAATGGTAAAGTTTGTTCAGTTTCAAGACCTTAAGATTGGTATATGAAGGGTTTGCACTGGAATTCCGTTTTGTTTGGGTAACAATTTTAACGGCTTTGTTTTGGAGAATAGAAATTTTGTGAAGATAAGATTTATAGGTAGAACCCCATGGGAATCGCATAGAGAAGATGAGGATAAATTAATGCATGATAGAGTTGCAATAAAATTTCTTTGGGGAAATAGCATTTAAGTTTGTAAAGTATACCTACTGCGCAGGCGATTTTACGCTCAACAAATTTGAAATGAATGTCAAATTTAAGGTTTTCGTCAATCCATAGTCCCAAGTACTTGACATTACTATTTACAGCTATTGGAAGACCATCACATAAAATTTTTGGTTTTTGTGTGGCAGTCTTCGCTCCTGGAGTTATAACTAAAGCACTAGATTTTGTAGCGTTACAGTCAGCTTATTAGCTAACATCCAACGATTAGCTATTGCGACTTCGCGATTCATTAAGGTTTTTAAATCTTTTTCTTTTGAAGCTTTGACATATAGACAAGTGTCATCTGCGTATAGCACAGGAGGAAAGTCAAAAATGTTGAATATATTGTTGACATAAATAGAGAAAAGTATTGGACCGAGACTTGATCGTTGAGGAACACCAAACTGTATTGTTGTGGCTGTGGAATAGCTCCCATTAATTTCCGCAAACTGTTTACGTTCAGTGAGGTAAGATTTAAGCAGGATATATACTACACCACGAGCACCATAATGATGTAGTTTTTTTAAGAGTATATCATGCAAAACCGTATCAAACGTCTTCCTTAAATCCCAAAATATTAATCCAGTAAATTTTTTTTTATTCATATGGTTGTTTATTTTGCTCATTATATCCAGCATAACATGTGCAGTAGATAAGTTTTGTCGAAAACCATATTGGTAAGGGTGAATGATAATATTTTTCTCAAAAAAATTTGAAGGACAAGTATAGATGAGTTTTTTTAGGATTTTAGAAAAGTTTGATAGCAATTATATACGTACGTCGGTAGTTATTAATATCAGATTTAGGTCCAGCTTTAAAGATTGGGATTATTTTGGCTGTCTTTAGACAGTCAGGAAAGCTACCAAATTTAAAAAAGATAAATGAAAAAGATAGTTTAGATATGTTGTAAGTACATCACATGCTATGCGGATAAAGACGCGAAGATGCAGAGAGTGTATGATATTGAACACTTCGCTGTGCCTTGGTGGTCGAAAGAACATTGATGAGGTCACTTTATGGTTCAGATATTTTGAAAACGAGTTGCTATCATTGGTTGGAATTTTGTACAAAAAGTAATAAAATAACAAAATATAGTGTATGGTGTAGGCTAATCTCAGCTCTGTAATCACAAACCAACGCAATAATACAGTACTGTAAACCTAATCTAATACCTACAAATTACCAACTGGCATATCAGTGAGTGGCCTAACGAAGTCTAAAAACTTGGCTAATACTGTCGATACTTATAGACCTAGTGTACCAGTGCTGATGTACAGTACGTGTTTTGTCATGTTACAAAATTGCGAAATTCCGGATTGCCAGTAGTACGACGCTAAACGGATTAAGTCGCATTTTTGCAAATAAAGGGAATTGTAGAAAACGGTGTAGGGCACCCTTTTATTAGGGTTATGAATTTTTTCAACTTTTGGAATGAAATTAAATTTCTGGGTTTGCAATCAATGAACTTATATATATTAAGTATTTCTACACTAATGTTTTAATCTGAAACGAAAAAAAGCTGGTGCACCCAATATTTCGAAATTTTCAAGATTTTTGGCATATTTACCATGTCAATCACGCTGTTTCAACCAATTTTGCCGCTTAATTTTTGAAGACTTTTATAATTACCAGAGGAACCGTAGCCAGAAGAGTTCAGGGTAGGTTAAAGCCGTTTTAGAAAAGCTAAAGCTATGTGGTTGTGCTTGACAGATATACAGGCAAAATAAGAGCGTTTCTTTTGCCCCAAGATTTTGTCGCGCTAGCTGCAAGTGAACTCTTTTTTCGTTTAGTGTTGACCAGCTTTCCGACCAGAATTTGTGAGCCTCACCTGATAATATAGGCTCTGTCTACGGCTCTGTTAAATATTATGCAACAAAGATCCATAATCAAGCTTTAAAAAATAGTGGAGACTAATAATATTAGCAGTGAAGTTGAGGTGAAATTGTAGTGTTAAAAGTTTTACACAAAATGTACAAAAAATTTGGCTTTTAGGAAAGCCTGCTAAGCTTACAATTTACGTATTGATAGCCAAAAGTTTATTAGCGATATTGCTCTTTCAGCATTATATTTAGTAAAAAGTGATGCAACAATAAAGCAAAGCCATAGTTGCGAACGAGATCCAGAAAATACGGCTGAATGTTGGCTATTTCAATCTCTTCGTTCGAGTTTTGGGATGGGCATATATTTAATAAGTTAGTAAGGCATAATTTACATATCAAATTTTGTTCTTTGCATGAGCGCTGTAAAAAATTATGCAATTGCTGTTTAAAAAAGCTGAAAGCTGTGGTAGATTGAAACGCCAATTAAAGGCACCTACGTTGAAAGATGACGGGAAACAGAAGAAATCTTTTTGATAAGAGTGCATTGAAAATTTGAAAAATTTGTACAGAAAGTCTATGGAAAAGCAGATCGTTGGCAGATTTCGGAGGCTTGGGTTTATTTTTCACTCAGACTTTTAGGTCAAAATGTCCGATTTTGTAAATTTTTGTTATTTTGAAAATCTTGAGGTCATTTTTGCGATTGCAAGAGGGTAATTTTCGGGACTGTATTCAAAAATAACAGAAATTTTTCAACTTTTTTTTTTTGTTCATTGATACCAAAATGGTCAGTTTTTTTTTTTTTTTGGTAATTCACAAAAAATTTTGGTTAATGACCGTTAAATTACCAAATAACAAAAGAACTTAACTCGTATTTTTAGCAACGTAAAATACCAAGGCCAAATAAAAGCAAAAAATTCTGAAAAACTACCAATTGCACTTGCAGTGATCTACCTGCGACAAAGCTCGAAGCAGTTAAACGTACTGTATTACAGTGATTTAGCTCCATAGGTATAGTCGTTCAAAAGGACTTTGGTGGCTAATTTGTATATTACGGTGGATGCCTCTGAAAAATTTTTGCTTGCAAGAGTTTTAATTTTTTGAACCTTGTCAAAAGTTGAATAGCTGCTGGTATGGGACAGCCACTGCATCCCCCCCAAAATAAACTTTTTAAGCAAAAGCAAAATTTTCCAGTTTAAAACAAGTCAGTAAAATATCATCTACGTGAGAGCAGAAGCTTGATTCAGCTATCAGTATTACTAAAAGAAGTAAAAATTGATATTCTGCCAATATCCTAGTTCTTCTTTTACTAGCTCTAGGTTTTCATCGCATACCAAAAAACTGACATATAGATTCATTGCATCGATGTTCCATCAGCAGTTGAGATAGTAAGATAAAACGTTGTAGCCAAAGAAGGAAATCAATATCATGAAAAATTTTTTTAAAAATCGTCAAGCATTACAAATATTTAGGAGTATATAGTTTTTGAAGTTACCATAAATGTGCTATTTCTCTTTACCAACAAATTTAATTAGTATGATTGGGTGTGTCATTAACTTACTGATTCAGTTATACATGCTGCACGTAGCTATTTTCGTTTTATTTTAATGGGTAATTTCAATATGATTTTTCAGTGAATCATAAGATTTTTTCGGGGCTCTGGTGCGCCAGGTTTTGTAATGTTAACCAACAAGAAAGTGATATTTGTCATTAACATGCAAAAGCTCATCACTTCCAACACCAAGCATTTGCAGATGAAAAAAATCATAACCCTATTCTTTATTACGTCAACTAATTCCCATTTCTTGAACAAAACCGAATTTGAGCAGTATCTCCTGAATCTTTGTATTTGACTAAAATGTAAAAGTGAAAAGAACATTTCGGTTATTATTACTCTTTTGTGATTCATTAAATTTTAGCTGAAACTGTATTTCACTCAGCTTCTATTCTGCATGGAGTGATTAAAGGTGCTTATATAAGCTCTGTACGTTGTTGCAGAATGGGTACTTTCCGGGGTCGTTTATTGCTTCTTGCGGACCTCAAAGCGACCAAGAGGAACATTTTTGGGAAATAATTTTGATCAAAAAATGTCAGATAGTTGTGGCAATGGAAAATTTGGTAAGAGTGATTTTGTAGATCAAAGTTTTTGTCTTTGGAAGTTTTCCAGGATTTTTTAACCATTGCTCCGTTTCATCGTTGTAGCTGGAGACACCTTCAATCAGTCACTTGTTGTATTTAGGCCCTCGTGATCGTGTATGATATCATGAACTGTCTAACTGCAAATAAGCTTTCGGAAATTTAGAAAATTCTCAGCTGAGCAAATAGTTTTTAGATGACTAGCGCATAGATAGGCCCTAAAACTCTAATCTGACGTGCTGCAGTAAATTAGGACTTTACCCAAGCGAAATGAGAGAGGTGATGGAAGACTGTGATGTGTGGCGGCCTAATCTCGAATTGCTGCCCCTGCAACCCTTACGGAAAAGCGGACAATGAAGAAAAAAGAAAAAGAACATGGCAACATTACTGTAAAAAGCCAACAGCAAAAAATATAAACATTTTGCTTTTCGTTTAGATGAAAAAAAAAAAGACAATGGATTTGAGTAAATGTAGGTTGCCGCATATTTCCGAAATGTACCACTTATTTTGCCGAATCAATTTTTCATTCAGGCTCACAATGGTGCTTGAAACTTAAATCAAGGTCTTCAGAAAAAGAATAAAAGAACGCAATAAATCATCGAAATCAAGCGCGAAACTTGCCAAACTCATACGCGCCTCATCATAAATCACAAAAATGCATTTTATTTTGTGTAAAATGTTTCTAAATTTCGTATTACAGGCCAACGATTCCCTTAGCCAAAGCACAAAGACTGATAAACTGGATATTGGAAAGGTTAGGATAACAATCCTTCAATCAAACGATCACAAAAATGTAGTGGTGAAACAACTGGCTGTTTGCATGAGAGATATTAACGTAAGTACGGAACGTGTAGACACTGTAGAGTTTACATACCAATCGATCTAATTTTGTTGAATACTCTTGTCTGTTGTGTCACTTTCACTTCAATGATGTAGAAGGATTGTTTTAACCGAGCACAAAGCAACGCGTAATTTGATTTTTGGTAAGTGGCCCCTTATAAGAACATCAACCGATCAAAACGTTCTAGGGTCTAAACAACAACGTTTAAAATATGGGTGCATAGACCGTCAACTACGAGAAATTTGGTCGACAATAGATTACTTTAGTTTTTTTCTTTTTTTTGGTGAAATACTCCACGATTTTTTATGGTACAAGTTTGAGCAAATCGGGCTTTAGTGTTTGGTTTCTCTGCTAAATGAAAACCTTGTTTTTTCGACTAGAATTGAACCCTTTTTCAAAAATGCTTATGAGAGTGGTAATCTAATCACTTGTTAGCAACAATGACAATAAAAACATGTTTGATTCATTGTTGTACAACTGTTGTTGGTAAGATTATGCTAGATAGTATAGTGCAGGTTATAAAAGAATGCCTAAATGAAACAGTTTTTTTATTTTAGGAATCCCTTGAGATCACGCATGTACTTATCAAAAACTACAACAATCACGAAATTGAATCTCTGAGCTCGACTCTTGCTATCGTTGTGGGAAAAATGAAGTCGTCTTTGGACGTTAATGTAGATTCTACTGCTTTGGTGTACTGCAGGTATACCTATTCTACTGCTCATAATTCACTTGCGAGATAATTTTGAAGATGCGGTCATTGGTAATGATGAAAATTGTTTCGTGTTTTATAGGTTGTTCGTTCAATGACGTTATTAAAATCGATTTGTAAATTGTTTAGACTCGACAAAGTTGAAAATTCGCTTTTGTTTTGTAATGCGCTTATTTTTAAACTACTATACTACGATGTCCTACACTCTGCTCTCCTGCTGCTTGATGTGAGGTTAGAAACCGCGCGGACATAAATACTTTGTGTTTAGGAACGGCTTTGATAAAACCGGAGTGTTGCTTGCTGTGGCAACGCTGATTGAAAGGCTCAAAGTTGAACGAAAAATAGACATTTTTCGAGCTGTAAAAGATTTGAGAGACTATAGGTGTGGAATGATGGATAGTTTGGTAAGTTGAGTGTCGAAGCGAATCGGCCAGTTGGTCGAGCGGTAACGGGTTAATCTCTGGAGCGGGAAGTCTGTCATGCAAATTTCGAAGCGGTCAAATTGGACACAGTGCTGCCAATGGCTCGCCACCGCTGCAACATTTTTTCAAAAGAAGCTGTGTTGCACGGGTGCAATGAGGCGGAGATGGGCCGTGCCGATTCGTTACACGCTTCGGCGTAATATAGCGAGTATAATGAAAGATTTGATTTTGAAAGTCGAGTCGCTCAATATTACATTTTATCTATTTTTATATTGATGTAACAAGATAATTTATTACGTCATAAATTACACTAATCTGTCTCAGATCATCAGAAAATATGACCATTGACTTCAGATCGGATTCAAAATCATGACAACCAGAGACATATTTGGTTTTGAAGCTGCGGCAATCTTTCAGGCAGAACTACGTCAGAACGCATATCATCACCCAATGTTGATACGAGCACACTAATATTAAATGAATGTTAAATTAAATGCGCACCGCCATCGCGTTAATTTTTGGATGATATTTGCTAGCTTTTTTACGACTGAAACTGTGGATGCAAAGTTGAAATAGACGCAGTGCTTCGATTTCTGGCTTTGATTTGATTGCGTATACACTACAAAATTTATCGTGACTCGAATTTCTTCCATGTTTTGACAACATATATTTTAACGTAAATTAATTTTGGTTTCAGAATGACTACAAAGATTGTTTCTCCATCATCCAGGAATACATTTCAACAAATCCCATTTAAAGAGAATATAATATTGTTCGAAGCTCCCTTTTTTTGGCTACGCACAAGTTATTGTTTCAGTAGACTACATTTTGTCGCCTAAACTACAAAGCATTAAAAACTTGTTACGGTATAGTTTTTTTTTTTTTATCTTTGCCAAGTTTGTATAACCACTTCACAGTAACACAGATCATTTTGTGTAGATTGCATTTGCAAGTCAACTCAGATTCATCTAACTGAATTACAACATCGGTTGGATAAATAATAATTTTTAGCACTCTTAGTCGTAGAAAATAACCATCAAGTGCTTTTCTCAGAATCACAATGCATTCCCAGTTTAGAAATAGCGCAGCGCTGAAAAAAATTTTTTCTGCCTGTGTACTTACTTTACTCAGTACCGTTCAACGTATTTATTGTCATAAGAATTTCTTTTTCGAGTTTCTTTGCGTTTTTGGTATTGAGTCTTTTTTGCGTCATTTGATTGCTTGCATTGCGACTTGTCTTTTGCATTTATTCTACATTGTAAACTACCGTCTGTAACAGGCGTAATCGATGTGTATTTGTGTTGGCATTGTGTTTTCAAAATCGAAGAATCAATTGGTCGAGCGGTAACGCGTTCGTCTCAGGAACAGAAGGTCCGAGGTTCAAATTTCGGACCGGTCAAATCGGACACGAGTATTGCCAACGGCTCGCTACCGGTGCGACATTTCTTCGAAAGGAACTGTATTGCCCGGGCGCAATGACGCAGAAATGGTCACCGCCAATTTGTTATACGCTTCGGCATATTACAGCGAGGATAATGAAAGATTACATTTGATTTGATGAATCAAAAAGTGCTAAAAAGTGTAACTATAAACAAAGGTATAGCGATACTGTAAACGCAATGCCTTCATCTTTTGCTGGCTTCTTCACAAAGCAAAATCAAAATTTTTTTGAATATGACATGAATTTTCTTAGCTCGTATGTTGATTAGGCTTAAAGGAATTTTTTGATAAGACTCTTAAAACTCACCATTCTTTTTTTGCTATGTGCTGCATCATCAATATTGAATGTGAAAAACCTTGTGTGACAATATATATTTCATTCTGACAACAAATTCATTTTTAATGTGCAGTATAACTGTCTAGTATTTTGTAATTGCAATTATATTGTAATTGCAATTTTTTGCTATTTTGTAATAAGTTATAATAACTGCAATACAGTTATGCTTCTGGTAAAAGCAGAATTCACAGTAGGACTGCTAAATTCACTCGACTAGTGATTTTTACTGCTTTTGCAGTAGGATTGTGTAGTACTTATGGGTCCCAGAGTGATGGCCCCAAATGCCTCTTCCTTTGATGCAGCCTTAGTCTTGTTATGCGAGAATTACCAGAAAAATTATAAGCATCTGATACGTCAGTAATTTTCCATATTTTTTAAATCGTTTGTAGTCGTTTTAGTCGGTCAGATAGAGTAGTCTAGCTTGGTGTATAACGAGTCGGTGGGATGCGTCCACACGTCTTGGATAACAACTACAACAGAAATTTTGTAGCAGTGGCGAAATATTGGTAACTCTGTTTCCAGTTTGTCTGGTTATAGGAATTGAATTATACCTTCGTGTTTCAACAAACGTGCTTGCTCTTCGGTATTTTAATAAATCGACGAACGCTTTAAGAATGAGATATTGCTACTTCGCTAAGAGTAATAATACTACTCATAATCTTTTTGGAGCTACTGTATTTTGAACTGAAGTTCTGGGTAGAGTTCCATGGGTTCAAATTCTGAATTAATCACTCGTAAACTTTTTTGAATAATTAAAAAATTGTTCCTGTAAAATCGTTAGTTTAATTTTTTTAATGGCTCTATTTCTACTGCAATGAAGCAGTGCAATACGAGTTTTATACATGAATTTTTTGTTGTTGTTGTGGTTGCGGATTTCAACTCATGCTTACTGCAAGCAATTGATTGACAAGAAAAGGTGATAGAACTTACGTGACGGCGATATCTTCTTTAGCTCGAGACTTGCAGCTATTGTAAAAATGAAACTCGTTGTTTTAAATTATCTTTAAGCTTAGCATTTTCTGCAAGCGCATTTGATTAACAGTAAATAATTTAATTAATCAGAGTGCCTTTTAAAGCTCAATTTTGTTCTCTGTTACATTTATTGTTTATTTGAACTTTCCGAAATACAAAGAACGGAACTTTCATTTTGATTTGAGGTACACATGACACGCCTTTTGTGAGCAAAATTATTTACAGTAAAGAAAGAAATTAATATGTTTCAATGACACCAATTATGTGTTAATCGGTGAAATTCTTTATTTGAAAGATTGGCAAGAAACTGATTGCAACTTTCAAACAACTATCAACTCAAAATTCTTTGGTCAAAAAATAGCACACAGCAGAGAATTCGCAAATGCAGGAAATTCGAATTTTCAACCTATACAGTTGTAGTCCAGTTTAGGGTTGGATTGAATTGGAATCCGCTCAAGAGTTATTGATGAATTTGAATTTTGCAAAGCCAATGAAATTGAATTCAGTTTTTGCAAAGTCCATGATTTTGAATGTCTTAATTAAATATTCGATGAATTAGATTTTCTCGAATCAAAACTTACACAGTGAAAGCTGCAATTTATAAACTGATCAAAAAGACTCAGAATCAGATTAGGATACAACTATAATTGTCGCTGAAGATTTAAGCAACTTGAGTTGTTAATTTAATGCACACCTGTGATGCGCTAATACACATCTGCGGCTGGCAAGGTTCAAACTGCGAAATCTTCTTTGAATCTTTGTTGTGAAAACTAGGGTTGATTTTGAAAGGATTTTAGTTTATTGACATTGACAGGCAAGAAGTTTTCTGTTAATGCCCCCAGTGGCGCCGCCTCTGAGGGAGGCCATGGCACTATGTCCCTCTAAGAATATATTATCAGTATCCATTCTCATAATTTGTTTGGATAAAGATATCCGTTATATCTGCAGTCGATTCTCTTTTGTCCAAGGCCGCTTAAACACGCTCTGAAATTCCTTTCTTCTGTTTCATCTCGATTTCCATTTGAAGCTCATTCCTCTACATTAGTTTGCAATTTCGAGTTTTAACCCATTCTAGTTTATGAGTAATTTGAAATAGTTTCACAAGTTAACACAAGTACACAACAACGAAAATCATATCACGTAGTGTTAGCTAAATGATATGTATAATATGTAAACAATCGATATAGA
This sequence comes from Trididemnum nubilum, assembly GCA_963965965.1. NCBI lineage: Eukaryota > Metazoa > Chordata > Ascidiacea > Aplousobranchia > Didemnidae > Trididemnum > Trididemnum nubilum. The sequence goes on from OZ014479.1 coordinate 41,820,010, forward strand.
ATTTCAATTCAACTAATTCAAAAAAGTGCTCCAGAGTGCGTATGACACATACATGACACGTATTATACATTCAAAAAAGCACACCAAAGGGCGTTTGACTTAGTTCAGGTCACATGTATAAATTTTAAATCCTAAAAACTGTTTCAACTGTAAACGGGATCATTGGGGTGTTGGTCAAAAGCGGTAATTCAAAAGTTTAAAAATTGACAATTAGTTTCTGGTTCTGACATCGGGTCCTGTACCACTCCGAGGCGGCCCAATGTGCAAAAAAAACAGAACCTGCCTAATTCACCAAGGAGTCGAACCCAAGGCTCGTCTGTATGGGAACTTCGATAACAAATGAACGTGTTATAAACATATTCTCACAATGCAGGGCAAGATCAATTTAATTCATCGAGTCAAGCAACCATCTTCAAATCAAGCAACCCCCAAGATGACAACTTGACCTTTCACCATTCAATAGGTAAAAAATGAATTTATAAAAAGAAGAAAAATAAAAGACCCTCCATGAGTCATACCATATGTTTGCCATGATGAAGGTGTTAGCGAATCGATGATAGCCTTAAGATGTGTCTACACTAAAAGCGACAACCTTCGCGAGTGGTCGTTTACGTCACTTGCCTAAAATAGACCAATCTTTTAAATACAAATGTGTCTATGTGAAGTCAACCAACCACTCGCAAAGTTTGCGACCGGTCGAAACCTTTCCCGAGTTGGCAATGACGTCAAATTTTGGTTGCTTCGCATTTACTGTAAACGCATCTTAAATGGTACAACAGCAACCTGGGTCAAAAAAGACTCGTTCCAATGCTGCCGACCGCTTGCTCGAATAAAAGCTGATGAAATCGGGCCGGACGATTTTTGCAACAACCAATGGACTGTGATGTTTTTGTCAGTGCAGCTTTGACAATCGACAAACTTTTGCACAAGACAACCTTGTGTCACGTTATTTTTTAATAAAATCTGTTTTACTATAGCAACTAAGCTCAACTGGTAAAAACGGAAGCTGTAATTGATAAATAAAAAAAAATCTAAATTAAGACGCTAACGTTTCGTCTGGCCAGCCAAAAAGCTCTACTGCCTATCTTCGACTGAGATGGGAAGAAACAAGAGATAGCAAAAGCAGAAATGAAGCAAGAGATAAGATGAAGCAAGAGATAAGATAGGCACTAGAGCTCTTTAGCTAGCCTATCAAACGATGGCATTTTAACCCTATTTGTATCGAGAGGGAGGGGGGCAAATTTGTACTCTCTTAACTAAAAAAAGTTTTGCTTTGATGCATCCTGAATTTGAATCAAATTTAATTACACACATTTTCAGAAACTTTGGGGTTAGCCGTATCACTGGAAGTGGCGTCATGTTTGCCTTTGCCAGAGGCACCTAAGGAGATTCATACAGTTTTGAGCACAATGTATGCTTATCAACGCACTGATTCTATTCATTGTACTGTCTTCATTATTGATGCTTATATTTAGCTGAAATAAAATATTTCATTCACTAATAAATGTAATGCAACATCATTACGTCATTGATGACGTCATAATTTAAAACTATTGCTTTTTCTGCTGTTTCTCGAAATAAACTGCGTTGGCATAAAAAAATTAGTCGTTGTAATCAGCCTGTTGAATGATATAATGAAACTAATACTGCAGTATTTAAAAAATTTGTAAATGATGCTATATCTCAGTCACAAAAAATTACAAAATATAATCAACGTAAAATATTAAAGATGACGTTATCATGCAAGTGACGTCATCATGCTTGTGATGTCATCATTTGCGGTGACTCTATCAGAGATGTCTTTGAAACAACAAAAGTCCAAGCTGAAAATAATATTTAGTAACATTCAGAAAAATTTGCTTGCTATTATAAAAATTTACTGCTTTTGATGACGTCATTGTCGTTTTCGTGACGTCACAATCACAAAATAATTGATTTTAAAAATTTAACAAAAAATGGCTTAAGCATGCAAAAAATCTTACTTCTATCACTTACCAAACAGTTTTTAGATAGGGGGGCAAATTTGCCCCTCACCCCCCCTCAGATACAAATAGGGTGTAAAAATTGCCCGGTACATATAGAGTTAATTCAAATTTCAATTATGTTTCTAATTACATACCCGTTTACACCAGTTGAGCTTAGCTGTTATTACAATTTACTTGGTAGAAACAACATCATCTGCCTAAAACTAATTAATGCTTGTTGACGAAAATAAGAAAGCAGTCGTCCACTTTGATACGATGTGCTTCGTAGCATTTGAAAAGTGCAAAGATTTCAAAATGCGCATTAACATGAGTCTAAAACCACATTATTTTGGTTTTACGATATTTTTTCTATCAGAAAAACTCTCCAAACGGCAGCCCTAGAACGGCTGGAAAAGATTTTATTTGAAAAAGCACTACAGCATTCGTCGACAGTTTTTTTGGCGGTTTCTGTACAAAAACTTTCACTAATTTGGAAGTAGAAGATTGTTTGTCTTTGAAAAAAGTAATTTGCAATTTCGTTACCGTTCTTAAAAAAGCAATTAAATTACCATTAAAATCCTTTTTTGAAAATGCTATGCATTACTGTAAAAATTACTCAAAAACGTGTTCATTATTTTAGTAATTTGTTACTCCCCACCTCTGAGAAGAGTTAGTCACTTAAGCATAAAATTTACACAATATAAAAAAGTAGTAGCAAAAAAAGAGGTCTGTTCAAAGGGTAATGAGACTTTTTAAAAGCATTTTGAATCATGGATAAGTTACACATAATAATAACAATAAAAATAATGTAGCCATTTGCAGTGGTGGGCAAATTACTTTAAAAAAGTATTGAAATTACCGTAGTCGTTACTTTTTAATCACACGTTAGATGTTCATAAAGGCGAGTAATAAGGTTGCGTTTGTTTTGGCCAATACAATTTTGACCACAACTACACTTTAACTGATACTCGACACCTGAAGAAATAATAAGGATTAATAATCTTTATATGAAAATAGTTTGCCAACAGCAAAGTTACAATTAGAGATTATCAATTTTAAATCATACACACGTAAAAAATCTCAAAATTTTTTCAATTTGCATGAAGATACGATCAGTAACTGCAATTAAAATGTTGCAGCTAAAATGTTGCAGTTAAATGAATATCTTATCAAAATAATTCAAAATGTATTTGCAAAGCCATACTCAGAAATCAAAATCCCGATGCCAAACTCTACCCTAACCAATAAGTGTTTACAAAGTATGCGTATTTTTTAAATTGCAGTTATTGATCGTATTTTCATGCAAATTGAAAAAAATTCGAGATTTTTTACGTGTGTATGATATAAAATTGATAATTTCTCATCGCAGTTTTACTACTGGAAACCTATTTTCATATAAGAATTATTATTCCTTATTGTTTCGTCAGGTGTTGAGTATCAGTTAAAGTGTAGTTGTGGTCAAAATTGTATTGGTTAAAAAAAACGCAACCTTATTACTCGCCTCTATGAACTTCTAACGTGTGAAGATTCTGAAATTTGCATACATTTTCTCAATAATCCTAACCACGAAATTAATTTTGACTTTCCAAAACGTTGGACAGAGGTAATCAAGTAACAAAACTACGTATCAAAGAAACTCTAGAAACCCTCGTATTTCCAAAACAGAATCGCAATTGAATGTCGATAATAATCAATCTTTACCACTATATCTTTTCGACGCTAAATTATTGTAAATGAGGCCGCTTTTCTGTTTTGTGTTCTTGTGTATTTAACCATTACTTATTGTTCGTTGACTCGGCAATATCACTATGACAAATATTAAGCTAATCCGTGGCCACCTGATCACAATGGGTGACCATCGTATATAAATTCGTGCTGTAAGTTGTGTAAATCATTCTACTGATGAATGATGCTTTAAGTCAAAGCAAAACGCGTGTGATAAATTGCTATGCTTAGTTGTGTTTTGGAAATTGTTTTTGTTCTTAAATTATATGTACTTCATCGCTTAATATATTACGATTGATTCTTCTGAAGATCTCTCTCTTTCTGCTAGAAGAAAAATAACGTTTAGGGTGTTTCTAGTTTGGGTTTTTCTTAAATTTATTTTGTTTACAATTGACCTCTTGTTTTGTTTGTCTGAAAATGATTGACTGCATCTTTATCAAACCATTACGAGAAAGCAAAAGTGGTGCAACGTCATCCTTTGAACGACTCCGCACCAACTAAATGACTATGCTCAAAATTTTCCAGTTGATTATTCATTTTCTTATGATTAAGTTAATGTTAGTTCAAAATTATCAAAATAGTTTAAATCAACAGTATTGTAAAACTGCAAAGTTAACCAACTTGTTGTTTGATGTTTTACCCAATCCCACGATGTCCGTTTCTGGCGACAAGAGCAAACGATTTATATGAATGCTTCAACAGTTAAGGTAAGAACCTGAAACCTATACCAATTGCTGGTTCTGCCTTTACTCAGCAGTAAATACAGCTGTGACGGACACAAGAGCTTGGTTTCAAAACGTTAACTAACTGCAAAAATGAGAATTCAACTGTTTGGGAATTGTTTGAAAACAAATAATTCCTGTGGGATAGTGAAGATCTGCTTATCAAATCTGCTTTTTTGTTTATCAAAATATCATAATGTGTTCAGATCACAGTTTGGTTTATATTTTTACTACAGTTGGGAAAAATTAACCCACGCCAAAAAACAATACATGCAACATAGAAATATGTTTCGACAATTCAATTCTAGCTTTACAAGGCTGTGTAAAATACCTCGGTATTACAATTGGTTCAGGATTAAAATTTAATTTGCACATTAAGACGTTGGAATCCAAAATGGCGATTTATTGGGGTTATTTTGAAACTGAAAGAAGTCTTGCCGGCATCAGCGTTACGAGCTTTGTATTACTCAACAATTCATCCTCATCTTCTCTATGGAATTGTAATTTGGGGTTCTACTTTTAAAACATATCCATAGGAAAATTATCGGTATTGCAAAATAAAGCATTGGGAATTGTAGCAGAAGGTAACTGTTTGGACAAAGCCACGGAATGTTACGCAAAATCAAATATAATGAAAAAGGATGATCAATAGAAATCCGAAATTTGCCAAATTAAATAAAAAATTACCAGCTTGTAAATAAAAAATTACCACCACAATTTTCTTCGTTTTTTGCTCGTATAAAAGTGGTACACATACGAACAACGAGACTGGCATCATTGGAACACGGCTTGTATATTCATCTGCGATGGATTTATCAGAGATGACTTTGAAATGACAAAAGTCTCAGCTGAAAATAATATTTGGCAGCATTTAGACAAATTTGCATGCTGTTATAAGGATTTACTGGTTTTGATGACGTCATCATTGTTTGCGTGATGTCACAATCGCAAAAAATTTATTTTTGAAAATTTTACAAAAAATAGCTTCAACATGCAAAAAATCTTACTTCTATCTCTTACCAAGTGGTTTTTAGATAGAGGGGCAAATTAGCCCCCCCTCCCCTTCCGATACAAACAGGGTGTAAAAATACCCCGGTATATATAGGGTTAAAGTTTACATTATTATTATCTGTTTACAAAAAATATAAAGAATAATTATAAAAATTAAAAATATCAGTACTAGAAGATATTGCATAATCGCAAAAAATTACAACGCAGTAAAGAAACTTGTTGAAACTTATAGCTTTCAACATCAAAATGCCCCTTTGCACATTACCACTTAAGCAAATAACGTTTAATACGAATGGGTACAAAATATTACAAAAGGCCAACAAAATTGTAAAAAGCAAATTAATTTAAAGCGTTTGTAATCCAGCTCAAAGAAATTCTTTCAAAAGGGGCAGACAACAATTGAAGTCATCTAAGGTTTCAAATAGGCATAGTACACAACGCCACTTCCAACGTCACACCGCCAACCCTAAACCTACTACGTACAGTATTACCTATTACGCCTGTTTAAAATAAAATGCAGTGTATACGTTAACCGCCAAAGCCAACCCCAGCTCCAACCTTATTATGCCTATGCCCGTTTACAACAACCGGTGTTATGATGGTTGTGTGCATGCCCAGTTGTCCGTAGCGTGATCAAAAATGACCATAAATTTTGCAAAATTGCTGAAAATGCTTCGCGATTTGTTCAAGCAAACGTGATCAACACAAGAAGCTTAATTTAACCCTTAAATAAAGTGGTTTAGACTCTGTTATATTCCAATAGAACTTAAGTTTGAATTTTTAAGTCTTATTAAAGCAGAACGCACTTAAAGCGTAAAATCTTTACTAGGTAGATTATCATTGATCATTTCCGGTATCAACATAAGCGTATACAAAGCCTTTTCCCATGATGGGTTTCAAAAAGTTGTCCTGGTAAAAGCTGAGATTTCTGAATTTTACATTCCAGTAACGTACTATTCATCAGGCATAACTTCGTCAATTAAAAGTTGAACATTGCAGTCCTAGAAATAGAAGAATAGTATTGCGTTAATCCATGGTGCAAATGAGATTTTGCTTGAAAAAAACATCGTTTAGCCTTATACGAAACCATCATTTGCTCTTTATTCGTCAAAATTGTCTTTCAAATATTCATCAATAAGGGTGTAACATTTTTTGTGGTCTTGCTGTAAAATGTAAAAGAAGTCATTTTGAGAGGAAGAAACGCTTTTGCCCCTTCCAAAAGTAAACCAAAATAAGCAATCATAAAACTAAAAATCTGTTTATACAATTTACGTCTGTTTACTGGATGCTTTTTATCTAAAAAGTTAAAAGTTTTTTGTTTTCAGCACTTAAAGAAACTATTTCCTCGTTTTTCCACCTTTGGCGAAAGACAAATGCAACCCTAATCTGCTTAAATTTGCACATTTTTAGTTACTAATCATCCGAATTTTAAAAAGAGGTAAAAACAGAGAACGATTCAACCTAGGGTAGTAAAAGGTGATCACAAAACTTAACGTCATTGGCCGGTGCCCCTCATTGCAAAAACAAAACAAAAAACCAACAACATAAAAGCATTGTTTTTTATGTGGCCAATTATTAAATTAAATTCTTGATAGCAAAAGTCAACTTACTAATTCGTTGATCATTCTTGGTCTGTAGTCTCTCAAATCTTTCACTGTTCGAAAAACATCGACTTTTCTTTCTGACAGAATCCGTTCGATTATCACAGCAACAGCAAGGAAAACTCCCGTTTTGCTTAAACCGTCCCTAACAGCATATTGCAGTATAATTTGCTAGTCTTTAAAAATTTTAAATTTGATCTTGAAATTACGCTCCATCACATTTTATTAATTTGACTAATTGTTACATGTGTAGTTAACTTTTAATATCAAGCACTCTGCATATTGCTAATTGAACGCACTAAGACACAAAAGCAGCTTTTTTTGGTTTTACTGTATGGAATTTTTGTCAGGGTGAGTTACCACAACATGTAGTCAACTGGGCCCCAAGAAAAACATAACTTTTTAGTGCTTTTAACGAGAAAACAAATACGAAATTTCGGTTATAGAATTAAATCACGACTTAACAACCTCTCCAGCTAAATTGAGGCTTTACCAACTGTACTACGCAAACGCTATACGCAATAATCTGACTGCACCAATGAATTTAATACCTTAGAAATGCAAGGCAAACCTTATCTCAAATTTTTTATGATACTCGCAGTTTTACCCCAAAGCGTGTAACGAGTTGGCGAGGCCCATCTCCGTGTCATTGCTTCCGGACAGCACAATTTCTTTCGAAGAATTGTTGCAGCGGTGGCGAGCCGTTGGCAACCATATGTTAAATTTGACTGGCCCGAGATTTGAGCCTTAGATCTTCCGTTCCAGAGACCAACGCGTCACCGCCCGACGAAAACCTGTAAACTCGTGATTAACTTTCAAAAATTTTGCTTCATTTAATTCTGCAAATACTTATCATATTCCGTACTTGCAATAAATCACTGTAGCTGTTCCTTCATTCTTCTCCATTGTCGTTTTGATTAGATCGGCTACCTCTTTGAGAATCGAACAAGCGTTCTTTGCTGGTTCAGTCTCGCTTCGTATCAACTCATGAGTTACCGTCATGTTTTCCTAAACAAAAGAAAACAAATAGGAAATCATGTTAATTCATTTTTCAGTTGTTTGCTTAACTGATGACTGCATTCCTGTTAAGATTTGGTTGTATATGCAGTATACACCAATCACACAGTTTTCCTTCTTACTTTCTTTTCATGGTTTTTATGTTATGGTGTAAGCAACATGCTGCCTGTAAAAATTTAAGAAAAAAATTTATATTGACAAGAGGTTTAAAACGGTAGTAAGTTGATTTCAAAAGAGCTATGTCTCTTAAAGTTGCTGAAGATGATTTCAATCTGTCTTTGCTACTTCGGTAGCACTGCTTTGAGCTAACCTTCAAAATGGTATTTTTCAAAGAACGTCTTTTTTAAAATATTGCAGTATTTAATTGTCAATAATGTAGTTTTATTTTTGCTAAAAAAAATGTAAAATTTGGACATTATTTTAAGCAGGTTGTCCAACCATTCAGAAGACCACCATTCTCTAACTGATATCAAAACGTGAGCTACACAGTTTTTGTAAAATAAAATTTTCATTATTGCCTCATCTTATTAAATTTTTCTGAACAATGAATTAGAAAATAGATGATTAAGAAAATTGACGTTTTCGAAATTTAGTTTGACGATAGGTAAAAATGATATGAACTCAGTAGCTGAAATGACATGGTGTTAAGTACTCACTTTTGAGTTGCCAATCGCAGAAACATCGAGTTCATGCACTAAGGTGGTTTCGAGGTCAGAAGCATTTAGAACATAGATGTCGACATCTCCTAACTGCATGACGTCACCATCGTTGGCATGTGCTCCATTTTCAGAAAAGAATCGTTGCTCTAAAATAGGAGGGAAAATTATCAAAAAGTTTGGCAATCGCGACCGCAATGGAAACGCTTCTTATTCATGTGTTGAAAAATAGGTCGCTGTTTAAACTCCAATAAATTGAATTAAACACTTCATCATTCTAGTTTGCTGCGTATTGCAATATTGTGTGCCTTGGCTCCGCAGATTTCTAAGAAAAAATGTTGCAGTGATTGATAATTGCTTGTAACTTTATAACTTTCGAGGCAATTTCGCAAATCCGGAAATTGTGCCGCTTGAGTTTCAAACTGCAAAACCATTTGGTCAACTAAAGAAGAGATCTGCTCATTAAAAATCCCACCGACCTCTTTATATAAGCACTCCCGAAATACCGGTATTTACAAACGATGTACAATATGTTTTTTAATCACTTTTAAAAGCAACAACTATACAGTCTACAGAACAACATATACGGCTACACTCTAAAACTTACCAAGTTTTCCATAGCAACAACAATGCGACATTTCTTGAACACTATCATTTCCCAAAACTCATCTTCTTTGTCACGTTGAGGTCCAGAAGAAGCAATAAACGGGCCAGAAAAATACCCATTCTATTAATAAAAAACATTAAAGTACATATTAGAGCCATGTTAACTTTTAAGCGGGTTATAATTTTTCTAAATTGCAGTAAAAATCCAAATCAAACTGTGATGCAAATTCTACAACAGTAAAAATACAAACATCCATTCTATTAATAAAAAGACATAAAAGTCTTTATAAATGTCAGGCAATCAATCAATCAATGGTTTATTTGCAATATACCAAATGCCCAAAAACATATTAAATTTCAATAGCACAAACAAAGCAAGCTACTGGTCAATTGAAACAGGAAGCTGCAACGGGACCTTTTAGTCATTGAGTCAAGCAACCTTCTATTTTATTCGAAAATAGTTACTAATTTTGATGAAATAACTTCTAATTTAACTTACTTTTTAATCGTAGCAGATAACCTAAATCTTTTATATTTTATTTTAAATCGATTAAACGGCAATTTTTGTAAGTTTTTTTGAGACCAAGTTCAATATTTTGATTCCTTAATATTTAAATCTGTGTCGTATTTGTTTAGTTCTAAATCTTGGAATATACAAGCCGTGTTCCAATGATGCCAGTCTCGTTGTTCGTGTGTGTACCACTTTATACGAGCAAAAAACGAAGAAAATTGTGGTGGTAATTTTTTATTTACAAGCTGGTAATTTTTTATTTAATTTGGCAAATTTCGGATTTCTATTGATCATCCTTTTTCATTATATTTGATTTTGCGTAACATTCCGTGGCTTTGTCCAAACAGTTACCTTCTGCTACAATTCCCAATGCTTTATTTTGCAATACCGATAATTTTCCTATGGATATGTTTTAAAAGTAGAACCCCAAATTACAATTCCATAGAGAAGATGAGGATGAATTGTTGAGTAATACAAAGCTCGTAACTCTGATGCCGGCAAGACTTCTTTCAGTTTCAAAATAACCCCAATAAATCGCCATTTTGGATTCCAACGTCTTAATGTGCAAATTAAATTTTAATCCTGAACCAATTGTAATACCGAGGTATTTTACACAGCCTTGTAAAGCTAGAATTGAATTGTCGAAACATATTTCTATGTTGCATGTATTGTTTTTTGGCGTGGGTTAATTTTTCCCAACTGTAGTATAAAATATAAACCAAACTGTGATCTGAACACATTATGATATTTTGATAAACAAAAAATGCAGATTTGATAAGCAGATCTTCACTATCCCACAGGAATTATTTGTTTTCAAACAATTCCCAAACAGTTGAATTCTCATTTTTGCAGTTAGTTAACGTTTTGAAACCAAGCTCTTGTGTCCGTCACAGCTGTATTTACTGCTGAGTAAAGGCAGAACCAGCAATTGGTATAGGTTTCAGGTTCTTACCTTAACTGTTGAAGCATTCATATAAATCGTTTGCTCTTGTCGCCAGAAACGGACATCGTGGGATTGGGTAAAACATCGAAACAACA